>VCRD01000264.1:348033-372575 GCA_006783055.1 Trinorchestia longiramus
CAAGGCAGGCAGACGAGACAAGGCAGGCAGACGAGACAAGGCAGGCAGACAAGGCACAAACGAGGCACAGACAGAACAGAAAGGCGAAGGGGTGCAATGAAGCCGTTCCAGAGCCTGGCTGTTGGATCCCTACCCTAGGAAAAATAATACGCCGTTGTCATCAGATAAACTCGCTCTAGGCGTTATTATAGAGCCAAGAAGCGGATTAAATTATTATCAATCAATAGAGGTATTTCATCCTCGGTCTAAGAGAAAATCGAGAAGGAAATTAAGCAGGAAAAGAATGCAATCTTTGAAAGAGCAGCGTACAGACCTAACATAAAGAAACTGATGTAAGAAGGCTTCTATTACAAGCGAGACAAAGAGGTAGCATGAAGTCTAAAGACAGTGGTGGTGGTGGTGATGATGATGGTGGTGGTGATGATGGTGGTGGTGGTGGTGGTGATGATGGTGGTGATGAAGGAAGAAGATTTTGCATTAACCCATTTCAAGCGGTAAAGGGCTTAAAAAAATCTACCAATTTATTAATGAATTATATCTGGTTAACACCATTAATTACCATCTTTAATATTTCGTACTATATAAAGTACAACCGCTGAATCAAGTGGATTTGTTAGAGACTAGATTTAGTCGCCGCCGCTAAACAACATGGGAAAGATGTGTATACCTGCGGGAATTATATTATGTTTTATATTTTATACGTGTATGAATGATTATACGGAATATTTTAAGGAAACAACTCATAATATTTAAAGTGCATTTCAAAAATGAAGTTTATTAACTAAATATACATGTCCTGTTTTAGAAAAGATCAAAACATCATGTCCCTCAAAAATTGCAATCGAAATTATTAGAAAATATATAACATTTTCTATATACTAAAATAGCATATCCTCTAAAAAATATTACTGGGAAAAACTATTGTTATTGACATTCATCAGCATAATATATCAATTCGAACATGGAGGCATTCCACAGTGTGAAATACTTTGAAGCACGACGGTGTTATGCATAGTGGGATCTTGCAGATGTTGCAGCTGTATATAGTTTATAGTTTTGAGCTGCTGTATAGTAGCGGCACCTTCTCTGCTTTTTAGTCTCATTTTCGTCTTCATTCACATTTCCAGTTGCCAAATGTCTCCCTAAAAACCGCGAGGGGCAGCAATCTGAACTAACAGCACTTGGTGTACGCTTCCAATAAACGTCATTTTGATGTTTTTTAGAGAAGTTCATTCACAAGTTTTAACTTGAATAAGAAGAATTTTATACGGTCACTATTCTTTTTATATATGCAATGACAGTTTAGTAAGCATATTTGAAAAAGTCTGAAAGCAATATTGTAGTACTTTTTCACTCCTTTCCTGACGAGTGAAGCGCTTGATGTGATTTGATCCATCAGATTCACTCCAGCCACACGGTTTGTTTATAGTTGATACAAACTATCTGCTTCATGGTTTCTTTTCCAGCTACAGTCATTTCTTTCATGCTATGGTCATTAATAGTACTCAACATATATGCGTCTTTTTTTTGTCCTTCCATTTCAAATACATCATTTTCCCTTTAAATTGTTGTACTGTCTCTCCTTTCTTCAACTTCTTGTCTTGAACCACAGGAGACAGATTTTTCCGGTTATATCGTACTGTACCAACAGTATCAGTACTGTTTTTCAGCAATACAGCATACAGCTCTGGTGATGCATAATAATTGTCGATGCCAAGACAGTATTCTTGGTTCAGCAGAGGCTCAAGAAATACAAAACTACTTAGGAAGGCTTTGTTATGTTGCCAGCTACATTCTCTGTTGTAATAAGGTAGTCGGTTTCTTTCCCAGTGTTTATTATATTCCAAACATAGCCCGTCACGGATTCGGCAAGTATAAATGATTCCATCCCGAATTTTGCTCTCTTGAGGTATGTATCTTCTCCATCTCAGCCTTCCTTTCCAGAGTAAGAGAGATTCATCTATGTTAATATTTTTTTCTGGAATGTAATTTGACTTGAACTTGGACACAAACAAATCTAGCACTTTTATTATCTTATACAATAGATCACTGTTTTTCTCCAAATCTGAGAAGTGTAAATATTTAAGAATCAGCTTGAACCTATCTCGTGACATAAATTTTCCAAAAATGGGTGTATGGAGCAATAAGTTTCCCAAATGGTAATAACCTATATTAGGTTTAGTTACCATTCCTTGAAGCACTACACAGAAAATTACAATACGAATTTCTCCAGCATTTGTATCATACCACAATAGATCAGGGCTTTTTCTTGTTAGGTTACCTGCCAGTCGTTTTTTATTTATAAATTTTGCAGCACATTTGTTAGTTTCATCTACAATTAATTCAATTATTTCTCCACCAATGAATGACTCAAATATTTCATATGGGTTTGTATCATCTGCAAGGTGAATTTTAACACCGGAATTACCAATGAAATCAAAAGCATTTCTATTACTATGAGAAGTGCCACACCGTAAATCGTGTTGATTCTCATGAACTTCAGCATTTTCATCGTGATTGTCATTCTGAATTTGTTCCAAGATTCCATCATCTGGTTCACTGTCACTACTTGAATAGTTAGATGGTACAGAAGAAATAGATTCCATGTCATCTATGAATTCATCATTCAAATCGATCTCATCTAACATCTCCCTCAGTCTTGCAACATCATCATGCTTTGAAAGATTTAGTTTCTTTTTTTGGCATACCATTACACAGGGTGACCATATAAATATGAATAATCAGCAAAAATATATGAACGATCTGCAAAAATATTTGAATAATATGAAAAGAAGTATAAATTTTTAAAGATTACAGATGAAAGGTAATAATGAAGGTGTTGAATGAAAATAGAAAACATGGTGGCACAGAGTAGGGATATCAGCAAGCACTTATTTGTCTTTCCTGAAATTTACTTTAACATCATATAAATCTAATATCATATAATTATAATGACACACAAAACGAAAAATATGTCCTATATGCACCAAGAAATAACTTTCCAACATCAATATGCCAAACATCAAGGCAAACTAAACAACATAGCACTGAACATGATTTGTCACGGGCAAGTTTTAATATACTGATGTAATAATATACATTAAGGTTTATGATATCATCAAAACAGTTGACACTTCCCTATTTTGTTCAAGAATTATGTTTAGTTACGGCCGCTTGATTGAAACAACAAAAATATGTAATGAACTATACTTAGTACCACCGCTAAATGAGACCAAAATTTGGACGAACTATAAATAGGACAACCGCTTGGAATGGGTTAAAATAGCTCAATTTAAACGAGTGTAATGAATGCGTCATAATAAAATAAATGATAACAAAATAGTAAAATATCGCCGGTAACCAAAACACAACGTCTCGGAAAAACTATTTCTGAGAAAACGGCATGGTAAGAAAAATTTTAAATACATGAACACAGTTCACTTGTGTAAGTAGACGAAGTGAACTTGAGATATTTTTCCCATCGAGTCGGACATAAACGAGTCAACTATAAAAGCCTTTTAAAAGTATGCTGAATCCGACGACTAAATCACTGCACACTGTACCGTAACAGAAAAAAAACATCAAATGAAACGATCATATTTTTCAGTTCACAACTCTGATTCGTTGGTTTCCATCTCGATTATAAGAAACGAAAGCTGAAAATGAAGCCACCTACCATCAGTAAAATTAAAACCCACAACGGATTCTCAAAGAAAGTGAAACGAAAATTTGTTGTCGAGTCCACGCTACTTGAGAAAAACCATGTCACCTGAAGACGTAGGACAGAACGGACATAGTAACGCATGAGCATCCGTCGTACTAGATATGGTACGTATTTTTAAATGAAATTTTCAATACACCCTACCAATTTTTACCTATTTTTGTTTAGACATCGGTTGCTGTGTGCTAAAAAAGTTAGGTTGTTTGTCACAACATCGTTGATTTGTAACTGCCAGTTTGCCTCAAGACTCGTATGTGGCAAAATTTTTATAAACAAAATTTCATGTTAATGAGTTAATTGAACACCAACTCGACAACGAGATCAAGAACCCTTCGTGTTGTCAGAGGAGCGCAAGCTCCCTAAAATACGCACAAAGATATTAGACATCAGCAGACCACCCTAGAGGTAACGCTGTATTAGCTGAATAAATTTCTCGGTAGTGGAATGTTCTAATCGAACACACCGATCCCCAGCTCCAACCCAAGTAATTAGTGCGATTTGACTAGATATTGCTGCCAACGGCGCGATGACGTCTACTTCTATTGCAATTGGCGCGATAAGGTATAGAACTGTTGCAATTGGCACGATAACGTCTACTTCTATTGCAATTGGCGCGATAAGGTATAGAACTGTTGCAATTGGCGCGATAAGGTATAGAACTGTTGCAATTGGCGCGATAACGTCCACTTCTATTGCAATTGGCGCGATAAGGTAATACAACTGTTGCAATTGGTGCGGTAAGCTATACAACTGTTGCAATTAGCGCGATAAGCTATACAACTGTTGCAATTGGTGCGATAAGCTAAACAACTGTTGCAATTGGTGCGATAAGCTAAACAACTGTTGCAATTAGTGCGATAAGCTATACAACTGTTGCAATTGGTGCGATAAGCTATACAACTGTTGCAATTGGTGCGATAAGCTATACAACTGTTGCAATTGGTGCGATAAGCTATACAACTGTTGCAATTGGTGCGATAAGCTATACAACTGTTGCAATTGGTGCGATAAGCTATACAACTGTTGCAATTGGTGCAATAAGCTATACAACTGTTGCAATTGGGACGATAAGCTATACAACTGTTGCAATTGGTGCGATACGGTATACAACTGTTATAACTGATGCGATACGATATATAACTTGTGATTTTCGCGATAAGATACACATAAAACTGTTGTAATTGGCACGGTGAAATCTACTCGTGTTGTATGTAATTCGTGCGATAAGATATACAACTTACTATTGGCGCGATAAGGTATACATACAACTGCTGTAATTGACATGATAATATCTACTTCTACTGTAATTTTAGCGATAAGATCTGCAACTGTTAAAATTAGCGCGATAAGATATACATGCAACTGTTGTAATTGGCATGATAACTTCTACTCCTGTTGTAATTGACGGGATAAGATCTGCAACTGTTGTAATGGCTAAGATAAGATAGAAGACTGTTGTAATGGGCGTCATAATGCCTACTACCATTGTAATTGGAGAGATATGATCTAAAATGTAATTGCCGTGATAAAATCTTGCGCTGCAGTAACCTGACACGATAAGATCTATGTATTATGTAATTGGTGCGATAAAATCTTGCATTGCAATTCGTAAGCTCAGGAAACACTGGAGGCTTCGAAGACCAGCCGCAGCAGCAGCTGCTGGACCACACAGGCAGAGACAGGACGGACGCACGCATCACCGCCACACTCCTGTTCTTGCTAGTGTTGCTGTGGTGCTGGTTCTGGTGCTGTGGTGCTGGTTCTGGTGCTGCGGTGCTGGTTCTGGTGCTGCGGTGCTGGTTCTGGTGCTGCGGTGCTAGTTCTGGTGCTGCAGTGCTAGTTCTGGAGCTGCAGTGCTAGTTCTGGTGCTGTGATGCTAGTTCTGGTGCTGTAGTGCTAGTTCTGGTGCTGCAGTGCTAGTTCTGGTGCTGCAGTGCTAGTTTTGGTGCTGCAGTGCTAGTTTTGGTGCTGCAGTGCTAGTTTCAGTGTTGTGGTGCTAGTTCCAGTGTTGTAGTGTTGGTATTAGTGTTGTAGTGATGATACTAGTGCTGTAGTGCCATTGTAGAGCTAGCACCAGTGTTGCAGTGCTACTGTGGTGCTACTACCAGTGTTGCAGTGCTACTGTGGTGCTACTACCAGTGTTGCAGTGCTATTGTGGTGCTACTACCAGTGTTGCAGTGCTATTGTGGTGCTACTACCAGTGTTGCAGTGCTATTGTGGTGCTACTACCAGTGTTGCAGTGCTATTGTGGTGCTACTACCAGTGTTGCAGTGCTATTGTGGTGCTAATACTAGTGGTGCTTTGCTATTGTGGTGCTAGTACCAGTGCTCCACTACTCAGAAGTGAAAGTAAAGTTCAATGCTCACTAATGTTCACTATGCGCATAGTTCATAATAAACTCAATAACGAATACAAAATCTATGTAGGAGCTACACATCAGGAAAAATTTTACAGTACGATTCAAGTAATGTTAGGAGAATGACAAAAACAGAAACTAATTCATTGACACAAAATTTGCAATGGAAGACGAAGTGACGATGAAAAAACAGGATGCAGATCGAAGGAAGCGAAGAGATGCCGCTCATGACAGGCTATGACTGATAGCTCAATCAACACTTCGGGTGCGGTGCTGCGTATAGCGTCGTATGACCGATGACCACCATTCACAAAACCAATCTTATTTGTTCCTACAAAGACCACGGCATTCCATCGATAAAGCCTGCAGCGAACGATGAGCCACGTCCGTGTCAAGATAGAAGCTGGGAGCTCATTTGAAAAGCATGTAACTTCAAGGACTGCATGCTGCCAAATAATTTGCAGGATTGAAATCAATCAAATGATGACGCGAATACAATCGGACGACAAGCGGCAACGCTTGGATAAAATATATGAAGAAGAATGGAGAAGTGAAGTTTGATTGAAGACACTTATTGACTTGACTAAAACGAACGGAGACAGATGGAAGCGAAATTAAGGGCATGTTTCCCGGAATCCCTACAGAAATCAAACTATGACTAATGATACACACAATCCGTACGCGAAATCAAAAAACATTGCCTGAAGACAATAAAATAGCTAACCGTCTCTAGTATAACTCTTAAGTAACCATAGTTTGAGTACATAATGATTTCATTGATAGAAACACAAGATATCTTACAAAACTCACAGAATATGCACGGAGAAAATAAATATTACAACGCAATTTGGCATCTGGAGTAAGCTATATCTTTTTAATGAAATATTTACAGACAGCCGCTATATCTAAACACGTGTATCTGCAAGCAAGATCGCCCCGCCGTCAATACAAACAAAAACCCCACGCACTCCTAATTGCGGGTTCCGACCACACCATCATGGCAGCAGGACTCATCAGCTACAAACATGGCAGCATATCGCCAACTTCAAATGCAGTGTTGAGATCAACTAGAACATAAGGAAAGGAGGGCACAGTCGGTGCTATTTTCAATTCTAAATCCGGCATTTAAAATTCCAATTCCAAAGCACGCGCTTCCAAATATCTTAAATCTAATATCAAAATCGAAAAAGGCAATACGAAAATTTGTACTCGGTAGTTTTTGATTCTCGTTACTTTCAGACATAAACTGTTCTCAATTCCAATTGATCATGCTTTTCAATCAAAATTTTCCTTCTATAATTTCCGTGATAACATTTGACACTAAAAAATTGTTCAAGCCAATCTCAGAGGTAGTATTCAAGAGCTGGATTGCACATACTCTCTTGAATGGTAAATTCTAACCAGAGCAGTCAATATACTAGGCGTAGCGATCAGCGAACAAATCTACCAACAGAGAGTGACCACTGAATTTAACTGAAAACTCCTACAATCAGTTGAGGAAAACACTTGAATAGAATACGTATTGACAAGTTGAAGATGTTCATTACTGGGCCATGTCATTCATTTACTGGATTCCAAGTCTTAATTTAAATGTCAAATTGTGGAACTCGTGCTTTCACATGCACCTCAAGAGAGGATGAAGCTACGAAGTCGCGTTTGATGGCCTCATCAGGGCGGTAATGGTACAGTTACGACATCGCGACATGGGAATAACGACCAGGTTAGATGGGAGGTTACTTTCAATTTTCGGTACCTTAGGAGTCAATGAACAAATTACCTTTAAGTACGAAAATTACAGTCCATAATGAACCAGTGCTTAAAGACGCTGAGCTAGAAAATTAAGAGAGGAAAGGCGGTATTGCATGCATAAGTTGTCTTGAAGTGCTCACACGATAGGTAGGGTAGATCAATCTTGAGGGAATAATGGACTACCTTTGCTTTGAAGACTGCCAGAAGTAATAAAAAAGTTGTAAAACTTTTACATTTAAAAATAAAAGCCGTAACTAGAATGTTATTTTTCCATAGAAATAGTGAATGAATTGGGAATACCTAAAATATATTTCATTCTCAGCACACGTTCGAATAATTCATAACTTCAAAACTTTGCATCGCAATATTCATAATCTATTGTATATGAAATAATTTCGATCTTTTTTAAGTAAAAATGTAGAGAAGTAGCTGCTGTTTTTTCATGTTTGAATTAATACAGCCTACACATTTTACACACAACATTCTTATTTACACACACTATTTGTCCGTCAAACTTGGAACCTTATACACCGTACACACAATACGTCTAGTTGTCCGATCTATGTCAAGTTCAGCATACACTTCACAGACTTGACACCAGACCTTTGCTTAAATGAGCACATATTGAGCGTAACAGCAATTCAGGTCCAGTCTGTGCCGCCACTCATACGCGGTCTAGTAAGACAACTAGCGAAGCCCATTGATGACCTCTAAACAAACACATTTTCCTTCTTCAACGCAGCCGATGAACTACACAGATTAATAAAAATGAGCGTATCATGCGCGTGTAACATTACAAAATATCTGACGAATCGAAACCATACGAATGACTTCAACAATAGCGCTTATTGCTCCTACGAATACTAATTAAAAGATTGCTACACAACAGTAGTGTGAAAAGGCTAGCAATATCTGATTCCCTCAAGTGTAAGCATCAGAGATAACATATCGAAGAAGTTACTTGCCTCATACTTCTACTTGTACTGAAGTTGCAATATTATTCGGTATAAGCAATGAAAACTTGCACAAATGGAAAGCAGTGCACGTCTAAATTTTACATATCCAACTATGAATAACAGAAACGGTTAACACATTTCCTGCGAAGTGACCCACCGGTGGGTCACTCAGGTTAGGTTCTGTCATTTTTCCAAAACTTTCAAGGGACTATGCGTATAAAGTAAAGATTTTCACCGGCTAGGCAATCGCAGGAAACGTGTTAATGAAAGATACTTTGATAACAATAACTTTAAATTTAACCCTGATTTGAATTTCATGGCAAGTGAATTGTAGTGCGAACATTAGTGGTAAAACAAAGACCATTAAATAATAAATCAAACATATTCAACGACCAGAGCAATAGATGAACAGAAACACATAGTTGTACATCATGCTTTTTGTGAGTAGCAATCCAACGAGTTCTTTAAAGCTAAATACTGCAAATGACATTCTTTTCCCTCAGCGATTATACCACAGAAAAAGAAAAACGAGTGTGTGCCGAAGACGCAAGCGACCGCGTGTCAAGTATTAACCAAGGACGTAAAAAACATTTGGTGCTTCGAAAGCTCGAAGTTTTCACGAGGTTCTAAAAAGGTAATTCATATAAAAGCTGCTACTCACAAGATGGGGACCACACCTGCACGCGACCGACCGCTCAATTACCTGGAACGGAAAGAAATTATGAGATTAACCAGCACGAAAAACTGAAATCGAGTATTTATGTCGGCGCAACTTTTACAAGACACAATATCAAACTGCTGACAAAACGACATCGCCGAATTAAATTTAACATATTAGAAAGTTTTCATTGATTTTCATATCAATATGAATACAACAAAACTTCATTAAACACGTAAAAATTTGTTTGAATTACACAAAACAACATGCCCCTCGGCCTCTAGTGAAGCTAACAACTCAAGGGCACCCGATATATATATATATATATATATGTATATATATATATATATATATATATATATATATATATATATATATATATATATATATATATATATATATATTAGCCTGAAAACAAAGTTAAAGACTTGGAAAATCGAAGTGAAGACTAGATCTAGAGTAAAAAGGCGGCAAGAAATTGCGGGGAGTGCCAAAATACGAAGCCCTACAAAGGGGAGTGAATTGCCAGGTCACGACAGAGGGCAGGCAGGAGGCTGCAGCAAAACTAAGTGGCAGGCACCGTCATGATGCCGTAAAACTGCTATTGCCACCACGCAATTCTGGCCCTGATGAACAGAATAAAAGGCAGCGCGCTCGCTCTCATGAGCCCCAGGTCCAGTAAACCACACAGCTTAAAAACACACCAACGGATCCAAAAACTAAAAAGTAACAGCCACCGTTTCTATAAAGCACGGAACTCAAAAAATAAAATAATGAGTCCAGTTCTGCAAAGCGTACACTTTAGAAAGCAAGTAATCTGGGCTAGCAATTGCTGAGAGCAATACGCGTCTTTGGAAAACAGAATTCAATGGCAGTTGGCTTTTAAATGTCTACACTGGGTAATGTTAAGAGTAACGAGAAGTGCAGGGAAAATATTAGGAAATTCGAGTGCAAGTTTGGATAATAGTCAACAATAGTATTATTTCTACAAAGTTTTATGTTTCGGTGAATTAAACGAGAGTGGCCAGACGATTGTGATCTACAGGGTACGGCAACATAGCTTCCTTTTATCAAAGCAAAGCGCTTTGAACAAAAGAAGTTGTGTTGCCGTATCCTGTAGTTGAAAATAGTCTATTGTAGAAATTAAACCTAACTGGGAAGAAACAGGCTACGTACATTCAGCTAATAAAATTCCTTCCAAACAGGAAGAATGAATGACAAACACGGAATATTGGAAGCACAGAACAACCACAGCTCTAAAATCCAAAGCGGCTCAAGCAGTACAAAAAATATTGTTCAGAAGTGAACTCATGAATTTGTAAATGATGAATGACAGGCAGTACTGGTTGGAAATGAAGACATCTGTGTTTTCTTGGGGTGCAAAATTTTTAAGGTTCAACAATGCGATATCGAACAAAAACACTGGTTCAAAATGGAATGTTTTTACCGCTTATATTTCTGTAGTAACACTGAAGTCAGTGACAAGCCTAAGACTGGTTCAAGTGCGCACACATGGCAGACTAAATGAAAAAAGGTTTCGTAAGAATATACACAACTTGAATATAAAGACAAGCACACCAGTACGATAGAAATATGCAGGTATAGAGATTTAAAGGTCATACCTAAATAACTATAGAATAATATTTAAGGCAAAATGGAAAAAGCGTTAAAAAGGGAAGATTAATTATTCCGTTACAACTCTCCAAATCGACGACAATCCAATATATTCTTAGGAGCTCACCAGCAGTTCAGCTACTAGCCTAAAAAACGCCTAATGACAAATTAAAGTTCAGTTTTCACTCAATTGGCAGTTTAAAAGACAGTGACGCTAATGCGCAGCTCTATACAGCTATTTTTATATAATTCTTTTACTCGTACATTACAAAACCATGTGCTTGCTGTATTTGTATGCATGTTTCATACACATCATAGAGTACTAATGCTAACAAAAAAATATATCATGCTCATGCCCTCCATTAACGAAACGAAGAAGTGATAGTCAAGAGCAGTTATGTTCCTTCTTTGCAAGAGCCACAGAACATCAATGCCGAAGAGCATCAGAGCATCCAATGGCCCCAGAGCTGCTAGATCTATGAATACCAAAAAGTCATTTGTGACTACGAACATTAAAGAGACATTTGCATCTATGAACTTGTTCCGACTTAGCGACCCTTTAAGTAATGTGAGTGACCCAAGCGAGAATCTACAGCTGTGAGCATGTCAGGGTCACGAGGCTAAACTAGTCAAAAATGAGCACTGAAAATAACTAAAAGCCATTTGAGATACCTGAATGCGACCTTGTAAAGGACGTCGTAGCGTCTACATATGACCGAGAGACTCACTATTCGATCATAGCTTTGAGAGCAATAGAAGCGTCATCACAACAGCGTATAAACAACTACACAGACACGACGGACCTACAGACTCGCTTTATACATGACACTACCAAACAGAATATCCATAAGATAAACAAACCTAGTAATCGCAAAGTCCATCAGCTTAAAAGCCTTTAATTAGATTACAAAATGTATCTATAAACACGAGAGCACTAAGGCAAACAAAAATACGAAAATAAATAAGAAATCAAAACGCTGAAAACATTTACTGTGCATAAAAAAGTTTGTTATGGGTCAAAAATACTTACGATCTTCTTGAAGGTGTAGTTTTTAAAAGATGGAGTTATTAGTGGGCGATCACCATTGCGGTCAAATTTCCTGCCCAAAAGTTACAGGACTGCCGCCGCAACTTGGATCGCATCCATCAAAATATGATGGAGCACGAAAATGGCTGAGGCGTTTTTTCAGGCACGTGCATCAATTTTAAAGCTGCAAAAATGAAACCGATAACGAAACTGATAATGCCCAGACGAGAAATAAAAAGATGACTCAGAAACAGATGAAACTTGACAACACTTTCTGTATACAAACTTTACGACTGGTGAAAACATGTTGGTAATTAAAAAACACGATACTTTTTAAAGTAAGTCACGTATAAAAGAAATCCATGTTTTCTTTTAATGAAAAGCTCATAATCTACAAACATAAAATGTAATCATAAAATTATTTATCTAATAAATTACGGTAGTGAACCGGAAACAAATGCATCATCGATACATGGAGATTATCATTATTATTATTATTATCATTAGTATTAACATTATTTTCATCAGTAAATAATGAGTTTATCGGAAGGAAAAGAATCTCAATGAGACGAAAAATTGAATAACGAAATCGACGGATAAAGTTACGCAGACTCGTGCTGATAGTGGGTTGCACGGGACACTGGCTTTCTCCACTCAAATGAAAGACAAGTGGAAAAGTGTTCTTTATGAAAGAACCATAAACAATGAACGATGCAAAACGCATGAAGAAAGCCCGAAGAATGAAAGAACCCAGAAGAATGAAAAAATAAAAAAATAAAAAAGAATGAAAAAACAAAGAATGAAAGAAACAAGAAGAATGAAAGAAGCAAAGAGTTTCGACGTCCCTACAGATCGACCATCAGGCAATCAAGTTTGGGAACCTTGACAAATTGTGGACACAGATCATGAATTTGTGAAAGGCAATCGTTGAGGTTACTTTAATATTCATAAAACTGCGATTATTCCGCCTTCAGAAGGTAATATTAAATATTAAGAGACTTACGTTGGCTCGTGTTAAATTTTCGCAATTGAACACTAACCAAAACATTCCTTCTGGTGATGCATCTCGAGCAACTCGATTGCATGAGAAAACAACTTTACAAAACCAGCAATGAAAAGACGGCATTCTGAATTGCGATCCATACAGCATAATGAAGTGTTAAGAACCCCTTTCCAAAAAACACGACTTTATTAATGACAGGCTTTGAAATTAGCTAAATACAGTCGAGGTTATGGAATCAAGATCGTCATTTTATGCGACTGAACGAAACATAATGGCGATGTTTAGAACGTTGAAAACGTCATGTATTTCAGCCGAGAATACTCGTTTTATTTATTCAATACGTATTTACGATTTTAAACTGCATTCTAGAGATAAAATTATGGTTGTAACCTCGTGCCGTACAAGGCTAATCGCTATGCCTGTCGGCACCACTAGATTCATTATTTATGAACAAATTAACAAAACGCGACACTGCCTAACACATCAATAGCATCATTTAATATCCACTTTTTGAGGCAGGAATGAAACTCACACAAGAATACAACACTACACCCAACATAAAACGGCTTCTTATTGCTTGAACGTTGAAATGCTATAACTACCCAAGATGACTAATTGAATGAACGATACATTATTACTAACAATAAACCGACAATCTATGCTTGAGGTTTCATACCAAGAATCCACGAGTAGTGCCACTGACTCCCACAGCCAAGCGCTGCTTCTCCAACTACTCCCAGGCACCATTGCTGCACCAACTACTCCCAGGCACCACTGCTGCACCAACTACTCCCAAGTACCACTGTTGGAATCCATGAGCTGCTTCTTCAACTACTCCCAGGAAACTCAGAAGAAAGTTTGAACCAAGACTGAGCACGAGACACTAAAGGGAGGCCGGACAAAGCCACATAATTTGCTAGCAATTACAGAGCAGATCTAGCTTCAACTCCAGTGATGACAGTAGCAGGAGTAAACTGGATAAGTTAATCAAGTAGTGGTAAGTTCAACGGCCGCGTGCACTTGCAATGAGACAATGCAAGACAGAAAACAAAGACAAGTTATGAGGAGCTCCAACGTACCTCACCTGCCGAGCGTCCGACGCAAGCTAGCTTCCTTGCGGACAAGATAATAACACTAAGACAAGAAGTCCGCAAAAAAATACGAATCACCTGTAAAGAGCCACTTCTAAAAACAAGCCAAAATGGGAGTAGTGGGTATCCAATTTTTCTTTAGGAGACATGATAATTGGCGCAGAATTGGTACGTTTTCCTGAGGCATGAACGCAGCACACAACGTGCCCAGCGAGAGACCAAGAAGATATGGGAAACGTTATTTGTACACGGTACTCCGCATCGTTCATTAAAAAAGCTCACACGCAATTGCGATAAAAACGATGAGTGCTCTAGTCAGGGCTTGAGAAACTATTCGTGATCGAACCGCACTTCGTAGCTTCATCGTGCCAAAAGACACGAATGAAAATAAATACATTTTAGCTGGAAATTTGTCCACCTTCCGTCAGTCACATCCAAATCCTGGTTAACACTGCCCCTCATAGGGAGGAGGGTGGTTACGTGGCATTTGGGGGTGGCTGTCGAGAAGCAAAGCTCTTATTCAGGTGCGGGAGCAGGACTGAAGTGGGCACTGCGTGTGTGGTCTTAAACAAATATATATATGAGAGAAAACTTTTAATTTAATAGCATTTTTAGATAAAGCTCTTACCGACCGATATTTTTAAAGTGCACAGTACACAAAATAAATGCCTGAGATGTGTTTTTTTCATTTATCATCAAGAATATAAATATGCTAAACGTAGATTTTACGCTGACACCGCTCATCGCTCGTTCCTGCATTGTGACGTGCACACAGAAGACCTCGCAGCAAGAATTTTTTATTATAAGAATAATGCTTCATATTACCTTAAATATTCTTTAATAATGTATAATATAATAATAAGAGCATCGCTCCAGAACAACAATCCCACATAGTCACTCCTCCGATTCAAGAGGCACATACCAGTATAAAATACATGGAGTTTACACCGAAGATCATCTACACCAGTTCGCTTGTTAGAGAGAATGTCATTTTTAATTGCATTGGAGCAGAAAAATTGTTGTGCTCTAGCCATAATATGTTTGTGTCATCGTTCAAAGTATCTCTAATTTTCAAAACCAATCATCAAGGAAAATCGTTAGATTCACAGATTGATTTGTTGATGAAAATGAATAAAATGTATCATCACTCTGAAAATCAAACGCAGCACCAATTCGATCTAAAGAATTCTAAATTTCTTAACGTTGGCGATCAAGTAGTAAATATTTTTCTCAAAGTAAAAGCTTGTTTAGTAACTTATTAAACGCATCAATGGCCTATGGAAACAATTGAAGGATGGAGGAGAGGAAGAAAATTGTTGCGTGACTCCCAACACCGAAGAAAATTGAAGATAAACTTAGATATTACTTGCAAATGGGCACACGCAAGTCTTGCCGTAGATGCTGAAATAAATGTTATTTTAACACGTTGCCGACGGTTGTTCAAATTGGCGGTTCAAATAATATACCTAGTGGTACACGTATGTAGCAGCACGGAGTCAACGCGTTAATTATGTACATTGTGAAACGGATGCTTTTCATTATTCACATGCTGAAACGGATGCTCTTCGTTCAATATGTGTGTACATGCTGAAATAGACGCTATACATTGAATCATGAGCTGATTACAAAAGTACTTATAAATCGTAGAAGTTTCATCAACGTGGCCAAACAAAAATAACAGTACCAGCCCCCTTAAAAAAAAATAACCTCGGAAGTTTACATTAAGTTTCATACAAACACACGTCCTGATCAAGCAACAAAATGACTTATCGGCTCCACTATCTCATGGATAAAAAGATCGCAATGTTTTTCGCGCTCACATACGACTTTTATTTCCAACACTTACCAATGAAGACACCGAGCGTGGGAAAAACACATGGTTGCTCGGGTACCCACAATAATACAGAAAAATAACACACCATACACCATGGACAGACAGCCAAGTTTATCACTCTTCGAAAAAGTCAGACAAGTCCTTCAAAATGAAGGTACACCGGAGGAAAACATAATCCAGAAGCTTTGTCTCGAAAAGAAAAACGTCGAAGAAGTCGAACATCACTTCGATGCTTCAGCGTCCATCACTGCTCAGATTAGGAGACCTCAAAGCTCTTTGCTTTTATTACAGTTGTGTACTTTCCAGCATTGAGCGCAACGTTGCTTCAGATACACAACCAGTTCGCTTATCGCTTATCGAATCATTTTACGAGCAAGGTGCGCTACTGCAAGAATTAAACTTCCCAATTATACTTGAAGAAATGTCACCCAATTCTTCGGCGAGAGATATAAAGCGAAGAGCAAGAGCTGCTTATCAGAAGCATGAAGCTCGTTACTTGGTTTATACCTGCTGCTTTCTTCACCCAGCGTCCCATAGCAAAGAGAGAAATGTCCAGCGCCAGCCTGGCACAGCACTCACACATGTCAGGAAAGTATATGAGACACAAGTACGGGGGTTTGGTCCGTAAATATTCGCTATCAGCGGGCTGGAGGTTCAGATGCTCAACCTTAAAGTAAGTTAAGAACATCTCCAATGAGGATATATGTTTAATTAAAACATATTTTAACAGTTACACCATGTTATTAGTGTTGCGTGTGCGTGTGGAAACGTAAGACCAATTAACAACTGTAAAATGTTCAATAAATAGTAGTTGAATAACCGTAAAAATATTTAATAACGCTGGAAAGTAAGTCACTTAATTGTAAGTTTCAGGTACTTTTAATCAGAATCTTGAATGATGTGGAAGGAAACCATCAATTACGTATAGTAAAAGAAAAATGTCATGCGAAACATTGTACTCAAATCATAATTTGGTCTACTTTCTTATTTTTATTTTCCGGTAGCAGAAGAGAAGCCACAACACTGTAATATGAGCTCAGAATAGGCTTTTTACTGCCATTAGCACAAATTCACGCTAATCATGATTGTTACAATGAAGAGACAAAATTAATTTAGTGGGGAGAGAAAATAAAAGCCAGCAATAGAACATGACGCTGCCCATTACAAAATAAAAATGCAGTGTTTACTCGCTAACAATTTTCGTCAATTGGCGTAATCTTCAGCGTAAGTATAAGTTAAAAATTTGGCATGCTATATTAAAGTTGAACTAACGACAAATGATTTCCAGGTCTATGCAGTGCTGCCTTAAAAAATGCATTCCAACATTCCATTCAAATGATTCAGTAAAAGGACTTCTTCAATGATACAACTAATAATTAAAATGATAGCATCCGGTGGAGAAGGTACTTGAAGACCCTACAAGCTCTCATTTATGTGAAAAAATTAAAACCTGCAACAGATTTTATCCACATGTTACAACTGCACATGCATTCAGGTTTCGAATAACCAGTACACAGTAGCACTAATTCGTAATACCACAGCAAGTGCTGGATATCCGGTAAGAAACGTGTTATTTAGAAAAATTAGTATCTAGCAAAAGCACCCTTAATTTTCAGCTTGTATCATTAAGCTGTCATGCATCGTAGCGAGCGGGCAGACCTCCTTGACTTGCTTTCCCCAAGCAAAGTCGCAACTTGACAGAGGATCGTGAATTTCTCTGGTAGAAGAGGACATGAGAGACGTACCACAGCGTGACGACCACACCGAGCAAATAAAAGCCCAAGATTAAAGTTCAAAGAGCACTCGCCAAACTGCCTCCGGCTCTCACTAAACAGCAGGCTGCAATTGTTCTGCTTGCCTATTAGGCAATTTGGAGCCGCGATGCCTCGGCAGCTCTCGTGTTCTGTCTAAACGGTGACCATCATAAACGTATGCACCGACCTGCAACGCTGCACCGACCTGCACGGCTGCACCGGCCTGCACGGCTGCACCGGCCTGCACGGCTGCACCGGCCTGCACGGCTGCACCGGCCTGCACGGCTGCACCGGCCTGCACGGCTGCACCGGCCTGCAACGCTGCAGCGACCTGCACGGCTGCACCAGCCTGCACAACTGCACCGGCCTGCACGGCTGCACCGGCCTGCACGTTATACACGTAAGCAAGCTGCACCGAACACTCCACCGAAGAATTTACCTACATGTTTATTTACTTCCATAATAATTTCTGCACGAGACATTTTAAACCCCTTTCTTCGTTGTAGAATACAACAAACGTAGGAGTAATAAATATTTTTTTTTGGTTTACATATGGACGGAAGTCTTTCTGTACGTAATTAATATGGAGACGCGAAACTTGAGGGCAGCGCCCATATTTCCCCACATAAAATAAGACTTCAAAAGATCATACGACAATTCAGTCACTTCTGACATGCACCTATCACACGCCATCAATCAACTCCAAAATGGTGCACCAATACAATTATAAACAAGATATACGTCAAAAAAAAACCCTCCCATTGAACTTTTTTCTTCAGGATGTTTAGCGAGCTAACATCAAGAGCATCATTTTTCTGCTAAGGAATTCATTAAGACAGAGTTGATGTACCCCGTACTAATGAATAGCTCGCTGGCACGCACTGATGTATGTGGTCTTAGACTCTAGTATGTCCCCTTATAATTAGTACAATAGTATGAATTCCAGTGGTCGTACAGTTACTACCTTATGATATATCTCACAGTACTCCTAATAAAGCTCAATGAAACTATGCAATAAAATTTACGTGTTTGGTCAAATATATATATATATATATATATATATATATATATATATATATATATATATATATATATATATATATATATCATTTATCTAAGAATTTAAATGCCCGGGCGCATAAAATGGCGCTGGTTCACAAGAGGTCATCACAAGGTAGTCAAGTGTATAATTGTGTACGTACAGAAATATTTCAAGACAAAAAGTTTTCAGAGTCACAATATAATTGACACAGGTAGAGGTGCATCACAAATAACAATGGAACTTATTTCTAGATGCGTCTCAGAAGAAACATGCATAAAATTTTACCAAGTAACAGCTGAACTCGTGTACTTGTTTTTTTTTGCGTTCATTGTAATGTTTTGTTTTACATTCTGGTGCTACATTGTTTCGAATGACAAGTTGCTTCACTTTAATTGTTAATTACTTAGTGAAGAAATTAATCTAAGGGTCACTGAACATCCAAGCAGGGCTTCAAAACTTACAACGTAACTCAGCGCATAAGTAACAAGTAAACAACTAACTTTGTGCATGGAAATAGTGTTAACTTATGGGGTTGAACGTGAGCAGAAGACATAGCACTAATGAAGTACTTTTCACCTCAATATTACATGTGTACCAGGAGCTGTGGTGAGAACCACTTCGATATGTAAAGCTTATTTTGAACAAACCCGATGAAATGAACAAAGGAAGTAGGAACTGAAGCGACTGTACTGGAGCAGGAAACATTTCCATGTACAAGAGAAAACATAAATGACGAAATAATATCTACCAAAATATGAAAAAAGTTAACCTGCACATGAACAATTCACGTGTTTCTTAATAAATTTCTTTCTTTCATTTGCCAGTTGACGTCGTTTTTCCGAACGAAGAAGTTTCAATATTCAAGGGGAAGAAGCCTAGTAACGAGAAAAAAATCAGATTTTATAATAATCCAGCGCCTCTGGTTTTGACAATACAATGGTTACAATACATGTATAGCCGTTCCATTGAGAAATCAATACAAACCCTAAGATAAACACTTCATTTCAGCTCTGCAGTAATGGCTTCCTTTAAATTAATTTCTTCATCTTATACAACAGCGAGGGTTACAGGGGTATACTTATTCATAAAAAATGTATACACAACGGTTTTGATTACAATAGTATGTGTAGATCAACTCACAACGGATTACCGTAACGAGTACTTTTGAATCACTTGTAAGTCATTAAAAAAAAAACCAATACAGCTAGCGACGCAAACAAGATGGACACTACTTGCAAACTTCTCTTGAGAAGATGTCATGAATCCTACCTACCTCGAATGGTAGGTAGGACACCCTGAACGACAGCATCCTCATATATAACCGACAGTACACCTATAGAATAGAATAGAATGAGGCTATAAGAACGAACCTTCTTTCCCATTCTTGGGTCGGATAATTACTTCGATAATTATTCAGTTGTTTACCCAAGTCCCATGCCGTATTTCTAGCCGCGTCAACCATGTCGGCAGCGGGATTCGAACCCGGGTCTTTCCGCTCGCAAGCAGATTCGCTCACCAGTCGACCAAGCTGGTGGTAGCAGTCGACCAAGCTGGTGGTGTATCTGTCCGTCTCATTGCTTCCAATCTATTACTGAAGAAAATTATTGAACTGAAATCAGAACACGTATGCATACAAGCATTGTATTGTGGATACCAAAGGCTCCGGAGAACTATAAAATGCGATATTTTTCCTGTAATTAGTTTTTTCCCCTACACAGCCGTATTATCGGTAGATGAGATACAGAACGGAAGCTCTGTATTTATTCATGAAAAATATTAATTTAAAACACAATGATTCGTCATAAATCTTCAATATATTCGTGAAATAACAATTTCAAATTAGTCAAATCCAAACTGTAGAATTTCTACTGGAACTGTCTAGTTAATTTAATAACCCCAAGATAAACATTTCTGACGCGAATCATTAAATTGTAGAAACGAAAATACACATGGAAGATAAAATGCAGGTACGCAGGTTATGACTACTACTACCTCGCCGAGTTTATAAAAGGAGAAAAATAAACGAGACAATACGCAAAATTTTCGCTTTTTCTCACGGTCCGCAATGGGGCGGTCTGTAACGCTTCATAAGTCGTTATGTAAGATTATGACCAGAGCGCAAAAAAAACGACAGAAAAGACGAACGACCAAGAAGACGAACCAATACAAAAACACAGCAGTAGATTACGACGGTTTTAAAGCTTTGAGAGTCAGCAATTAGAAAAGGAACGAGCGCTATAAAAGTCAAGGGAACAGGGCTCTCCAACTTTCGACACCTCACTAGAATAAACGTTTGTTCACCCGACTTCTTTTCCGGACTAAGCCGGACATTTAAATGGATAAAAAATTATACGACCAGCAAGAACATAAAAGAGGGTTCACTTTCAAACCAAAGCAGTTAACGCGTTTTAAAACCACGCAAAAACACACATTGAACGTTTTCAGCACACGACGACGGGCAGGTGGACGGCTGTCGGGTGGTCTCCCCTCGGTCTCAAAACTTTGGACAAGAGCGCATTGTTTATTTTTTGCGAGCACAAGACAATTGTTCCACTTCAATGACGGTAACCAGGATACATATGCAAAGTGCACAAGATTCTGATATTGAACTTAACTCGTATATAAAAGTAAGAAAATATAGATCTCATATCACAATGAAAACAAATCACAATGAAGTGTCTCATTGTTTCGAATACTCACTTGATCATGTACGTACTAGATAGTTCCTGTGGAAATTCCACGGTTAAGATTTCACTAATTTGAGATTATTATGATGACGAATGTATAAATGTTCATTTACGACGAATTATTGCGTTTTAAATGAATATTTTTCATGAATATATGCAGATTTTCTATTCTGTACCTTATCTACCGATAACATGGCGATAGCAGTACTCGTGAAAATTCCACGGTTTAAAAGTGATTAAATTAAGAATCTATGAAATAGAATACATTTTTCAGTTTTCCCGTGGTACTCTCAAAACCTGAATATTATTCATGAATATGAACAGAACTTCCATTCTGTATCTTATCTACCAATAATATAGCTATCTAAAAGAAGGCGAATGGTACGAAAATATTGCATATTTTATAGTAATCCGGCGCCTTTGGTATCCACAATACAGTACTTGTAATACATACATGTATACCTATTCTGATTTCAGTTCAATAATTTTTCTTTAAAAATAGATAGGAAATAATAGGACGGACACACATAGATAGAGATACACTGTCTATTATATATGTAGAAGCACGTATGTACGAGTGTCCCGTACGTACAGGGTGCCATAACGTTAAGGGACCCAAAATCAAACAGACACAACTTGAAAGTTGTTGGTCGCAAGGAAAAGGTGTTCCATTCAAATGAGGAATTAATGCTTTCTTTATTAATCATTATAAGTTTTTCTTTAATTAACAAAAATGTCAAGAAATTAATGCTCTCAAACTTAAACCATTATTTAAGGTGATGCATAGTTTAGTCATAGGAGCACATGAATATTCAGGAATTAAGGTTGACCATCTGAAATTAGTATTCTTTAAAAAAACAATGTAATCTAAATAAAACGGTTTTTATCTGCTGTACAAAGGTGTATCCATATTTTTCTTACGACCAAAACTTTTTGAGTTATACCAGTTTCTTTAAGTGTTCTCCAACGCTGAGACGCCTTGAATACGAGTATGTGTATGGGGGCTACGGGGCCCGAGTGATTATACAGAGTACAGTTTAATGAATGCACTGTCGTAGCCGACATAAGAGGTTTTGCATTGCAGCGCTGAGCATCTTTTAAGCACCAAATTCTGAACCATAAAGTGATGGGCCAAAAATCGTGAGTGCCGATACTGATATTGTAAGTGCACTTCAAATAAAGGCAATATTGATCAATATCAAAAACAAAACGACGGAAATCACTTTCTAGATAGAAGTTAGAATAACCCATATACGTGAAGATAAAAAATATCGTAATCGGTTACTACCGAGTTTTAAGTGAAATGAGGATAGGGTTTTCATTATCACGACGAACATTTCATAGTAAGAGTATTTCAGTAAGTGCACCATTACATGATGAGACAGATCGCGTGGGTAGGTTAGCTTCCAGAGAACTGCGATGCAATAAGGAAGCCTAAAATAAAGACGCAACACGGTGCCATGCAGCGGCTGCTGCTTCCTATGTAATATGATATCCACAGACCTCGACTCGTAAAAAGATTCATTTTTTCACTTGGGTCAGTTCTACGGAAGAGATTCATTTTTGACCCGCACCAGCGTCTTCATGTAATTGGAAGCAAGCGAGTATTGAAGAGACCAAGAAATTTACCAGTCGAAGAACCCAGCTCCTCAACAAGACCTTCAACAGAGACAGGGGACCTAACTCTGGGACGTGGCGTTCAAGTCAGTAAAAAGCACCAAAAAATATCCATCTTCATCAGATCACGGAACGCAAGTGGAACATTTTCAACAGTAGCATCTATTTTAAAAATTATAATTTCTCCCATACTGTGATTTGGAAAGCCTCGGAAAAATACGTCAGTGGAAAATAATTCCAACTCCCAGGAAAATCCCTGAAAACTTGATAATAAACCCAGATTTAAGTCGAGATGGATGATTAATGATAAGCCGCGCTCTGGATGAAGTATTAATAACAAACTCAAAAACTCCAGTAAAAATATCGGAAAATGAGAGCAACAATACTAGACAAATTTGTCTGTCAATGCAGACGTCAATAATATTAAAAATCAGTGGCATGCAAAACTCCAACACTGAACTGCTACGTAAAACTCTGCAACACTGAACTTAGTAATTTAGGATGCTCTGTTCAATACATAACAAATGCTGAAATACACTAAATATGTTTGGCATTTACAACACTACTTTCACGACGCAGTATAACGCCAGGTGCTAATGAAATGAAACTCACAGCGTCGTCCGTCTCTCAATAAATACGTGAATACTGAACTGAACTGAAAAACATGTTTCCAACGCAGAGCTCGCCACGTTAAAATAAAGAATTTTCATGAAACGCCGGGGCTTGATTACATCATGGCCAAGGCAAGCCTCGAAAACTCGATGAATGGATGTCTAGGTGAACGTGCGTCAAAGATTTCAGACAACCCCATGGGATTAAAATACTTGCAGCTTCAGACAAACACAAGACATTAAAATACTTTCAGCAACAGACAACCATATGAGATTAAAATACCTGCAGTTAGAGACAAACACAAGACTTCAAAATACTTGCAGCTACACACAAACACATTTCTCAAATGACGATAAAAAACTGTTGAACCATTCTAGCACGATTTATTTTGAAAAAAAGAGGGAAAATTAATATTGTGCTTCGATGGAAAATTAACAGTCAGAATTAATGACAAGCTTTGCTTCGGGAAAAATACGTCAGTGGAAAATAATTCCAACTCCCAGGAAAATCCCTGATAACTTGATAATAAACCCAGATTTAAGTCGAGATGGATGATTAATGATAAGCCGCGCTCTGGATGAAGTATTAATAACAAACTCAAAAACTCCAGTAAAAATATCGGAAAATGAGAGCAAGCCTCGTTCAGAAAAGGAAAAAAATACAGGTACACTAGAACATCAAAGCTCTCAAAAAAGGAAATTTAACAGAAAGACGCTACACTTGAAAAGAAATACTATATACAGGTGGTGGACAAAATAACGGAAACACCTAATATTTTACCATCATAATCTTAGAACATAATTTAAACAATCAAAACTTGG
>VCRD01000265.1:3530-36377 GCA_006783055.1 Trinorchestia longiramus
TATTTTCTGTTTATCTGTAATAATTACTAAATATCTGAAAAGAAACACACGTAAGATATCACTAATAGTTACAGGTAAACACATCATCGGGAGAATTTCACCCGGGTAAAATGTCTAACGTTCACCACATCGTCGGGAGAAATTCTCCCGAAATCACGGTTTTCCCCTCGCCGTGGAAATTCCAGGCGGCGGAGCCGGAGCGCACACCCACCCTTCACGATATCTCACACAACCCTGCGGGTACACAGGCGGCCAGCTGGTTCCCACGCTTTCTTCATACTGAACTACGTGGTAACCTAGGAGAATCGGGAGAAAATCACCCGGCATTGTGGTTCTAGGGTTAATGAGCTTGATGTCTAATTGAGGCCACTGGATTTTTCCTAACATCTTTTTTACTAATGTCTGTTAGTCTATAAATTGGCTGTATTCTTGATCACTCACTCCAACATAACTGTCACTTATTCATGAGTGATTATCATTAACATTGACTTACTTCAGCTACGAGCTACTACTCGTACTTTTCTATACAAATGCTGATCATAATCACTATAGCTATTTAAAATAAATCATATTTTGTAAACCATAATTAGATAAAATGTACGATTAGACATGTAAGTAAAAAATAATGGTACCTGCAAAATTCGCTAAAATTAACAGGGTTAAAGGATCATATTCATAAATAAATGTTACGTTGGTGTATTCTTAGTTAATTGACTCTTCACCGTCTAATTAACGGCGTAATAACCTATTATTTGTTTAGTGAAATATTTATGTTTTTCAATAAAATATTAGATAAATAGTAACCCTACTTAGCAACTGTTTTTTACAAGATAGTTTATCAAATTCCTGCATTATAGACCCCATACAACATTTATTAACTGCCATAGCTTAGCCATTACGTATACCAAGATTGTCGATACTTTTATTTTTTTAAATTCTATTCAAGATGCGTAACACAGTTTTGTGATAATATCGACCTCATTAATGGATCATGTTCTCTGTAGTTCATTTTTCAAAAACTAGAACATTTTAAAAACATAAATGGTTAGGTTAGGTTAATTTAAGTTAGGTTAAGTTAGGTTACGTTAGGTTATGTTAGATTAGATTAGGTTACGTTAGATTAGATTAGGTTATATTAGGTTAACACTAATGACGGTTAACACAAATGAAGCATGTTTGTCTAAAGCTTGATGTTAATTTGCCCTCTGTTTCCATCTTTGCAGTAATGA
The DNA here is from genome assembly GCA_006783055.1 of Trinorchestia longiramus. NCBI lineage: Eukaryota > Metazoa > Arthropoda > Malacostraca > Amphipoda > Talitridae > Trinorchestia > Trinorchestia longiramus. The sequence continues at coordinate 4,760 of VCRD01000265.1, forward strand.
AGTATGTCTCCTTGCCTAGAGCTCGATGTCAATTTCCCTTCTATTTCCTTCTCAGCATTAATGAAGAATGTCTACTTGTTTAAAGCTTGATGTTAATTTATCCTCTATTTTACTTTTAGTAATAATGAAGCACGTTTACTTGTCTAGAGCTTGTTGTTAATTTGCCCTTAATTCAAGAACGACGTACATATAGTAGAAAAAATTGTTTAATTCAGAAAAGATCATTTATCTGATGTCAAGGATGTAATAGAACTTGCTGTTAGAAAACCTGAAGATTTGAACGAAGAAGGGATGATGAAGGAAAGAATTTATCTTTTAAAATTATATTAGGACAATTAGATCCATCGATTCGGACCATCAGTAGAACTTACTTGATTCCTCAATGTCTCCACATGAGCAAATATTCTGCCCACCCTCATCCGTCAGGAGCACAAGTTCGTGGGTTATGAACTATTAGCAGAATTTCAAAGTCAAGTATCTAGTAAAAGCTATCAGCAACTTGCTCTAGGACATTTCAGCATTACGAGCTGGAAATTCTTAGTCTTTGAAATTTTTGCGCGGCACATGTTCTCATATCAGTAAGAACATTATGACATACAGTATTTAAAGGCATGATGATCACACAAAGCATATGCATGAGAATATAACCTTTGGAATCACTGGAAAATTTTTTTATGTTGTTCACATGTATGATACTATGTACGCTTAGCTTTACCAATTGAAGAATTGCCTCTTCAAGTTTTAATCTTCATTACAAGCATCCATGTATTCTGATTTAAACACAAAATAATCTCACGACCCATGAACAAACAAGTAACCAATTCTGCAGCCAGCATCGAAATAGGCCTTGGGTTCGTCGTCTTTGATCCAGGGCAGATCCTCTCACGGATGACAGACGTCGTCGTCAGCCGAAGGCTGCCAGCCCTGCTGGCGTCCTGGCGTCCGACGTTGCAACACAAAACCCGGATTGGCCGAGGACGGATATTGAATGCTTAAAAGCCCATCTCCGATCACACAAAACTTCTGTTTACTTCAGTGATGCGCAAACATGAAACTCGAAAGCCTTCCTGTGACCTCTTTTGAAAAAATTGAATAGAATGTTAGAACGATTGCATTCAATATTTCTTGACACTTGATAATGTTAAAGTTTTCATCACCGTTTTGGATAATCTAAAGTGTATTAGTACATTCTTTCGAAGTGCAAGGCTGGTTTTTACAGTAGATGTCGCTTTGAAATAAAAATAAAACAAATGGAATTTTCTCATAAATTCTATACTTGCATGAAAGCCTGTACTTCAATCTACTTTTTTACCTAATTCTCAGGTTACTCATCACATAATGTCGAAATCGTAAGGCGTCTGTTCTCTCTAACTTTTTCGTCAACTTTCTGCTCCAAATCATCAGTAATGACTGAAGGTCGCCCACTTCGTTCCTTCGTTCATGCACATTCGTACGTCCATCTTTAAAAGCTCTCACCCATTACCATACCATCAAATCGCTCATAATATTTCCTCCATACACTTCACTGACTTAACAATGAATTTCAGCTGCTTTTGAGTCTTTACCATTAAGAAAAATAAACACAATTTCTATTTTACAGTCGGTTGGATTTTCAATTGGTGAAGGCATTTCGAATACAAACAAGACAAATGATTCTGTGCTGGCGTCTGTAGCTTGCCAACAGAGTGTAGTTCACAGCGCACATGCGTCAAATGCAGACCGTGGCCCTGCAGAAGAGGAATTTCGAAACAGTACTTACTTCAAACCGCACCTCGTTTTTGAGTAACGATAATCTTCGTGGAAAGTGTAGAAAATTTAAAGAAAACTGAACCGACGTCCATGAAGAAGGTGGATATCGGTTCACCCTTCTTTACATTTTCTACACCATTCCTGTACACTACCTTCACTCACAAAGTTGTGACCGTACACTTTGCTCATATTGCGATAGATTTCAGCAGTACTGTCCTTCTGCTAGCAGAAAACGGAATAGCCTTCGAAACTCACACTCTATTTGGGCGGAATATCTATCGTAACGGCCGTGTTCAATTGCCCATACCTTGGGCAATCGGGATGTATTCACTTGGGCAATTGTGTAGAGGAATAAGTAAGATCTGGCAGTAATTATGGTAATGAAATTGTTATGTTGTGTAAATTTGTCTTGTTATAGCCCATTGGAATTTGAAAAAACAGTCCTCGCAGTATGTAATTAGTATGTGGGTAGTATGCTAGTAATATATGGGTAGGAAGTGTGTAGGGGCGTGGTATTACAAGTGTGTGACCGACTTTGCTGAGTAAAGTGCTGTTTTTTACGCTTTCTAAGAAATTTATCCGTTGTAGCCAAACAGAAGCGAATATGTGTAACATTTCTACTTAAAAACTACATGAGAAAGGAAGCGAAAAGATTTTAAAGCCTTTTCTGCTTCTCGTTTATATTAACGATTATTAGTTTCAAAATTTATCTCTCTCCTTGGAAGATAGCATTGATCCGATGGAGTGCAGTATTGTGAGTTAAATACAGAGTACCTTAATGGCCGATTAGTATTAGCAGTTCAATTGAATGACCTGTCTGCTGACTTTTCATTTTCTATTCAGAACTTAAAGTCAATAATTTTTCAGCTAATGAGGTCAAAAACTACTGAGTGACATATGTTCCCTCTAGCTCTTACTATGAAGTTTGTACTTGGATGGATAATAAATACCCATTTTACTTGATGTGAGAAAACCGTATTTTGTGTTCCTATTAAATTCTACAGCATAATTTCATGACACATGTTTTAGCAAAAATGATCATACGTACATGAAATGATTAATTTCCAGTAATCATTTATTTTGCATGGAGAGTGTATGATACTAATCTTAATAGCTGGCTCGAAGTCCAGACAGCCTCATTCTAACGATCACTCGGAACAAAATAACCCCAGTTTTAAATTGTTTTCTTAGTTCAAACAATGCCAGCTAATGAGCCAGACAGTAAAACGAAAAAATATTCCAGACCCTTCCTCCTTCGCCCTCCCTGAGTGTTGCTCAATTTTGTTGAAGTTAAAGTCCTGTGGCTTAACATGATTAAGTTACTGTAAGTAAGAACGCTTCCAATATAGACGCTATGAATAAATGTTTTCATTCGGTGTCAAATGAGCTGAAAAACTATGTGGACTGTAAGTAATTTACGTGAATGTCATCAGTTATGAGTGCACTATAATACAATAATCTCCTTGCTATCACTTTACCATCTACCTAAATTCACTAGTCAGGTAAATTCAAACATCCACACAAAAATATGCGAAAAAAATCAAATAAGATGCTATCAAGTGGCCCAATTGCGAAGTAATTTCAAGGAAATACAAGGTGCTGCTGGAGTAACTCCCTTTTTTATTTTTTTATTTTTGTATGTGTGTTTGATGCATACATTTTTATTTCTAAACATTATATGTTATAATTTCTGTATATATTTTATAACACATCATTTTTTTTCTTTATTTTAGATATTTTAAACAAATATCTCTATGCAATTAACGAAGGAATAAGGAGTGAAAGCAGTTTAATTTTATTACGTAAATAAAATTATGTTGATGCTCCTTGTCTGTTTATTGCAGAACTTAATGCTCGGTAAGTGCAGACAAGAAACATTATGAACTTAGCAAGAAATTTGAAAGAACAGAAATGGCAAGTGATGTTGTAATATCAGGTAGGCCAATTTCCGCAACAAGTGAGGGAGGGAGTAAGTAATGACTCCCTCGTTGACTCCCTCAGTAATGTAGTCAACAGCTTGCATCAGAGCAGGGTACCAGCGACGGAAGTGTTAGTAGAGCGTTAAAGAAGATTTACATCAGACCTTACATCCCTCTTGTGCAACAAATGGTTAAGCACTCAGGAATGATTGAATCTTTATTTTGATGGGAGTTGGAAAAGACGATGTGGAGCAATTCAGTAGCCACCACAATCACCAAAGAACAGTGCCTGAGTTTTTCTTGTGGAATGTATTGGAAGATCTTGTTTGTAGCCTCACACCCATAACAGAGCCTAAATTAAAACCAGTAATTTCTGATAAACTTTCTGTAATTTACGTGGTCATGTGTCAAAACGTTTGTAGAAGTATTCCTTGTGGAGTTAGGGATTGTATTAAACACGGAGGGGAACATTATGAACATATTAATTCAATTTTTATTCATAATTAATCCCGTTGTTTTGGTGAACAATGGATAGTATTTTTCTTAAACTATTATATCATATTTTTATTAAATCATTTTTTGTTTCTGTGACTACTGTGATGAATTTTTGTACGATAACCAGTACTATCATAAATGAGAAAGGAACGTTACTTTTGCCACGTCGTGTATAATTTATCTGTACTTCATGCTGAGACACTCAAACTTCATGCTGAGACAACTATACTTCAAACTGAGATAACTATACTTCATGCTGAGACAACCATACATCATGCTGAGACATCCATACTTCATGCTGAGATAACCATACTTCATGCTGAGATAACTATATTTCATGCTGAGAGACATCCATACTTCATGCTGAGACAACCATACTTTAGGCTGAGACATCCATACTTTATACTGAGACAATCATATTTCATGCTGAGACATCCATACTTCAAAGCGATTCACTCATACTTCATGCTGAGTTACTAAAACCCTAAAACTGTTAATATCTAGCTGCCTTCAGGATAGCAGACAAGAATTTAGCATCATAATTATCACAATAAACCACAGTCGTACAGGAAAACGCTCTATTTTGATTCTTCGATTCTATAACGAGTGAAAAATTGTATCCATAACGAAACACTGATGAAAGCTGGCTTTCGGACGCAGCAAACCGCCCACAGGCCCCTGAAGCAGATATTAAGTCTGTGCAAGCCAGAGTTTCAGTACACTTCCTTTTTCACGCCATCAGTCTACCCAATTCTCATCCCTCGCATTACGCTGGAGAACTGAGGCGGAACTCGACATCGTCTTTCAAATCATTGTTGAGGCAAAAAAGAGGGCCGAACCAGCCCACCGGTTCACTTCCTTAGAAACGCTTGCCCGAGGCGGCTCCAGTCTTATGCGTGTTCTGAACATCTTAACTCAGCCAATGTGAGTGTGGTTGCAATCATATTGCTCTCAATATAGACGCAGTTAATTTTCTGATGTTATCTACCGTACAACTTAGAAAATTTTATTCTGATCACGGTCAATTTTATCAAAACTTCCCCCTCGTTCATACACGGTTGTGTCATATTCTTACAAGCTACTATAAAGTTAACCTGCACGCAGAACGCTACAAGGTATGTTGTAGATCTTCTATATTTCAACAGTAAAACGCATTCCCCAATTCAATCTACTGGTATAATGTTGACTGTCAGAAGAATAAAAGTTATTATAAAATTATGTAAACATTCTAATGACGATTGAAAAAGCAAGTATAACTGAATATCGGCTGATGCATCAGGGTTCAATACTTCATTTACTAGACTAAAACTTCTGCTTATGCCAAGGTCGTGAAAAATCTGAAACTAAGGCTCCTAAAGTAAAAAACACAACTTCGAGAGTAAAGGAATTCAGAATCTTCTTCTTTGTAGTTTGATCGTTCTTTGACACAACTGCAACTATCCTGATCTACAGATAAAACGTTCTTTAGATTAGAATTCATACGTTAACAAACTTATATTTTTTCTGAATATATGTAGTGCTAAATTTATTCTAATTCGAATAGCGTAACCCATTCATAGCACCTTTGAAAACTTGAGCTGTAAGCCGAAGAAAAAAGATGAAGCACATTCATGTTATGCCTAGCAGTTTCCTGTCGTAAAACGAATTGACTTTATACTTTTCATTTGATTATCAATACATCATCATGTTTCAAGCGTATTTTTAGCTTGCTTCACTTGTTGTGATCTGTTATTATCACTCTCTAGTTCCAACCCTCAGACATCTTTTATCTCCGGGCAGACACTGAATATCTTTATGTTGTGTCTTACGCGTAGTGAGCGCCTGAGGGACTAAAGGACCGTCGAGAAACCCAATAGGAGAAAATGCAATTAAAGGCAGGATGAGTTTAATACTTTGTATTTAGCATTTGAATATGATATAAGTTGTTGATTCTTCTTTGCGCACGTCTTGACGTCGTAGTGTTAGCGTACTGACATCTTGCCGGTAGTACGCTGGGACGTATGGAGTTGGAGTGCGTGGCGCGTTGGTAACGTGCACTTCTTGTTAGTGCGTGAGTTGTTTGAGCCCCATCCTATCCGCAGACAGGATGGCTGATTTCTGCTTCCTTCGCTCTGCTGTTGGCTGTGAGTTGAAGTATTCAGTTGACGAGAGTTCTTGGGGGAGACGTTGACTTCGGAAGCGCTTGGGAGAGAGTGTGTCGCTGGTGGTGGTGGTCGGTACCAATAGGAAAGATTTGAGAGAGAGTTTGGCACAGGGTGTCCCTAAGTAAAGGGGTGAAACGGAGGGGATACTAGGAGGGGAATAGAAATGAGCGCTCTGCGCACATGTATTGAGTGGTGAGGGTCTGTCGTTGGGGTTTGTTCTTGTAGGTTGTATCGCTGAGCGTTGTCGCTTCATTATATAGGGTGGTTGGCTGGACACTGCTGTCTCAGCGTGACCGCTCATTGGTTAATGACAGCTAGCCCCGCTTGGGATTCACTTCTTCTGTCCCAACAGCTAACCTCGTCGTGAGGCTCGCTTGTATTGGAGCCATGCAATTCACTACACACTCATCAGAATAATTTGAAGAAGTGAAAACATGAAAACAAATATTTCAAAATGGTGAAAAAAACATTCTCATACTGTTCCAGAGTCATGTTACATGCTAAATTGTAAACACATTTATCGAAAAATCATTTTTTATAACGCTCATTTTTAAGATCAGTATAAATCCTAGCAAACAATCTATTGCTTTGTTGTCCAAACTAACTTTATTGTCTCACTGTCGCCGTACTAATCGACCAAGGTGTCACTCACTGTCGCCGTACTGATCGACCAAGCTATCAATCACTGTTGCCATACTGATCAAACAAGATGTCGCTCACTGTTGCTGTACTAATCGACCAAGGTGTTGTTAGCTGTTACCGTCCAAATGGACATAGCTGACAGTTCGGATGCAGCTATAGAGTAACTAATGTAAACCTGCCATCAGCAGCACTCCTGTCTCTACACTAGCTGGTAAGGCTTCAAGTTTACCAAATGAAAAGAATTATTTCCTGTCTGTACGTCAACTCTGAAGCAGTAGTATTGATCCTTTCACTTCATTTATGACAGCCCGTTTCATGATTTTGATCGATAATCATTATTGTTTCGAAAAAATTTCACTTTTTTTACGAGAACATGTGTTTGTGTTACCATCTACCTATTTTATTTGTTAGAGAACCATACTGTTTTGTGTTTTATCTCTATTCAATTCATGAACATTAATTTTTGACGGTAGTTAAAATTGTGGACAATATACTAATTGACATAACCTGCTGTGAGCAATGTAACTATTTACATAAAATGTTTTCAGCAATATAACTATTTCCATGAACGATTGTAAATATTATAACTAGTTACATAAACTGTTGTAAGCAATATAACTAGTTACATGTACGGTTCTAAGCAATATAACTATTTGCTAGAAGTGGTGTAGATATCTGCATCCGTAGATGTCTGCATAATTTTTCAGATCTGCATCTGCATCTGCACTTTTTAATGCAGATGTCATGTAGATGTCTTAAATAATGCATTTTCGTGGTAAAACCGAAATATTTCGTTTTACATCGTAGATAATTGGAATCAAATCAACTAAACTTTATATTATGTTCATTAACTACTTTTTGAAGTGCTGGATTATACATAGGATAAAATTGGAAACTCATATGTGTTTACGCAAGGAACAGACTAGGGACAACATAAGTGAACACATAATGCTTTGTGAAGGAGCTGTCAGTTGTCACTGTGTCACATTAGTTGTGGTCCTGCGTTCGCGCATTGTAGTTTAGACGGTATGTATGTCCTTCTTCATTGTTTGTTTACTGATTAACCCATTAGTGCTGGTGCGTAAATTTTTCTACTCATCATTAAAACAAGGCTGCTAATTTTAGACTGAAGTTTGATAACATCACATTATGGCTATGTGTATGTTGGAGTCCGATGCAGGTTTAGAATGCGTTATGAATGCGTCTTGACCCTGTGTGTCGATGTATACAAGTAGTACAGCCTAGATATCGGTTGTCTGTCCTCGCACGTCTTGCACGTGAGTATTATGTATATGTTATTTTATAGTGTATGATCATCGTTTTCTTCCTTTGTGTGTTAAAAATGTTGATAAAAGAATGGTTTACTAGTTTGATCATGGTTTATGGCTAAAATTTCAAAGAGCGAGTGAAAATTTTCTATTCAAAGTAGCCATGTAAAAAATTCTACGCTCAGGCACTACGGCTTGTCAGTCGACACTACTCCTCCACAGATTAGGTGGCGCAAGTACATGTCTATCCTACTCATATCATTAGGGCATAAGTTTGTTGTAATGTATGTATTTATTCTTACACATGAATATTTTTATTGAGTATTATCCAATAATTAATTAACCTTTTAACTATGAGACAAATGTTATTGTGTTGTTTTACTTTTACTTGTTTATATTTATAGAAAATTTTTTCCCAGAGTTAATACGGACGAAGTAAGTCTGCTGGAGGACCTTGAAGACTATGGAGTCGTCTATATGGGTTTTCCAGAAGTAAATCAGCTCTCTGATGGTAGCAGTGATAAGTCAGATAAAAAAGCTGAAGAAAATTCTGAGCTATTCAGTCGATTTCTCCTTCAAGCCACCGCTCATGTTTAACAAGATGAAGAGAGAGATGATGAAATGGATGAGGATCTCAACCCCAAAACTAAAAGGAAACCAAGAAGAATGGGGCTTAAGAAAAACCGAGAAAATCCTAACTCGCAACCATTCAGCCCAACATCACTATCTGCTGAAGCTATGGCAGCAAAAAATTCACACGAATTTTTGGAACTATTGTTTGACTAACAAAATTTAAATTTAAGCATTCTCATTCATCTTGCTTTGGGAGCCTGTATTGATAATAGAACTGATAAATGTCACATAGCAGAGAAGATTTTTTTAAAATAAACCACGAAAAGCTGTTAACTAGAAAATGAGAAACAACATTTTAGTGATGATGTGGAAAGATAATAAAGAAGTAACTATAGTCTCAAATTTTGATTCAACAACAATGAAGTTTGCAAAAAGATATGATCAAAGTGCAAAAAAATATTTAGCATTTTCCCAGCCAGCCTGCATTCAACTCTAACTCTCACGTGAGCTACGTCGATGTGATGTACTACGCTGTGAGCACATACAGGCTGAGAATGCGTCAAAGAAAATGATGGTGGCCAACATATTTGTACATACTATTAGTTACAGTGAATAACACGTATCAACTAATAAAAAAGAAAGGTGCTTCAATGACTCAGTATAAATTCATAGAAGCTCTGAATTTATGACTGTAAATCTTACGGACAGTGCAATATTCAAGGGATAAAAATAATTTCACAGCTCACAGATATTGCCAGGTATGAGGGCAAGAATTTCTGGATTTCAGAGTGTGAACAGGTAGACATTGCAAAGGCAGAGTATCATTAAAGTGCGGGAAATGTGACGTAGGCCTGCATGACTGATGCTTTGAAAGTTATCACAAGGCTTCCTAAATAAAATACAAGCTTCATCATACCTGGTTGATTGTATGAATAAAATAATACAAAAAATGTTATTATATAATATTCTATCTCCTACTATAAGTAATATCGGTAGCCAAAGAGAATTTATTGTCCCACTGAAATCTAAATATTGATACAAAACCGCTAGTGAGCTAAATATTATTTAAATTAAACGCTAACAAGTAATTTATTTTACTGTAGATTTTTTGTGATTTTTTCGTCCGAATGCCTGTGCGTAGATTTTTCGACGTGATAATATCCTAGCTCCTATACACACGAATTGTATTAAATTCATAAAGTATGCCTTACGCGTCACAGGAATTTCTACCAAGTTTCATTGTCCCAACACCATTTTCAAACTTTCGGCATTAATGGGTTAAAAACAAATGATAAGTTGTGTAATGAAGTAAATAATTGTCTGATTCACTCGGTAAAGTATTGATTTAATCGTCATTCGGCAGCTGCCCAAGAAGAGTTATGAAAGATCCAAGAACGGCATAACTTGCAGTAACTTAGTCCTCTTCACAACGTGGCAACACGCTGAAACAGCAGCTTGCATATGTTAGAGAGAACTTCTAAAATGAAAGCGACTCTATGTTTGCACGCTGCCAATAATAGCAAAATACAGTCATTTTCTGCATCAAAAGATGTCCTCTTAAAGAATTTTGTTGCTGAATCGAGATTTTTGATGAGGTAATCAAGAGCATCTGTGATGCCTCGTTTTGTATCTCAGAGACTATACCTTGCCCCATTGAGAGTCATGCTTACGGACAGCAGCACAGAACAAGATTAGGGTGTTAAAGCCATGAACGCTAAGCTGTGGTTAGAAATGAGTGCAAGGTTTTGGTAAATTGCAGCACAAGAAACTCTGTGACATAACAACTTTTCTGTATCTGCGATACGAGGGAAAATTCTTGGTACCACATGTGCATCAAATGTGTATTCCAAATTTGTGGCATATGTGTGAAGAAATAAGACCAGGTCGGGGAAAAAGGATCTAAAAATACAAGAAAGAAAAGAAAAATATTGGAGACACATGTACCTAGTGGCATCAGAGACCTTGCAGACACAATGAGTGTTTTACTCTCTTCAGATAGCGATACCGAAGATCTTTGCGAAACATATATTTCCGAAGAAACTACCACTATGGTTGACAAACATAAAAGAATGAAACGCATACAGATGTCAGAAGATCCTCTCCATTGATGGCGCACGAATGTTCAGTCGTATATTTCTCTTGTTACAATGGCTACATACTAGCCCATACTCCAGCAGTGTAACCAGCAAACGCCTATTCAATGGAGCTGGCATCAACTATGATGAGAAACGATCCAGGTTAGCTCCAGAGCGAGCACAGAAACTTTTGTTTTTAAAACACAACTTGCCAATAATTAGCTACAAGTATTAACTGTAAGTAAGTCAGCCTGTTCCGAGAGGGTGGTGGTCGAAGAAATAAGCGGGCAGGATGTATTTGAGTGGGTCCTCGTCCTGCATCCTGGTTACACAGATGATGAAGCCACTCAATAATATTTTTTTAAATTTAAGCTATTTTTGTAATAATTTTTCATTGCATTATTTCATTGAGCTGACTAAATTACTAAATTACTTCATTCCTAAGTTGCATCAGTTCAAGAAATTATTCTGTCTGACATCATAACTATTTTCATTTATTATCAGTTGCTGAAACTCCTTTTTCATAGCTCAATTTCAAAAAAGACAAGACATTTGCATCTGCATCTGCGGATATTTAAATTCAAAATCTATATCCGCATCCGCGGATGTTAAAAATTCCACATTTGGATCATCTCTACTATTTACATAAACTGTTGTAGGGAGGACCAGGTGTCGACAGTAACCATCCTCTCCTGTGTCTCTTCACTCTCAACCTATTTCCCCCCTATCCGCCCCGCATCCGAGCCTCCCCCACTCCCCTGATTTTCCCCCCGGATCACCCATTGGGTAAACAATAACATGGAGGAGAGGACTCCGTTTCGGTGGCATGTTTCTTGCACAACGCTGGCTACCTGGGCTGACAGGAGCTGGGGAACGCCAACAACTGTCGTAAGCAATATAACTAGCTACATAAACTAGATCTTGGCTGCCGCCTGGCGAACTCGTAACAGCTCAGAAGGGCTTTTGTACACAATCCCACTGTATAATAATTCATAGCGTGTTGCTTGATTGGTTGTTTGGTCCGTCTCTCTGTCACGCTCTTAAAGATTTAGATAGGAGAAAATTCTTTTTCTGAATAACAACATGAGATACCATGAAATTTCACCCCTGAATTAGGATGACAAATATAGTGTCTAAAATATATGCTTGAAAGTCGAAATACTGCATGCTGAAATATACTGTTTATCTTATGCTAAGTATTGATTTCTCTATGGAACGGGTACACATATATTGTAAACATTGTATTGTAGATACCAAAGGCCCACCGCTTAATGTGGAAACTCCTTTGCTTAGCCCGCGTCCTCCACTGGCAAATCAAACGAAAAAATTCACAGAAAAACACGTGAATTTTTTCACGTGTGGGTTTACTAGTTAATTTTAAGACAGAAATCATCGCTTGAAATGAGTTGACCTTTGGAATGCATTATAAAATTAATTTAGATCTATGTATGTCCCAATCGTGTGAATGTATGCATTATCGTCGTGACGTGCGCACTTGATATACATACTAATAGATACACATATTTAATAAAATAACAGGAACAAAAATCAAAGTAGTTATTTACTTTAGATTTTGATTTCAGTTCAATAATTGTTTTCAGAAACAGATTGAAAGAAATGAGAAGGACACTCATAGATAAAGAGAGATAGAGGTACACTGTGTATTACATGTATATATGTAGAAAACTGAATTATTGTATGCTGCACTTAAAATGGCAAAGCCCTTTTAGCTGTATTGCACTGAACTTTAAAAATAAAGGAAAAAGTGTCAAGTCAAGTAATAGATTTTACATATTAAATAAACCTACGAAAAACTCAAATTCAGGTAAAGAAACATAATTCAAATCAGTTTTTCATATCCAACCTACCTGCTACTGTTCTGGCAATATATATTATTATTCAAATGTAGCTTCACTCTTAAGTATTTCTGAAAGTAGTTGTGAAAGTTACAGTTGCCCGTTTCATTGTTTAGAAACTTTTCAAATTTTGATTTTATTGTAAAATATGTTATTTTAAGCGTATTGTATCATTGGACAGAAAGGGAGTATGTCCAAAGGTTAATGTCCAAGGAATATGTGAACCTTTTTGTAAAAATGCGTGCATGAAATATAGTGTATAAAGAGGAACCCGTCACTCTTTTTTAAAACATAGAGATCATCATTGATGGCAGCGTGGGGTATGTATTAGGGTTTCCAATTTTTCCGCTACCAAGAGAAACTGAGACACGAAGCAAAGAGTGAATGATGCTCACACGTTAACAAACTTCGTTGACAGGGAATAAATGTTAGGCAACTGAAGCTGGAGAAGAACACTCTTCATCCCACAACATCCGGCCTACTTCCCGGGTCTGACTTCACTCTTACCTTTATTTCGACTTTCTGCCCGAAGCAACTGGTATGAGAAATTATCCTGTAAAACTTTTTAGACAGTACTCACGTAAAGTACTGATGCAGTCTTGCTAAGCTTTCTCCCATCTGTTGCAAAGACTTTGAGTCTTTCTGAGCCGTGACAGTTACTGTCAGCTGTTGTGACTGCAGGAAATTGTTCCTTTGAGTATCAGGTCTCACTCGTTTCTCTCTCAGTTTGCACTTAATTCGAAGAAAAGTTTCATTTCAGCGTTTTTACTGCTTACTAACTATCGTACTTTTCATTTTTCATCAATTTGAACTCAAACCTATCTGTGAGAAAAGCTGCTATCGCCTTGAGAAGAAATTGAGCTCAAGACAGCTTGTGATCCAAATGTTGCAGCAGTACGAGGTAATCCAGATCAAACCAGATAAGTGGAATAGATTTCTATGATAAAGATCGTCAGTCACAATATTTCTATCCGTAAAAAAACGAAAAAGACCTAGTGCTTTCCTTTCAATTTAGGCTTTCTCGTCAGAAAAAGGCAAACGAAGTTTCAGTTGATCACGTGCGATTCCAATCATTCTTTTACACGATTCAAATGTGAGTACAGAGTCAAAATATACTTATTCTCGTAGGAATACATCTGATATTTTAGATTTAAGCATTTGGGAATCTTCATTTTCAGTATTTCTGCCAAGAATCTGAGTAGAATGTACAGGCATAGGGGCAGTAACTGGTTCGGAGGTAGAGCACCAGCCCATCTCATTCTTCACTACGATGCAGTAGAGAGAATATAATAAAGGAATAAAATTTTCGTTTACCTAAAATTGTAGCCAACGTAAATAATATCGGAAAAAAATCAGTTCAGATTCTAGGAGGGTTTTGAAGGACACATTCAATTCGCCGTCATGAGCTTGTTTCTATGAAAATGAATCAAATTTTAACCTAAAAAATGGTAATGAGAACAAATTGTTCTCAAAAACCTATAGTCTTCCTGATCCTCTTCTCTGAGAATTCCTTTCAACTTACAGAGCGAGTTGAAGTTGTAACATTTCTCGGAGTCCACCTTTTACATTCAAATGTCCGTCTTATTATTTGTAATACACGTAGCTATAGTTCCACTGTATTAAAAATCCTAATGTAAAATAAAATCAATGCTTGTCAAATTTCTTTAGAAACTTCTTTTCATGCTTGAGTTTTTCAAAAGCTTCACAGTTGTAATGAAATTTGAAATGAATGTCAAAGATAAGACATTATATGGTCTATTTGGTTTTTGAGCATTTTGTCAAGTTATACACTGAAATAGAAAATGAATATAAGCATAGTTAGGAATTCATACAATTGCAAATTTTTAAACGATTTGAAAACTACTCCACAACGTTGATCATAAGCTTTCTTCGTGTTAATTCGCAAAAGTGTTAAATAATTAGTAGAGATGGTCTGGATGTGGATTTTTTAACATCCTCCGATATGGATTTTGAATTTCAATATCCGCTGATGTTGATACAGATGTCCTATCTTTTTTCGTATTGAGCTATGAAAAATGAGTTTCAGCCACAGTTAATGAATAAAAATAGTTATAATGTCGGAAGCAATGATTTCTTCAATGGATGCAACTCACTAATGAAGTTGTCTAGTAATTTAGTGATCTCATAAATAAAATTATGCAACGAAGAATTATTAGAAAAATAGCTTTAATATAAAAGAAATAGTATTGAGTGGCTTCATCATCTGTGTTACCAGGATGCAGGACGAGGCCTCACTCAAATGCACCCTGCCCACTTATTTCCCAAGCGCTGCAGGTTTGCAACAGGCTAACTTACTTACAGTTAATAGTTGTGGCTAATTATTGGAGGGTTGTGTTTTAAAAACAAAAGCGTCTTTGCTCGCTCTGGAGCTAACTTGGATCCCTTCTCATCATAGATAATGCCAGCTTCACAAAATAGACGTAAAGAGACAGGCTACCTGCTAGCTACACTGCTGAAGAGACAGGCTAAGTATGTTGCAGAAAGTATAGCAAGGGAAGAATGCGACTGCATATTTGTGTGCTACCAAAGAAGAGGATTTTTCTATATCTGTATGCACCTCATTCTTTGATATTTATCAATCATTGTAGTAGTTTCTTTGGAAACATCTGTTTGGCATATTTCCTTGGTATCGCTATCTAAAAAGAGTAAGACACTCGTTGCATCTGCAAAGCTTCTGATGCCTCTAGGTGCATCTGTCTGTCTTCAAATCCTTTTTCTCCGTTTTGGTTGCTTATTTCTTCACACATATGCCTCAAACTTGCGATACACCTTTGATTCACATGTGGTTCATAGAATTTTCCCTTGTATCTCTGATCCAGAAAAATTGTTATGACTTAGAGTTTGTTGTGCTACTATTCTCCAAACCTTGCACTCGTTTCTGGCAACACCTTAGCTTTCATCTCATGAACAATCTGATCTTGTTCTGTGCTGCTGTCCTTAAGCATGACTTTTAATGTGGCAATAAGAGGGTTGGTCTCCGAGACACAGGATAAGGCAGCACTGATGCTTTTCGTTGCCTCATAAAAAGGCTTCAGAACAGTAACATAGTTTTTTAGAAGGACATCATCTGATGCAGAAAGTAGTATTACTTTGCTATTACTGGCAGCGTACAAACATACAGCCTCTTTCATTTCAGAAGTTCTCTCTGACATATACATACCTACTCCTCTTTCTGTGTGTTGTAACGTCTTAAACAGCACTAAGTTGCTGCACATTTAGTCGTTTTTGGTCAACTGCTGAATGGTTGAAATGTGTTGAAATGGCTTTGCATTTGGAGAACAAATCGCTTACTGTTTCTGGGTCGTAACTCCAACTCTGAATACCAGTTGCAGTTAATGTGCAAAGTAATCAAGTTTATTTAGTTTTGACGGGGACAAAGCCCTTTTAATATTAGCACCTGCCTCTCGAATCATATACTGAACCCTCTCGGGAACAATTTCCCATTTGTCCAGCATTTTTAGAAACGTTGCAATTAAGTACTCACCAGTATTGCGCTCCGTCAGAGGTTATGTACACAACAAGAAATATTGTCTCTGAAATTGGTCACCAACTGCATGATACGACAGAGATAAAAGAAACACTCCCGTTGCGTTACCAGACCATGCATTTACGGCGAAAGACAGTTTCGATGGTTCAATGAAGTTAGGGATGATTGACAATATTTTTTATTCCACTGACTAGTAGATTTTTTCGCATATTTTGTTTTCATGAAAATTCCTTTTTTTTAATTCATATCGTGCAGACTCAGCTTGCAAAAGATGTTCAAAGTCACTGTCGTCCACATGACTGAAGGGCAAGTCGTCTAACACAATTATTTCAACAATTTTAGCATCCAGTAATTGTGTTCTATCATTATGTTCGTCTCATGATTTGCTTTTTTCAAAACAGGTCACTAATGTCTGCTGTTTGCTTACTTTTTTTACTTGTTGACGGTGCCTGTGACTGCAAAACATTTTTTTCCTCCACATAACTTTCTTCTATTTCTTTTAAATACTTGAACTCATTAGTAGGTATAGATATCAAATGATTGTGTAATGATATTGTTCCTCTATCTTTAGAACAATAGTTTGTACTACATGTTGTACATTTTGCTTGATCATTGGAACCGTTTCGAAATACTTCAACTGTGCACTTGTTTGAGAGCCATTATACAGGGTGTCTCAAAAAAATGTACTCACCCTTTAACCGTTGCTAACATGCTGTCTTCTTTGTGTTGCAGGTGTGAGGTTCGAACCTTTGCGAACATGATTAAATGTGATTAAAGAATCATGTTCGCAAAGGTTCGAACCTCACACCTGCAACACAAAGAAGACAGCATGTTAGCAACGGTTAAAGGGTGAGTACATTTTTTTGAGACACCCTGTATATGTAAAATTATAAACATTTGTTTAAAAACTGTGGTCAACAATTCACTATCAATAGTTTGGCAATAATTGTAAATAAAACAAGTAGCCACTTCAATGAGTAGCACAAACAACTAGTGCGCTGTTACTGAATAATATTGCACTCAGAGAAGAAAGGAGAACACTAGACAATGCAACAACAGGTAACCACTTCCTATTATGACAAAGATGTTAAATATCAAATCAGCCTGAAGTAATAAGTAATCAGTACTGCAAAAATGAGCTAGGAATACGACTTTTAAATCAATACTATACGGAGTGAGTCCAATAACTATTGACCTCATTACACAATTTATCACATGTTTTTTAATCTGTAGACGAAAGATTGATAAGCGCATGCAGACCACCTGAACAACACTACATGAACGCAGGACCACAACTAATGTGACACTATGACAACTGACAACACACGCAGAGAGCATTATATGTTCATTTCTGTCGCACCCAGTCTGTCCCTTGCACGAATACATTTCAGTTTTCAAGTTTATCCTATGCATCATACAAACGCTACACGATACAAACGCCAAATATCTACAAAATTAAAGGAAATACAACATTATTGCTATAATAATGCATTATTTACGAGATCTGTTTGACATTCGCATCATAAGTGCTGATACGGATGCAGATCTAAAAAATTATGCAGATAACCGCACTACCTCTAATAATTAGAACATAATATATGTAAACGATTCAGAGGCAAAAGAATTATTTGGAGGCAAAATTAACAATCAACCTTATTCTTCCTGCAGTGAAGATCCATTTACATTACATACTAAATGCTCCTATACTTTGTGTGATAAAATACTTTTGAGAATTATTCATAACGATCTCTTCCGAAAAGCTCAACGAAATTTGCTAAGTTGTTTGACGAATGTAACATTACAGAAGCAGGATACAAATTTAAATCTTAAATCATTATTTATATTCAGCCTTAGCAGTCACATGTCAATTACACAGCGCCAATAAACAAAAATCCTTAAGATAACGAGTTCTAGCTTCCTGCCAGAGTAAAAATTTCTTGAAAAAGTCATCAAACATAGATGATTGCTTCTTGATTGTTTCGAGATTCACAAGAGAATGATAGGATGAGAGGATGTAAGAATAACAAAGCGATGACAACTGGGCTTACCTGAATATGAGTAACTTTAATTAGTTTAGAAGTAGAACAATCGATGAGTGCCCATAAGGGATTTAGCTAATAGTCGTAACCGGTCAAATTCATTCATGCTCAAGACATTACACGACCGATGTCTCACGCAGAATTCCCTAAGCATTTGCTTCAGCGTCACAGAGAACTTTCTCATTCGAAGCATAATGCTTTAATGAAATAAATTGAAAACCGATGGGGCGTAAAAAATTCCCAACTTCAAAGTTATGGAAGCTATTAAACTTGTATGATTACGAGACCTGTAAATTTGAGGGCATTTATGTGTGGTAGGATGGGCTCACGTATTCACTGATAATTTCGAAAATAAATGTGGAATATAACGTTTTTCAAATCTATGTTTCGAGTAGGTATGAATAAAGGTTGTGATAGCAGGTATAGATATATGAGAATAGATACACAAAATATACAATTCTAGCAAGAACCAATTTATGTAGCGAAGATGCTAGGATGTAAGGGACTTGATTGTCATAACAACACAAAGTCACTGGCAGATTCTGAAGAGTTTTCATTCCAGAGACAGTGGACACGGTGAAGTTTGGAGGGTCTCTAAGCTCTGATGAAGGGAGGATAATTAGCCTCAGGATCATCAGCCTCAAAAAGATCATTCGCCTCAAAAGGATCATCAGTCTCAGGATCATCAGCCTAAGGATCATCGGTCTCTTGGTCATCCACCTAAAAATCATCAGCCTTAGGACGCTCTTCCATTATCGTTTGAGTCTCAATCCGGGCTTTGTTATGCACGCTTGTTGGCAATGGCTTCCAAGGGATTCCAGACAAAACGGCTTTAACTTGTGAGTAGTGTGGGCATGCTGCAGGAAATGGAACAATCCCATCTCACCTGATGTATCACAGTCGAAAGTTGCAGTTACAGCAACATGGCATTTTGCTAGTGCTTGAAAATATGAAAAATTTTCAGTATTAAAAAAACAAGTTACTTATAGCTCATATTTAAGTGTCTGTTGGTTATAAAGAAAGGTTTAACGAGTAATGTAAACAAATTATATATTCTCGTACGACAAATGTTCTACGCTAAATTTTTTAGTTTGTCATTTACCCTCTAATTTTCTGTATAAATATTTTGAATGTTTCAGAAACTAACTTCAGACGGTGAAATGTGAGACCTACCAGACTTGCAAAGAGGATAAATTGTTTATGCTTGTTTTGGAACTAATTGGGTTGAAAAGAGAAAAATTATTTCAAATGTATTATGAACAACAGTATTTACGGTGATCGCAACATGTACAAAAGACGGCAAACCATCGTCGGTGAGAAGGAAGAGTGACTGATAATGAAAGCTAACTGACAAGAACTGTCAAACATTAAATTGATTAGCAGACCCACACGTAGAAATTCCTGTGATTTTTACTGAATTTGTTCGTTTTATTTGTCAGTGGATGCTGGGTTAGCGAAGGAATTTCCACATTGAAGGATGTGCATTTGGTATCCACAATACAATGCTTACAATACATGTGTATCCCAACGAATTTCCTCCTGCCTAAATCCTTATGCGCGTCACAGAAAGACAGACCAAGCCAGTAAGCAACAAACTGCATGTTATTATATAGTGGAATAATGAATTGAATCAAGATAACTTGACAACGCATTACTCATCTAAAAAGTGTCATTTCAAAACCACAGTAAAATGGCAGATGAACAAAATTACGCGGAAAGGCTACGATTTTGAGGCCTCATTTAACAGAGTCCAACGAAAAGTTACGAGAAAATGAATAGTTCTTAGTATAGGACCTGAGCAGTTACGGAGTGGTACGTAGTTTTAAGTAGCTTTGAGAATGACCTTTTAGTTTATGCAGGTGTAAATCATATAAATGAGAACCTGGAAAAAAATATTGTGGGATCAGGACGAAGGCAACATAACGCAATACAAAATTATTGACTTAAGAAGCACACATGTAAAATAACTAAATTACTGGTTTAAGATGCACACATGTTAAATAATCATATTACTGATTTAAGAAGCACACATGTTATATACGTAATTACTAATTACGTAAACTCACATGTTAAATAGTTTAATAGTTGAAGAAAACGGCAGTAATCAATAAAAAAGTGCTTCTATTCATCAACTGAAGGAGGCTGCTGATGTTCGTAAAACCAAATACTTGAAAATACTAAATCACATAACTCATACGACATGGCAAACAAGAATTTCGCGTTCAAAAATTGAGTTCAACATTTAAAGGAAAAAGTTTACATAAAAAGTTCAGTGGAAAATAGACGTCAAAATTATTGCACAACGGTTTCAGTATTGATGTACAACACTATCATTATTATTGCAGAACCGTATCAGTATTACTACACAACAGTATTTGTATTATTGAGCAACAATATCAGTGTTATTGTGAAAATTATGGAAATATTACTCATATAGCTTTAATTTGTTAATTAGTTATCTCTACTATTTACTCTCAAAAAATTGCAAAGACCCTGGTCTCACTTGAATGCATGGTTTTTCAACGCTTCTTTTCCCTATCCGTTTTCCGTTATCTTCGTTACGTTTCATAAGTTCTTGGACATGATATTGTCAACAAAGAAAAAATAGGAATCATGACATGATCGCTTTCAGAGGGCCCCTAAACTGCACATAAAACAATGGTGAGTTTCCTATTTTGAAGGCAGACGTGAGAAAAGATATTGAACACATAGAGATTGGACTATTGAACTGCTGTATTCTAGAGCCACGGAAAAACGAGCGCAAAAATTAGACAATGAATTGCCCAGTCAAGGTAGCCCTGAATTTGGCTTGTTCAGATTAATCACTCAAATTTTATGCCCTGGAATAATTGGTAGCACTCTGGTTTCTAAATCACAAATACAAAGAATCTTTCCATGTTTAAAAGTGACATTTTACCCATTGCATTGCAATTTTGACCCACTTGTTTGTTCTAAAAGTTTAATAACACTTGTACATAACTCCTCAATCACTCCCATAATTTTATTGCCCTGTGGCACCACTCTCAATCTACCCCTCGTAGGCTGCAGATATTGCATTCTTCCTGAAGTTGAGATCATGAACAGCATTTCGATTAACGTATGGACTGACAGAGTTAGTAGAAACTGCCCTAAACATTAATAGCATGTCAATTGCCAGCACTCCACCCAACCTATTACTGGCAGAGCGATGCACCCTTCCCCTGCACGTTATGCACACACGCAGCATAGCACCGTATTATTTTCTTAAAACAAACCCCACGCCTGCAGTGCAACTCACATGATGATTCTGATTTGATTTGTCTTGAATCAAATCAAACGAAATGAAGAGAGAACGAAGCCTCCACCCTACGAAATTAAAGTTACGTTAGATAATTCACAACACGTATGGTAGAAATTACCATACTCACCACACATTGCTTAACAATGACATGCAATGAAAAATAAAAATGTGAAAAAATAGTAGCCTAAACACTCTTATGGGTGAATCATTTTACTTCAAAATTCCCGTAGGGGAAATTGCAGATTGTATCAAGACATTTTGACAAGCACGAAAACACTTGTGACAACATACTCTTATGTTCGATTTGAGACAAGTTTCTTACCTCCCATGAGGATACCCTCGTCTCAAACTGCACTGTTCTGCCTCCTTTACTTTTCACTACTGGTTAAACTCCTCCCTCATGTGGCTTCCCTTTTCACTGTATGTCACTACCTTCGGTCAATCGTATGATGTCGATCCCTGATATATTGTGCCTGATGCTATAGACCAAGGTTCACCAAACTTTTTTCACAGTGAGCCGGATAACTGAAAGAATGACGAGCGCGGGCCGCATAATCATTCTGTTCAATACTTCTGTTCAATACTTCAATACGTCAGAGCGTAGGCGGAGCTACCACGAGCCGAGGAAGCGACGTCAGTTCAACGTCGACGGGCCTGGTGAACTAACGTCGCGGGCCGGATTCGGCCCACGGGCCGTAGTTTGGTGACCCCTGCTATAGACAAACCCCTATAGTATGATCTGTCTGCTCTACGATAATTTTCATTCGCATTTTATTAGCAAAATCAACCTTTGGCAGACCAGCACTCAATGTTTGTCTTACGTTTTTCGGAGTATCCTATGTTCCTCTCGAAAAGATACCAGATGGTCCCATAAATTTAATCGTTTCTACACGTCGGTGTTTATTTATGTAAGCCGATACTTTCACTTTAAACCATTCGCTCTATTCGCAAATGAGCTTTTGACCCTCAGCTTCATCGTTGCAGTTACAACGTTCTTCCTCCATTTACGGTATTAGAGTTATCTCTGAAAAGTTTTTATTTCGTACAAAAGGTACTACATGACCAATATATTAATTATACATTGATTTCGTCAGAGAAGTCCATATTTTATAGAAACAGCATAATTTTCCTGACATATTTACACAACAGTATCAGTATTATTGTACAACATTATCAATATTTTTGTACAACAGTATTAGTATTATTGCACAACAGTATTGGTATTACTGTACAACAACATCAGTATTATCGCCCAATAATATCAGTATTGTTGCACAACAGTACCTGTATCCGTTCACAACAGTATCGAAATTCATTTTACCTCAAGTTCTGGATGGGAGACATCAATTGAAGCTCAGAATGGACACCAGATTGAGTATTCAGTCTAACCTGTAAGAAATTTAAGAGGAATATCCTAGTTATGATAATAGCAATGACAACATTATTGATATAAACCTTATATAAATATTATATAAGTATAATATCTTTCTTAAAGTTATAAATCATGAGTTTTTCGTACATTTACATTGCCAATATTTTTCAAAATTTGGAGCATTCTATTAATGAACTGTCTGTCGTTGCTGCCAGTTAATTTTTAATAGTCGAAACGTCAATGATTTCCTGTTTAATTTTACAATTTTGGAGGAGTAAAATTGTACTCAGTTTTCCTATTTTTCCTCATAACTGCGGATAATTATTTACACGGTGATGATGGTCGCATTAACTGAACACAGGTTCTTTTAAAGTCAAGCGTTTCAAAGAGATAACAATTTTCTGAGCAGACAAAGTACTGCAACTCACTCAGCTGTGAAAGTAGGTCAATGATCGAAGGGGTTCTTAAATTATCTGACCGATAATTTTATTTCTTTTTGCATGGGATTATTAGAACATTCCAAAACTGTTCCGCTTTAGCACACCGGGCGTGAGCAGCTACACGTCTAAAGCACTGCTCCAAGTTTTGATACTCAGTTAGTGAATGTTTAAAGGTTTATTGAATACTCCAAGGTCCACCCCAACCTCTGTGTGATCAGTGTAGTAAACGTTCTTTCTCTAAATTTATCATCAAACATCAGATTTCAGAATCCTTGTATGATTCTTGAAAAATACAAAAAATAAAGCAGGATGTTAAAAGATGATTGAACGGCTCAAATTTATTATTAATAATTGGTGTACTAAATAGAAATAATGATAGTTGAAGTGGAAATGGCGGTATATAGCAAAAATTTTACGTTATTGTACTGCACAATGAATGTTGAAGAATTTTGTTGTAGATGATAGTAATAATGAATATATTTATGAACTTAAATTTAGCGGACTATGTTATTGAATTAAACTAAACACTTTTTTATTCCGAAATAACAGAAAATAACTGAACTGAACAGAGTGTAAATCTGGATATGGTTCTGATAGGTTGTTCAAACTATCCCTTAAATTTCCCGTTATGCTACTGCATGACACTTGGCATGATTTACTACCTCTGGGATAATACTCAACACGCAGTTCAACTTGTTGTAATGAACGCCGCTGCATCCTGACCGGCTCCTGTTTTTAGCGTGTTGGGCGAGACTCAAAACGGTGCTTGTTATCTTCGATATGCTTTCATCACAGTATCAGAGAGAAAGCTCGTATAAATTAAAAGTCAGTGATGAAAGAAAAGATGTCAAATAAATAAACTTTGGCCATATATGCATTAAAAATTTGAATTTGATTTATTTCTATAGACAAATTGTTTGACGTTGAGCTACAAACTACAAATCACGCTTCGACATACCTACACAACCTGTTCCGAGGGTTTCATAGTTCACATGCTCAAACAAGCTATTTTCTACAAGTTTGTAAATAACTACTAACAGATATTCAAAGTACATTGTTATACGAGACATTTGATGGAAATTTCCTGACAATTATTTGAATACACGACAGATTGGAAGTTCGCCTATAAAGCTGTCTAGACTTCATTAAGCAAGCGTCGAACGTCACAACAGAGCCTGTTTGGAAAGTTGTCTCGTGATTGAAGTGCTCTTGCTCAAACAAGTTGCCTAATTGATTTGTGATTGGAAGTGTTGAGCCTGTGGTGGTGAGCATTTACATACAGTAAAAAGGGAGCTCTTCGGCCTAACTCAAGATGTTAACCGTACAATACCGCTATTCGTTGAAGTTAAGTTTTGAATGTCTTATTTCTGTTCTATTTTTAAAATAGCAAATTTTTACGGAACCCACTGCTTTCATAATGACATCTCTGAGGGATTCAAAAACGGAAAATATGAATTAGATAATAAGAGTATCATGGCTGTCATACCAATTCATCATTTGGGTACAAGAGAACTGCGTGTGTGAAAATACGATTGAAAGGATCTTATAAGCACAAAAGCTTTTGTTCTCAAATGATTGTTCCGATGTAAAATAAATCATACAGCTGCATGCTATATATGTATGGCCACACCTGTACGCAACAGTACAGATATTACAGTGCATGTCTATCGGGTAACAGAAGATGATAATTATGAAACTTATGGATTAGTAAAAAATGAGATACCTTAAACGGTTTCACAGTGGTACTGTATCTAGTCATTGTGATTCAGAGGATAGAAATGCAGCAGAATTACAATGTTAGTGGAGTACGGTCAGAAACATACATAGTTTAATCGAGGCTGAAGACGTCTCAGAAAAGAAGAGTGATGAGAGGCAATTAACTAATTTTCATTGGCGTATTCTGATGGATATTAGGTATATGAAGGAAAAAGTACTTAACATCTCCATGAAATGTAAATAAAACCAAACGTGAGTTAGCAGCATTGAGCAAGAGACGATTTCTACTAAACTTTTAATGCATCTCAAGATACAAACCTACAAGATGAGGCCTAGTGTGGCACCTCGTCTGTCCGCTAAGGGGAATGAGGTTGCAGAAACAAAACCTGTCGTATGAGAGGTATAGGTACAAGTACACCAATGAGCAGTGTAGGTATAAGTACACCAAAGATATCAGTCAGATTTTCTGTCCATGGGGGTATGTCTGCCAGTTAAGTGAGACGTGGTATTACGGGAGAGCAAGGCAGAAAGAATGCTGTGGTTTGTCGCCGGTCCCTCTTGCTGGTTCCTTGATGAATAGAGTTGCATTACGATTCTCAATGAACAAAGAATCATTGACTTTATCTCTCGATGATCAGTTCCAATGGATTCACGTAAAATTTATACCTTTCCCTCTATGTATTTTTTATTGTAATATTGTTCCTTTAGGTACTTCTTTCTCCGTTAACAGGTTGTATTTCATTTTTATGCCTCTTCGAAACGTTCGATTTAATACTCTTAACTTGCCTTTGGGACGACTTCCCCCCAATGCGACAAGGAGTATTATCTAGCTCTTTCTGAAATTCCTCAGGTCGGAACAGCTGTAAAACCTACTCTGTCTATAAAAAAATTTGAAATGTATATTTGAACAAACACCTTTTAACGACACTGTGAGCTGGCAGATCTGAGACGGATGCAATGCCACACGGACGTAACGAGTTAAGAGGCTTGACAGCAGGTAGCTCTGAGGACGATATGAATAGAGCTGCGCTTGGCATTGTTCGGAAACCTGTTTTTTTTTTGTCATGTTCAGATCTCCAGCTATAGTTTATGAGAAAATCCAATAGTTGCTTCCGGTATATCTTTTCAAATACAAAGTAACTTCTTATCAAAAAAATATCGTTGCCTGCTGTTCTTACCTTTTTGGAAGCATTATTTTTTAAAACTGAATATGTGTACAATATCTTCATTTTCTTAAGTTATACTAAGAATTTGCTTACCCTTTAATTTCTGGAAAAATCAAAACTTCTAAATGTTCTTGATTTACATTTTTCTACAAATGCTTTCATACATCATCATATATATGTAACAAAACCAAATTGGTTAGTAGAAACGAAAATCAAGGTCTTAAATTATGTACTCGACATAGGGGATTTTTCAATTTTCAAACGTAATGTAAAAAATGATGTAAAATCCTAATTAAGGAAAGTTGTTTTGCATCATTTTATTAAAATTCACCTCCTGAGTAATAACACATGAAACCAATTAACTCGAAAAAGTGATGTGTTATTTAGAACACAATATATTTTACTCATTGCTTTCTCTATGAATAGCAACTTATTTTGAAGAATTCTACAAATAATACTATTTTCATATTCAGAAAATATAATAGAGCAAATTGAAAACTTGTTTAAGTTGATTAAACACGTCACAATAATTATGCAATCATATGTTGACAGTTTAAGGTAAACATAAGTTTATAATGGAAAACACCCGTACGCGTATCTTAAGTATGATTACAGTATATCACCTTATATCACCAGCATTTACACATTAATACCATCAATAATTTTGTTTATACAATAGTTCTCTCGAACTTCAACTTAACTTGAGCATAGACATGATAATGAGGTACTAGAGGAGGGTTTACATTTCCACCTGATGACAATTAGATTTAAGAAGCGAAAATGCTGAGACACCTCTTAGTTTACAAAAGTGCGGCTGTCGTATGAAAGTTATTTTCCTTGGTGGCAAAATGAAGGTAAATGTCAACGTTACATAATTTGTAAGTAAAACACAGGTTAATGTCGAAATAAAATGATTTGTAAAAAAATATAAGGCAAATGTCAATATCACACAACTTGCCAAAAAATACATGTGGCGATACGGATAATTAATGTAATGTGTATTTGTTATTAATTGATTGTTTAGTGAATATAAAAAGAGAAAAGCTTTTCTGACTACTTTTAATTGTACATTGATACATTGGTGATGAGTTCTTTTCTCTCTCATAATTTACGTAATTTTGGTTTCAATGCATGGTTTTTCTGCATGCTGTCCTTCCGTTATATTTGAATTAATACTTTTAAAAAACACAATTAATTAAATGAAACAAACTTACGTAATTGCGCTAGAGGGACTCTAATCCTCTGAATACATGAAATGGTAAAAGGCTTCTGATATTTCTTTTCTGTGGCAAAATGAGGGGTAATGATACACACAGACGTTTTAATACATGTTATTCTAAATATCACGGGATGGGAAATGCGAGTTATCTACCACATTTTAGCATATGAACATCACATGATGTCTTATTGAACAGTGCACTATTACATACTCAATTACATACTCAATTAATATCTGAATAGTTAAGCAATGGACGCTCACATCAAATTACTTGATTTACCTCGATTACATTGACAATATCAAATTAGAACTTGTCCTTACACTGGAGATTCGTTGCTGCTGATAGGCTTAGAATAGAATAGAATGAGACTATAGGAACGAACCTTCTGGCCCATTCATGGGTCGGATAATCACTTCGATAATTATTCGGTTACCCAAGTCCCATGCCGTAATTCTAGCCGCGTCAACCATGGTGGTAGCGGGATTCGAACCCGGGTCTTCCCGCTCGTAAGCGGATTCGCTCCAGTTGACCAAGCTGGCGATTGTCGATCAAGCTGGCGATAGTCGACCAAGCTGGCGATATTCGTTGTTTAGCACTCACGATTACAACACCTTAGCAACAACGCTAAATTTTTCCCCTTCCATTCCTTGCCGCTGCACAAAAAATTCTTACCCTCTACATCCCATCGCCGCTCCACACTTGATACCTTGCTCCTCGTGTTATACACACACCTAATACATATACCTCATACATCGCCTGGAATATGCAAATCTATGAATGTATTATAACCATCATGACAATAGATGAATGTCAATATTACATGACTTGTAAGGAGAGTACAAGTAAATGTCAATGTTGTGTGAATTATTCGAAAACTATATTAATATTTGTTACTGTTGTTACTGTGTTTATACTGTTATTAAAACACTTATGTTATTGTGCTCAAACTTTAGCTTTGACTAATTAATTCATGAAGTGACTGGCCTTGTCAAATTCCACACATAAGAGGCTACTTCGATATGAGAGCAGACACAATGCAGTAAAGAATAGTAGGAGCGCTTGCAAATTGTCGAGATTGAACGTCATGAAATGATATGACGCCACAGTGACGTGCCACGCGAGTCAACCAATCATAGCACGCGAGTGATCTGCGTAAATCATAATGTCGTAAGAAAGATAATTTATGTGCACTGTTTTCTTTTTGTAATGATGGCGGCTCCTGTTAAACCTTATAAAAAATATTCTTACTAGAATTGTTTAAATAATAACAAAGCCCCACGACTCTAAACTTAGGTTTTCTATTTTTCAGCGAAATAAATTCCAGAATGACTTGCTACATCTGGGACTACCTCTAAATTTTTTTAGAAAAGTTGTCTCAGGATGACATGTGAAGCCACCGAAATATTTACTACTAGTAAATATTTAACACTAATACTAATTTCATACTCGTGTGCGTATATATATATATATATATATATATATATATATATATATATATATATATATATATATATATATATATATATATATGTGTGTATGTGTATATATGTATATATGTATATATATATATGTATATATATATATATATATGTAATTTTTACGTTATTTTGTACTTATTGAATACATAATCAAAAAATTTATCCGTCAATGTCAGTAATTGCTTTGCTACAATAAGTGACTGAAACCTCAGAACTTTAGTCTACTACAGCTTTTCTTATCCATATCAACATCTAAGTATTGAAAATTTGACACATTCACTGTTATATCTTATTTTTTTACTCTCTTTCTCTGATATGTAACGCCCGTTCATATTAAACACGATGATTACAGATAACTGTAATAATGATTAAATTAAATCGATCATCAGCAAGC
Organism: Trinorchestia longiramus; assembly: GCA_006783055.1. Taxonomy (NCBI): domain Eukaryota; kingdom Metazoa; phylum Arthropoda; class Malacostraca; order Amphipoda; family Talitridae; genus Trinorchestia; species Trinorchestia longiramus. Next base: position 34,094 of record VCRD01000265.1, read on the forward strand.
CATACCATACCGTCAACCAGTAATTAGAAATTACAATTTCAATTTAATAACAATCACAACTTTAAGTTTTAAGTTTTCGCTCTCATAATTTTCCTTTTTCGGTATTTCTCGGATATTAAACATCCAATTCAGTTAAATGTAACGATGTCAAATCTAATCTGTACCTAAAGAAAATATTTCGCTTATCACTTAAAATGTGTATAATATCTACCACGTCAGAATTTATATGTATCACCAATGATTACCTCTTAAATCATCACTGAAAAAGCGAAGTTTCATTTGTTTCCCCATGTATATTTAACGTTCATTGCGTGATGTGAATGTTTATGTATACCCGTAGGTACTGCTGTTCTATCATCTATGATACTATGCATAGAATACCTACCACTTAAGGATTTTATGATAAGGCAATTTTAAAAACCAATGATGTTACATTTCTTATGTACCAACTTTATTGGAAATATAGGTTTTTGTTTTGTTGTTTGTTTGCAGAATGGTTTTTAGTTAGTTTCTTCTTTTACTTGTTTATTATACAGATATGTATATATATATATATATATATATATATATATATATATATATATATATAACAAGGACTACTATAACCAGGACGTGCATCGCCGCGTAGCTGACTACGGTAGCGGAGGCCATTGCATTCTTAGTAACATAACATTTTCTATCGGACAAATTGATAAAAAATTACTTCTTTCAAGGAATAGAAGGGATAATAAGGTTTTACAGTGAATTTTAAATGGTTTAAATCACTGTAATACTTTGAAATACCAATTTTAACCGGACTTAACATGTATTATTGTATGAGCTTAGTGGCCACTTTATAGAGAGCCGAGTTGCTGCTGTTTTAGACTTTACAAATTGATTATAGTTAAACCTTTTCCAATGCAAACAACCAAACATACAAACATTCACGCATATAAATAAACAGACATAGAAGCAAAAACCATTGTTGGGATGAAGTGTCTTAAACATTGGTACTAATGCCGTTTTTAAACGCACGGAGCGTTAGTAGGGAACACAAAGTGGGCTTGTTTTCGACAATCACAGACAAACAAACAAAACAAAAACGTATATTTCCAATAAAGTTGGTACATAAGAAATGTAACAGCATTGGTATTTAAAGATGCCTTATCATAAAATCCTTAAGTGGTAAGTATTCTATGCATAGTATCATAGATGATAGAACAGCAGTACCTACGGGTATACGTAAACATTCACATCACGCAACAAACGTTAAATATACATGGGGAAACAAATGAAACTTCACTTTTTCAATGATGACTTAAGAGGTAATCACTGGTGATGCATATAAATTCTGACGTGGTAGGTATTATACGCATTTCAGGTGATAAGCGAAATATTTACTTTAGGTACAGCTTAGACTTGACATCATTACATTTAACTGAATTGGATGTTTAACATCCGAGAAAGACCGAAAAAGGAAAATTATAAGAGCGAAAACTTAAAACATAAAGTTGTGATTGTTATTAAATTGAAATTGTATTTTCTAATTACTTGTTGACCGTATGGTATGGCTTGCTGATTATCGATTTAATTTATTCATTATTACAGTTATCTGTATATATCGTGTTTAATATGAATGGGCGTTACATATCAGAGAAAAAGAGTAAAAAATAAAATATGACAGTGAATGCTGCATTCACTGAAGTTGTCGGTCATGAACAAACACGCAAGCCTTTCTTTCGATCTTGAAATAATCAAGTTCTTGTACTGCTTCTGCAGGTTACGTTCAGGTTTGAAAGCATCAAATGAAGTAATCTTATCCTTCTGAAGAAAATACCTCAGTTGTTGGTCTTCAGCTTTCGCCGGACGAAGTGTGAGTTTTGGAGATGGCAGACATGAAACAGGCACATTGAAGATACTGTGCGGCGCCTGTTCTCCTCATTGTAATTACCCCGACAGTTCACAACCCCTCACTTGTTCGGCATTATTAATACATATAATTAGCAATAAACTTTGTAAACAAACAGTATCCACTTAGAAATGCAGCAGTGTGCCTAGAAACAAACAACACTCTCCGATTCAAACCGAGCGACAGACTACGACAACGTTCGCACTATGACAGATGGAGAATAACTGTACGCAGTGAACTGGCCTCCGCTCCAACAGTCAGCTACATGGCGGTGCACGTCCTGTTTATAGTAGTCCTTGATATATACAGGTGGTGGACAAAATAATGGAAACACCTAATATTTTACCATCATAATCTTAGAACATAATTTAAACAATCAAAACTTGGCATATGTTC
>VCRD01000265.1:45150-60319 GCA_006783055.1 Trinorchestia longiramus
TTTCAAACCTTAGAACGCCGTTTCAAACCTTAGAACGCCGTTTCAAACCTTAGAACGCCGTTTCAAACCTTAGAACGCCGTTTCAAACCTTAGAACGCCGTTTCAAACCTTAGAACGCACCTTGCACCTGGGTAACCTTGTACATATGTGCGGCTATGAAAATCACTTAAATATTATTCATGCTTTCAGATTTTGTGATAATTATTATATTATGTATATATATATATATATATATATATATATATATATATATATATATATATATATATATATATATATATATATATATATATATATTGACCCCAATTCACACTCCAAGCAATGAGCACATCAGGCATATTTTGCTACATGAATTTCAAAAGGGCAGTGTAGCAAGTCCAGCAGCAAGATCGCTCACGAACACATTCGGAAATAATTTGGTAACCGAAAGGAGTAGTAGAAGATGATTTCACGTTCCAAAAAGGAATCCATTAGTCTTAAGAACGAGCTAAGAAAATAATGCTCCAAAAGACTCAGTTTTGAAGAACTTATTGCTGGCTGCCATTAATGATTCTTTCAAAACAATTAGAACAATGAGCAAGCAGTTTAACGTGAGAACGTAAGCTGTATGACCACATATCATAAAATGATGAGAATTGCTTAAGTCTCCAAGGCTGGAAAATGGGTTCCACATGATCTTTCAGTGAACGTGTGAACTGTTGTACCGTACTACATTATGTTCAATTTCAAACCCAATTCTTAGATAGAATCGTTACTGGAGATCAGAAATGAATATCGTACAATTATGTAAAACGTTAAAGACAGTGGCTCAGCCGTAATTCCAATCTTATTCCACAGTCCCGACGTGGTCTGCAGCTGAAAAAAATTCTGCGTGTGGCGGGACATAGAGGAAATTGTTCATTATGAGCTGTTAGATGGCAATTAAACCATAACTTGTGCAGTGTACTGACAGAAGCTATGTCATTTGAAGATTGTTCTAAAGGAAAAACGACCTTCGTCAGTAAACAGAAGATGAGTGATCCTGCACCATGACAATGCCAGACCCCACACTTCAAGAGGGACGAAGAATCTCGTTGAAAAATTTAGTTGGGAAGTTTTGATTTACCCACCATGTTCTCCCGATCTAGTTCCAAAAAATCACCATCTCTTTAGAAGCCTACAGAATCATCCTTCAGAACAAATGCTTACTTCAATAGAAAAGGTTGAAATGAAGCCAGTTTATTTTTTGAGTCAAAACAAATGAATTCGTTGACGGAAGCATCAAAAAGCTTCTAGAAAGGTGGAAAGATGTCAATAGTTACAATGGTGACTATGCTAATGATAAAATAAATCTTGGTTTCGCTAAATTTGCATTCCAACAATAAAATGGACAGAACTTTCGTTCCAAAAATTGACTGAACTTTCGTTGCAACCTGATGCTTGGCGTTCAACTCCCAGCGTAACATTTGTTTTTGATATTCTAATATTGACTACTTTTATGCGTATTATTTGTTCTTGTTAAATTCACCAGCATGGTCGACTGGTGAGTAAACCCGCTTGTGATGCAGACAGACGTGAGTTCGAAACTCCACCGCCCTTGTCTGTTTGTGCATGACCATTGGCGGATAGGACGATTTTTCGGCCAGGGACTTGGGTACCGACCTAAGAATAGGCCAAAAGTCTCATTCCTATCGCCTCATTCTATTCCTATTACTAAATGATCTTGCTAGAAATAGATAGTTAGTTGTATGTACTCGTGGTATACGAATCATAAATACTATATTGAAGCCAAATTTCTTCTTTGAAATCTAAAATTTACTTGAATTTTAGACGCCATTAACAAATGAAGGGTGGACAGCACTAGTGGCTACTTGCATTTTTTCCCATGGTAAATATAATGTATTTTCCACGGGAAAAAATGCAAGTAGTCCACTCCCGTGCTGTCGCTAACAGCGCTGGCAGAGGCGATTACGATCCAGTAGTTTACTATATGAAGAGTGGACAGCACTAGTGGACTACTTGCATTTTTTCCCGTGGTAAAAAATGCAAATAGTCCACTAGTGCTGTCCACCCTTCAAATGATGCCAAGTTTCGTGTATGACTCTAGTATTATCAACCGAAACTCAAACGAATCAAGTTGTTCACGTCCAATTCGAAAATCAAGTGCCAGATTTTGTTCAAGAAATTCAACTTAAGCCGCTATTTGCACCAAATAACTCCTTTTGTTTTAACTTAGCCTATTTTTAAGTACTTACTTCAGATTACCTGACAACCAATGATTTTAGAATCCATAATTTCTTTATCTTAGGTCAAATGGAAAAATATTCCACATTCAAGCTGTAACCATGACATTGTAGGAGATACAAAATTTCTTCAACAAAATTATCTCCCTTGAAACAACGGATATTCAAGGCCATTTTTCAATTTATTCAGCTTAAGTCGTATATATAGATTTGGAAGCAAATTTTAAGTGAGTGGTTGCTCTATATGGCCTAAATTATTCACTAAATACACAGGTTAACACGTGTTTCGGTGGCGATAGTTTTTGAGCTGTTATAACGTATATTTCGAGTGCTAATTTCAGGTATGCCGTCCATTTTCCCAAACACCTCAATTTTTTGCGACATGTACATTGATTTATCCGTATTAAGTCATTTTATATTGCTCACACGAATCATATAATAAAACAAAGACTGTAAACAGTTTATTGTCACGAATATACAAATGCATGGAACAAAACCTAATACACGTTCACAATATTTTCTTCAAAATAATGCAAGTGAAACCATAAAAAAATGAGCATTAGTTTCGGAATCTTGTTTTATGGAACATCTGTGAATTATTGACTTCAGTAATACAGTTGTTTTATCAGCTCCATTATCAATCTATCGTCCTATGCGTATCCCATCGTCCGTGATAGCGATCTTCCATTGTCTTAAGGTTCTGGTGAAATCTTTCACCCTGCCGTGCGCATGCAAGCAAAGACTGAAAAGACTCCGTAGTGGGAGGAGCCTATCTTCTACTTTGATTTTTTTAAATTTTAACTTTAGTTAGCTGCGCTAGAAGACGAAACCTGAATGTTTAGCTTCGTAGCAGCAAAACTGACACTTAGCAGGTCTGTGCGTGAGGTTATGTGCCAGAGGTTTATGGACTGAGTAAAGAATCAAAATGGGACGTTAAAATAGAAGGGTTATTAGACTTAAAAATAGAGCGAAAGACCATACAAAGCAGTCAGTAAGACCCATCCACAAGAGTCAGAAAACCCATTTACAATTGTCGTAAAATCCATTCTCGCCCCAAGGTCTTATCAGTGAATAGCTTTAGACTGTTATCCGACCGTTATTTAACCCGGTAATCTTCAAACTTTTATCCGCCACGACCATCTTTAAAAGAGTTTATTTTTGTACGTACCTTTAACTTTATGAAAATAAAGAATAAAATGTAAATATCAGAGAAAAATTTAATTTCTATAAAGAAATCGGATATACCGTAAAAAACATTTAAAATGTGTGTATTTTACGCTCGTTCAACTGCATAGTATTCCGGGCGTCCTTATTTGAGGACTGTGCGTATTATGTACTGTTTGAATCGTGTGACTGACCCGTCTTTGCTACGAATACCTTCCCCCTACCCTTCCCCACATGATGAGAGGGGGGGTGACTCACTCTCCTCCTAGCTGGGCCGCTGAAATGGAAGAAAACATTAATAGTGAATCGCGTGTGTTCGAATGCCTGCCCGCCACTTGCTCACCGCTGCGTACAGTGTGACAAGTACGAGAGATGAGAGGGCGATACTCGAAACCCTAGTCACTGTACAAGCTACCACTCCGAACACAGTCGTATCTCAAAAATCATTCCATCTCGGCAACCCTCGTCACTGGAACTAGCTAGAGCGGTCAAAATATATTAACGCCAATCGATAGAGTACGGTTAGTACTCCTGGAAATAGGTTAGTGTGAATTTATATTGCTGTATTTACCGTGTAATTGCAATGTAAGCAAGATCTAATTTTTTTCTAAAACCCCGGATACAGTGACAGGCACCGTGGGCCAACGGTGGGCCACTTAGGTTAGGTTGTGTAAATTTTACAGTGCCTTCTAGTGATAATGACTGTACAAAGTGAAGATTTGCACTGGTTAGGTAATCGCACTCAACGCATTGCGGAAAAAAGAATAATATTAGTATGATTTAATATTAATTTACAATTAGTATGACAAAATACTATGCTGAAAGACACCTTATCAATGAACATGTTAACAAAAGGTTTGCTTGCGACAAAGCAGTGAGATTCTTATGCAAGAGAAACTATGTTCAATCGGGCTGGAGGGTGCAGAACTGAACGTCTGACGAACTGTGATTAAGTTCATGTTTCTACAATTGTACAAATTTATCCACCTCTGCCGTAATTATTGCGGTGTAACGGCCCAAAACAGATGCATATTCATCTTCATTGATAGTCAAGAGTTTAATATTAGTTACTGTTAGTTTCAGTGAAGTCTTCCTCATAGTCCACCTTAGAGCTAAACCTAGTGCTTTTACATTTTGCGATCAAATAGAGAGAATGGTTGAACGTGTGTGAACGTGTGAACAATTCCATCGTTGCCACTGTTGGGTTTTAAACCCAGTTCTAAGTATAGTTTGCGGTTTATATTTGTAAATTATTTTACATGCATGTAGTATAGTGTATTAATTCACTATATATACCATGCATAGATAACTATATACATATTTAAGTCGTTCGTTTTACCTAGATCGGTGCTGAAAAATCCAGCAGTGGCAACTCTGCGACCGAACTACAACGGCACGACCCGTGCTTTGTCTCTACCTGTACTTGATGCACACGGTGTGAGAACATCATACCTACATGTCTACGAGCTCCCGCACATGGGCATGTTGAATGTTTAATTGTTCCACCTTGAATGTGCTCGACTTTTGCATGTTTAAGTTTGATTCGTAACGCTGTGATGAATACTCTTGTATAAGGATGCGTTTAGAATCTGCTAGTGGTAGAGAACCATTTTCTCAGCGCGTTCTCGGGTTCGGGTCCCATTCTTGTGCCATGTAAACATTGGTGTCTGTACTATAACCAAAACTGTGTTCACTGAAATAAACCTGGTTAGCATAATCACGCTCCTGTGATTTTTCTAACATTCTAACAGGGCATTGAAACACCTACATGAACGCAGCTCTTTTCACGTTTATATGGCTTCACTTACATCTTAGTGCCGCGCAGAAAGTGTGCTTGAAAGAGCTCCTACAGATCTTTTCGTAGATTTTGTATCTTTATAAAGTTGTTTTGATGCAATTTTGAGCGGTAATGGTGAGAAAATACGGCCATGTGTGGTGGAAGAAATTCTAACTCCTATTAGAATCTTTCTTTATCGTCTAAACAAGGCATAAAAAGGCACGCAAAACAATAATTTGTGAAATATTTGCATCGCAATGCTGTTTCATTTCACAAAGGTGAAGTGTCGCATCAAGCCAGAAGCATATAGTATTGAAACCTAAAAAAGGATATATCCACTACACTTGTTCACTGTATGATCAAAGTTGAATTATTTCTGCTATTCATAGCTGGAAATAAAAAGTCCAGTTTTGGTGACTTATTTCTTCTATGTACCAAATTCAGGTTAAACATACGCTTAATAGACGTATTAAATTGTTCGTTTAGATATATTAAGAAATAGATGTCTTAAAGATAGAATTTAGCAGAGCTATTAGTTTGAGATGTGTGTTAATGTATGGATGAATATATAGAAGTTAAATAAAAAATAGGAGAAACTGTTTTTTTCTGTTTACATGGTCATCGAAATTAGACATGAAACATAGATTTTAAATATATAAACGTGAGATTTTTAATGAGACTTTTTCGGGGTGGGGGTGGACAGCTTCGACTTAATCACCACTAGGGATGGACGACATAAAAAAATGATTGAACACCACTGAACTAGAGTTTCGGAGCGGAGGGTTTAATAAAGAGAGACAAGCAGAACGAAGTCTTTTCTTTATTTTTTATGTTGACAACTGAGTGAACTGCTAAAGCTTATAAATGTTGCCATGCAACCTTAAGAAAAACTGAATGAAGCTTCGAATTGTTTTCACTAATATATACTGGGTGAAGATAAGGAATTAGAACAAAAAATATTGAGGTATATCTTATTTAAAGTTAAATGAATATATTTCCTGTGTTTGAGTCTGTGGGTGTGCCTGTCTCGATTGTGGTGTGTACCTTGCTAATGCTAGCATAGTGGTGTATGTGTATGTTTGTTTCCGTCTTGAGGGTATGTTCACATCAGTGGTGATTGATGCATGTGTTTGCGAGGCGTTCGTGTTGGTTTTATACTAGCACAATGGTTTTATACAGTTTGCTAAAGTTTGTCTTGTGGTCTAGTGATTCGACGAAATTTTTCCAGTTTTCTGTTTGCTTTTTAGTAATTTTTCCCGTCATTTGGTCGTGTAGATTCTGTATGTGTCGTGTGATTTGGTAAGTGTGCAGAGTGGGTGTATTTCTGAGAGTGTTACGTTCTCTGATTAGTCTACATACTTCATATATGAAGTTTGGGTTATGATGTTCTCTGTTAGCTTTTGGAATGTGTTTTCTGTCAACTTTTGTGATGATAACGTTGAATTCTACTACCGTTTGATTTATGTTATTTATGGGGTGGGTGTTGAGTGCTGCGAAAAGTTCTGTTTATTTGGTGAACCTTTCTCCGGTAGCTTTTTTGTAGTTCGTGTGTGTTTGCCTGGGATAGGTGGTGAGGTCCTTCCCAGTGTGTGTTGTGACGATAATAGGGACTTCGTTTTTTTGTATAATAATCTGTACCTTATCAAGATGTAAAATCCACCAATAGTATTCACACTTAAAAGTGCAGTAACTTTTATTATCATATTCGCATTCTTCATTTGCTCGGTCTTTTTCCTGTGACATCAGGTGGATTCTTTTTTTATAATTTTAAGTTGAACAATAATAACTATAAATTCACTTGGAATGTAAAATACGCGTTTCATCATGTACAAATACATGTGTATGAAGGACGGCTATGACTTTTCTCTGTTCGATGACCAAGTATGTAAATAAATTGATTATTAATGTTAATGTGATATATACATCTTGACCTAAGTATTTTTTAATGAAGTTTATCGTGGTTCAGTAGTTGTCGGCAGTAGTTTTTTGCCCCGACAATGTACGCTGCGCGGATTGCATTAAAAAGACGCATACCGCTTGTTTTTTCATCTTAACCCTTCAATACTATGTCCTCGGATTGAATGGTTCAAATAAATGCATGCAGCATACTTCGGCTATATGGTAAGAACATTATTTTTGCATACACCAATTATACCTGTGAGCAACTATTTTTTCTTTCGTGCAAATTTATTCATCATCTTTTTTCCTCATGCCCTGCATTTTCTATGAAAGAAAAATACGAATAACTTGCAGAAAGCAAATCTATTCAGAAGTTTTAAATTTCTGCCTGGTGACATTAATACCTCCGACTAGTAACAATAGCCTTAAAAACAAGCCTCCACAGGTAAAATGGGTTCAATGACAAGTTTTGCTGATTATAAATTGAAAATTTTGAATAGAATTCACAGTAGTATATCATTTCGTCAAGTTCTTAGTTTGGTCCGACTTCTCATGTCGGCTGAACAATCAAGCAGAGGAAACAGCTAAAAACTCGAGGAATTTGCTAAATGTGTCCACCAAAATTGCATTACAAAATGTGCGTCCTGTAACGCTGTTACTTACGACAATGAAATACTTCTGAACACATGGATACGATTGACCAGAAGAAATACGATCCACAGAATTAAATTTCCATAAAAAATTATGTCCATATTCCAACATCTGGAGGTGGAAAAGAATATTGAAAGTGAATGTTCAGTTATTAATGGTAACTACATTTAACAGAAATCCCAAAGTAACCGACCTTAAAATTTGTAGTGCAATTCCGCTGCATAAGTTATTAAAAAAATTACAAACCTCAGCAATATTTCATCCGTGATGAGTCAAAACTGCTTTGAGTGAAATTGCCAGTGCTTTCATATTTTACTGTACATAAGTTTCCTCAGTTTCAAGTTAGTAAGGATACAGTAACCCTGCTTTTAGGCAATAACGTTGCTGCACCCAACAAAGTGAAACCTTTGCTCCTACGCATCGCTCAGAAAACCTGACCATTGATGAATGGTGAGAACAAAGTTTTCAGGTAATAAGCGCAGTAATGGAAAAGTTCGAGTCACGAAAAACAAATACATTCCCCGACTAATGCAATTTATTCTTCTTACCCTCCATCGAGACACAACTTTCAGAATGATCTCAACAATAAATTCATGTTCAAAATTAAACCTCTGTATTTGATACAAATTACACTGATCAGTATCCTCACATGCAAGTGGCTTTTATGGCACCTATTCCAACTTTTCTCCTACAACCTTCAAGGTAATATCTGTTTGTGCGAGAAATAGTATTAATACTAATTCAGTGTTGAAATTCATCGTTCAGTCTTGATATTTAACACGTAGACAATAACGTAACTTCTTGGTTAAGGAACAAACTGAAGGTAATAGTGGTAAATTTCACTATTACCCTCCATATAATTTCCATAGACAAATTAGCTAAACAATACGCTTTCAATCATTAACAATAATTCGAATTCGAAGATTTTATATTTTCGGTTTCATTATCTAAATTGAAAATTTTCAGAGTATAAAATAATAAGGTACTCAGTAATTCGAATAGTTTTACTGTACATACCCATTTTATTAGTTTATTAGATGCAATGATAATTTATTTCTGCTGGTACGCTTTCAACAAGATCAGTTATTTTGTTGTCATTGATTAAATTAGTCATGTAGTACACAAGCACCTTTTGGCTCCATGCACACAAAGGTAGTTCAAATAGCGATTCGACTTTTTGTCATACTCACACCTGCACATAAGAAATTATTTTCACACATGCAATGATAATCTATTTTTCAATCGTTAGGCTCTGAATAAAATCGGCTATTATTTTTTGTCGAAGCTCAAATGTGAATAATCATGCAAGATGCAACCTCCAATACCTTTGTTTTTAACGACTCATTGGTATTCTTTCTGTCACCAGAATTTTTGAGTTGTTTCAAACTCAGAACCTTAAAGTAACGTCGGAGTATATATTGTAAAGTTTTTCTCGATTATTGTATTATTTATCATATTAGATATACTCAAAAATACTTTAACATTCAGGAATTTCAAAATTTAATCGGGTTGAATTATAGTCTGTGTGTATCAACATTTTTGGAAACGAATGGATTCAGTATTTGTTTTCCTTTAGCTCAGATCCCAATGTTAACATTGTTATAGTTATTATCGGAGAAGTTTTTCTGGTTTGTTTAAAAATACTATCACTGAAATTTACGACGGTAAGACAGTACTTAAAGGTATCAGATGAAATTAAGTAAACAATAGAATTACCTTGTCTATAAAAAATTATTCCTTCATTACACAGAAGCAACAAACCATATTTAATTGAGTAGGACATTGAAAAATGCATTCACATGGCTGAGAGAACTTTTTCCTGCATATACTCGTATGAGCAAGCGTATTTTTTAAAACTTTGTTTTAAAATTAAAACAAGTGCTGGCATTCTTAAATTTAATATATAAAGTACACAGAGATATTTTGAAGTATACCAAACTATTGATTGAGTTGCAAAATAATTAATTTATTTGGACTAAACCACCAGATTGGTCTACTGGTGAACACCACCAGCAGATAAAGATTCAGAATTGGCATATTCGGTGTAGTATAAATCAAACTCTATTCCCAATTAGTAAAACTTTTGCTGACTAGTGTAATCGGCATTTGTATTATACTATGAATTACACACCTATTGCAGCAATACAGCAACATAGAGACCGTGGTATTGTAAGACCTTTGGAATGCTACCTGCGTCGTGTGATTCCGTTAAGGTAACTGTTTTAAGATCTCGCGTTACGTTTACTCGAGATAGACGCCCTGTGAGTTGGTTAGGGCTTGTGATCCCCAGTTATAGCCTACTACGGTAACAGTCTTACATAAACTTCTGCTGAAGTGTATAAGGTTGTAACCCCGAGTAGAAGTTGGAACTATTTATTGACAAAAGTTACATTAATACATCTTACAATTTACTGAATACTTTGGATGACTAGATGGTATCTAGTGGTAACTAAACTAGAAATGATTTACATATATATGGGGTTTACCGGATACAGAGTTGAATTACTATTGTATGAATTAAGATGAAAATTGAGTAATGAAGTTAACAGTACATTGCAGTAAATCAGGGGTCGGCAAAGTGGTCGATATCGACCCCTGGGGGGCCGAGGACAGAATTCAAGGGGATGATAAATTTATGGGGGTCGGAAGGAGGTCGATTAACGATATATATGATTGAAGCTGGTTTTAGCCATGCGAATGCACTTCTAACAGAGCAGAGAAATAGACTAAACTTGGAAAACCGTCGTGATTTACGGTTAAAGCTTACCAATTTTAAACCAAATATCAATAGCCTTGCTGCCGCTCATCAAGCTCATCCATCTTATTGATATCAAGTTTATTGATGAATAAGTAATTTAATGTATTTTTCATTATTCTGTTTTGATAAAAAGCATATTGCGTATTTCCATGGCAGTTAATAATATTGTCAAGTAGCACATCTGTTTTATATAATTAAGTTCATATCAATTTTTCAACGATAAGTATTGTTAGATTTCGAAACAGTCAAAATTCTCTATAGGTAGGTAAAATTCGATTCTTTTCTTTTTTACTTTATATCAGTGAAGACTGCCTCTTTCTCTTAATATGTATCTTCAAACATTGTATAGGGTACAACATAAGATTGGTTTGGTTTATAACATTTCTCTTTATTTTTGGTCATCAAAAATGTCAATTATGGTTTAATATTTTTTTCAGGTATTTTTATGTGTGTGTGCATGGAGGGGGTCGATGTAAATACAAATATCCTATGATGGGGTCGACGGGTAAAAAAGTTTGCCTACCCCTGCAGTAAATCGAATATGAATGGAGTTGTAGGACAAAATACAAGAAGGCTGTGTCGTGTTGAGAGGTGACTAAGCCACTACAGGTTTAATTAAACTTGCTCTCTGTAATAGGTTTAAAATGAAAGATTTAGGACCACATAAGTATTTTCTTGGAATTGAATTTGAATGTGGTAACAATTCAATAAAAATGCATCAAACAAAATTTGTCAATAAGGTTCTTAAAAAATTTAAAATGGATGATAGTCACCCAAAATCGGTGCCATGTGACGTCAGCATGGTTCCTCCAAATGATGTAAAATCAAAAGAACTTGAATATCCTAAGTATTATAGAGAAATTGTTAGTCTTATTTACATAATGATGTGTACTAGACCTGATATTTGCTAAACAATAACAAAATTGTCTCAAAAACTAGCTAAACCTACTTATTCTGATTTGAACATGTGTAAATTTACCCTGAAATATTTAAAAGGTACAGTAAACTATGGACTAACTTCTGTTGAATGTGGAAATGTAAAATTGACCGATTTTTTATATTCTGACTGGGGAGGCTCAGACGATTGAAAGAGCATCTCCGTGTATTGCTTTAAATTTAACGACATTTGTCTAATTTCTTTGAAGTCTAAGAAGTAATATACCGTTGCGTTGTCTACATGTGAAGCAAAATATATAGCCATTACTGAAGCAGTTAAAGGATCCAATTTCCTCAGCCAACTATTATCAGACATTTTTTGCAATATGATCAGTCCTATTGACTTATATTGTGATAACCAAGGTACTATTCAGTTAACTAAAAACCCTGTATATCACCAGCGTAGCAAGCATATTGACATTAAATATCACTATATTAGGTCTAAAATTGACTGGAATAGAATATTTTTGAAATATGTTCATTCAAACGAGAACATAGCAGACATGTTCACTAAGCCTGTAAATAAAACTAAATTGAAGAAGTTCAATACATGGAGCTAGAAAGAGGAAATTGTTTTCTTGATCTGAAACTAAGCAGATGTTAGCATATGTTTTTATATGCAGTGCTAAATGTATTTACTGCGTGTTTTTGCAATGTTCTGTTTAGTCTTAGTCTTTACTTAGAATTTTTGCCTAGGTATACAAAATTTAAAGTAGTCAAGGGCCTGTATCTTTCTTGATGTAACGTATTAAATGTAGTCTAGTAACTTACCATTAAGAGGGGATATTGAATGTAATTTTAAGTGACTGGTGTATTGTCGCTTTACGCAAGTTACCCGCTAATGTGTTCTACTTTTTGTGTTCTATTACGTGCGCTTGTCAACTGTTTGTAAATTAAGTTTCTTCGTTGTGCTCTGCTAACTCTAGTTCTTCTTCTTCCCACCTCTGATGGCATTATACGTGTGTGTTCCGGTGCTTCCTTTATTACCCCTGCAATCGTACTTAGTCATTCTCCGTCTCCATTAATCCGCAAGATAGTAACATTAGACTAATCATTTATTATTGTCACATTCCAAAAAAAATAATGCAGTTAATAATAGAGAACTAAACATGCCTCAAGTTTATTTGTTCCTGTATTCATAAGAAACATGAACTTATGAGACGTGATGATTTCTCTAATATTTGGACTTATGTTCGAGACGTGAAGTCTCTCTTCCTCGTCAATGAATTTAAGAATTTCTCTCTTTTTACACTTAATTGTGCTAAAGGTGGAAAATCCTAGTTCTCATATATATGAAGTTTAAAATTGTAGCAAAACGGTTGGTGCTTTTTTTAGATATCAATACATATTTTTCTTTGAGGGGAAATCCAAATGATACAAGAAAAAATCCTGTGTTTGTTTATCAATTTATGATCAGTGGACACATCTGCCAGTTTTTCTTCTTCTGCTGGCATTAAAATAAAATCACTTGAAGTTTCAACGTAGGGCGTCCTAATCCAGTTTTATTTCGCATTGTTAGGAACAATTCTATGGAAAATATAAACTAAGTTTTGCATCTAAAGTAATTAAATGATTACCCATCATTGGAAACTTTTTATTTGGCAAGTATTACTAACGGATAGAACCATTTTCAGATGACTTTCGATGGCTTTTCTTTTCCAAATCTGTAGTTTTCTCTGAAACGCTTTTATTTTTTTCCGTGGATGTATGAACATTTTCCTCGTTCCCTTACATGCTAGTGTTCAAATTATTAATTTGTTAAATATGTGTGCCAAATATTGTAACTTGACTATCCATAATTCACCTTGAAGGTCACAAAAATGCGATTGTTTCATTCCTTCAAAGAACACGAGAAGTTCTTGCCGTAACTGGAGTACACGGGTAAATACTTTTCTTCTTGATAGCCCATTCACATTGGTGTGTAAAAGCAGCCGTCTGTGTTGAAAATCCATATCGATACCAAACAGTTCAAATAAGCGCGATTGAACAAGCCTTGTTTTAACGAAGTTTACTCTCTGAATAATTTGATGCGAGAGCTCTCTGAAATTTTTTCCTAATGTTCTTGCCATCAAGGCCACTCTATGAAAAATGCAGTGAATTGAAATAACATTTTTGTTTTCTTTTTTACCAAAAGATATGAGGCCCTTGACAGCCCACCACGGAAAGAGCTCCATCTGCATTATGAAAAATGCAGCGAGTTAAAGTAACATTTTGTTTTCTTTTTTACCAAAAGATATGAGTCCCTTGACAGCCCACCACGGAAGAAGCTCCATCTATGTACTTACATACAAGGTGGCCCACAAGTAAGTTACTTTTTTAAAATTATTATAGCTGTAAAACTAAAAATGGTAAAGAGATTTGGTTAATTCAGAATGAAAGAAGAAATTTCAAAGTTTAATATGAATTTATAAATGAAACAATAAAAGACGTTTAACTATGGAATACACCTTTTAAATGACCTCCATTATTAGCCAAACAATGGCATGCTCTTTCAACGGTGCTGTTCATTACTCTCCTTAATGTCTCTGGTGAAATGTTATTGATTTTTTGAATGATGTTTAGTTTCAATTGCTTCAGGAATTTCAATGAAAACATTCTCCTTTAAGCATCCCCAGAAAAAGAAATCAGGAGCACTTAGATCCGGAGATTGAGGTGGCCACGGTATATCACCAAAACGAGAAATTCTCATATTTGGAAAAATTGTGTTTAACATTTGCATTGTCTCTTTCACTGTGTGTGCTTTAGCTCTATCTTGTTGGAAAAAGGTAATCTCTTTGTTATTAACTTCAATTTCAGGTACCAAATATTCTTGAATCATCTGTCAATAGAAGTTTCCATTAACACAAATTGCATCACCATTAGCATCTTCAAAAAATATGGTCCAATGATCCTCGAAGACGTGATGCCACGCTATGCTGTTACTTTAGTTGAGTAAAGTGGACGTTCTTGAATTTCTTTTGGATATTCTGAAGCCCAGAATTTGCAATTTTTCTTATTAACAAAACTATTCAGGTAAAAATGTGTCCTATCAGTCATTATTAAATTCTTTGCAAAGTTTTCATTTTCTGCAAGCTGCAGAAATCTATTCACAAAATTGACTCGCTTTCGATAGTCCGTAGGATGGAGTTCTTGAGTTAATTGAAATTTATGTGGATGATACTTTAGATCTTTTTCTAAAATACGTTGCAGTGAGGTACGTGACATTCTCAGTTGAATTGAACGTCTCCTAGTTGACGTTTTGGGCCGATCAGCAACACTCGTTGCAACAAGCTGAATTAAAACACCAGTTCGTATGGGCCGTGGCCTGCCACAACGTTGTCTGTCTGCTGTTGTCCCAGTTTCTTTAAATTTCAATACTAGTTTTTATGCCCTTCTTCGAAAGACTTCTTTCAATACCATCAATATGCCTGTGTGTAATTCCTCTGAACTGCAGTAACCAAACAATTACATCGGAAGTAAAGTTCCACTATTTTTGGTCGTTGTTCCATTGCGTTGCGATTGATTTTGGGGGGGTGGCTTTTATGAATTTTTTCGGCAATATGTTGTGATTGTCGGTAAACTTGATACACTGGTAGAAATCTTTGAAATTTCCTCATTCATTCTGAATTAACCAAATCTTTTTACCATTTGTAGTTTTATAGTTATAATAGTTTTAAAAAGGTACCTTACTTATGGGTCACCCTTTATAATACACAGTTTATTTCTCTGTCTCTCTCATTATCTCTACATCTCTATCTCTCTCTCTCTCTCTCTCTCTCTCTC
>VCRD01000265.1:60358-88617 GCA_006783055.1 Trinorchestia longiramus
CTCTCTCTCTCTCTCTCTCTCTCTCTCTCTCTCTCTCTCTCTCTCTCTCTCTCTCTCTCTCTCTCTCTCTCTCTCTCTCTATCGCTCTATATTTGTGTTTCCGTCCTATTTCTTATATTCTACTACTGAAGAAAAATATTGAACTGAAATCAGAACAGAAACACATGTATTATAGGCATTGTATTGTGGAGACCATAAGAGCTGGATTACTCTAAAATACGCCATTTTTTCCTTTTATTAGCCTTCTTTTCGTACACAGCCATGGTATCAGTAGATAAAATATAGAATGGAAGTTCCATATACATTCATGAAAAATATTATTTTAAGACACAATGATTCGTTGTAAATCTTTAAAACGTTTTCTTTAAAATAATTTCAAAATAGTTAAATCTAAACCGTAGAATTTTCTCGGAAATTATCTAGTTTGTGCATATTTCTACACACAACTTCCATGATAACTGCCATTTATCAAGGTAGCTATTCAGAATGTTAAAAAGTCCTCATTTTTTGTGGCCACACTTAATTTTTTACTGAAAAGATACTGATTTACTATCTGGTGTTCATTAATGAAGCGAATGAATGTTAAGATTTACGCTTTGTTGGTAATGTTTGTCAACTCATCAACTGGCAGTGCAAATCTGAATACGAATTTATTACCGCATGCATTTTCTCAAAATCAGAAGACATTTCTAAAATACGCCTGTGAACTGTATTGTTGAGCAGACGTTTCGTGCTTATATTCATTGCTGCTTCATTCCACAGCATTGTCATGACAATCCTTTTGTACGTAGGCAAAATAAGTGACTCACCCAAAGTATGAACTTTCATATTTTGTGCGATCAGTTCTGAGACTTGGTAAAAAGCGATTTAACCTTTTTCAGAAACTGTCAATATACTTTCAAAAGAATTTGCTGCTTTTAGTTGGTGTTCGAACATTCTTTTAAAGTAACTAGTAGGTTTACTTTGTGAAAGAGTGTTTGCTTTTAAAATGTTTAGCTAGCTTACTAGAAACCATTGATTTATCTGCCATTTTTATTTAATAAGCTAAACACAGCGGCAAAAGATTATCTTCACTTCCGGTCTAAGAAAACCAATGTTTAATTAACTATTATCATATTTGCGAGTCGGTCGTGGTTTTGCTTTCTTACAACTTTCTACACTTGAGTTTTGCTCATTGTCAGAATTTCATTCATCAGTGTCATACTTCTTTTTTAAAGAACTATCCATTTGTATGGGTGGATTATTCTGAAACAAGTATTAAGGAAAATACCGATATTCTTGTCGCCACTTTGTTTTTATGAACATGACTAGTACAGTAACAACGCCTTCTAATGCAACACTGCCGCACGGAGCAAGATACGCAGTGGCAGTGCAGACAAGTCTTGCAATACACGTTTGTTGCTTGTTTTAAACGCATAAAAAAGCTGCTTACGGGCGTGTAGCTAGTAGTTCTCTGCAAGAAAATAGCATATAATTATCATGGCTATATTGTAATGGAAGGAGCGTCATACTCGTAAGTACATGGTATAATATGCTACCTATACATTTTCTTTTTATATGTATCGGTATATACATTTCAGGAATTCGACGGGGCGCATGTAGACAACCTCTGGGGTGCACCCTTTGAGAAATATTACCTTAGACCCTCTCACCTTGTCTTGTCACCTCACACCCCTCACCTTGTCTAGTTGCCTCACACACCTCACCTTGCCTTGTCGCCTCAGACGCCTCACCTTATCTTGTCGCATCAGACCGCCTCACTTTGTTTTGTTGCCTTAGGCCCCTGACCTTGTCTCATCACCTCAAACTCCTCACCTTCTCTCATTGCCTCAGACCACTTCACCACGTCTTGTCGCATTAGACCTCATCACCTTATCAGATGCAAATGCGTCTCTGAATTAAGAGCAAAGCTAATATACCAGTGGAAGGAAACCATCAAGTTCAGCATACCAGTAGGTATACCAGTTAGTGCAGTAGAAGGAAGCACGATAGGTAGGGTAACTATGACGAGCATACCTGTATAATCAGGTAACGTCTCTTAGAGCTTGACGCCCTAGAAATGACAAAGTACAAGACAAGAAACGACAGGAAGAAAATAAAAGAGGAAAGACGACAATAGAGTCAGAGGTGTGGTAGTCATGATGATGTATAATGATGTGTGATGATGTATAGTGATGTATACTAATGTGTTGGATGTGTGAAGGTGAATGGTTACGTATGGAATTCAAGCGAAATTAAAGCCCAACGCAACGGTTGCGCTCTCGAAAACACAAACACGCAGCACGCTATTATGAAACGTAAGCAGTTCCGAGCACCAAGCCAGCTAAATTCAATCACCGGAAATATGTTCTACGATTGCCTCGAAACTATGGAGAGCATCTAGCTAGTAGTGCCCAACTGTCACATCAACACAGCATACCTTTAAAGCAAGAACCAAGTACGAAAGGAGGAGCTAAAAGTCAGGAAACGTGTTTCTAGAAAACACCAACGGATTATATAAGCAGCTGTCGAGAAATCAAGGAGTTCAAAAGTGTAAGACGTCGATAGGGTGAGAAACAGTGTGAGAAGCGGCGAAGATTTCTACAGGGGACATTCACGAGCTAGGGGCAGGCGACCAACTTCAAGGAAGCAAACGACAGAAAATCCTCTCGACGGGAGGTGAGAATATTTTTGGGATAGGAAACAGAAACAATATACCAGCAAATAGCATAAGCATATTAAGGCACCTCCACCTAGACATGTACTTAAGAAAGATTTTTCTCTCGTTTTAGGGAAGGGAGGTTCTTGGAGCAACTGGATCCTAGAAGAAGTTCGTACCCATGAAACCTTGAAAAAGTTCATATCAACTTGGAAAAGTCCTTGCCGATGATTAACTCGGAGAGGCTCGGGATTTCAGCGTCAAATTGGATTTGATGTCTACGTAATTACTTCGGAAGATCAACAACAGGGACCACGTGGAAATATGAACTAACATACCTCAACATATCGGTGCCCCTTTAAACCAGTGGAGGTTGAGAAGTAGCGTGTGCATCATACACACAGTGTCAACAATAGGACGAGCCCGCGACACGGAGTTACGGCACGACAGAGTGGATGCTTGAGTATAGTTGCGGTGAACGAAGTGCAGTGCAATTCTTCACGTCATTCCGTCGAGAGTGAAATTGAGTGATTATTGTCAGTGAAATTAATTAATAGAATCGCAGTGATCGCATCAAGTCATGAGAGCGTATCTGGGTAATTATTAAGAGGGAATTCAAGTGATGGTATCACATTATTTTTTAGTGATTCATGACATTTTGCGTATCATTAGTGTGTTTTATTAGGCTAAACAGTGTGTTGATTCCCTTGCCACTCAGTGTTATATGATTTAGGTAGTTCAGTATTTTATCATATGGGTAATTATTGTAAGTGTAATTAGATGATTCGAGCAGATAGGCTTACGTTGATCTCATTGATTTTATGACATATTTACGTGCCTTTACGTGTAATTTTCACTAAATATTGTTAAGCTAATTATTCGGGTTTATTCCCTTCTTGCGGTAACCTCATTGATGAATGATATAACTTACATGTCAGGGGGTTTGGACTGCTCCAATTTGCGACGACTCTCTCGTTATGAGTAATTTATTGCATTCCAATTAACGTAAAATGTGTGTGTATTATTTCACTTTGGAAGATTCAATTAATGCTCGTCAACAAAACATTATCCATTATTCATGCTGTAAACGTCTAAAGAGAGGTCGTATCGCTACAGAGGTAGGGAAAAACAATAATTATGTAAGAGACATGGAAAGACAATAATTGAGTACGAGATACGAAGAAACAATAATGAAGTTGGAGGTAAAAATGACAATTATGAAGTAAGAGGAGAAGGATGACCATAATAAAGCAAGAGATATCGGTAGAGAATAATGAAGTAAGCGGCAAGAGAAGACAATAAAAAGAAAAGGTATGGGAAGAGAATACTGAAGTAAAAGGTAAGGAATGAATACAAAGTTCCGCGTAGTGAGATATCGTTCAGGAATTTGACGAGGGCACATTCGACCTCCTAAGAAAAAGTTCCCCCATTAAAGTTGAAGTGATTTTCCTGCGGTTGCCGAGCTGTAGAAGCGTCCGTAGGAAAGGAGCAATGAGCTAAATGAGAATAGATTGAATTCTGTGAATACATTCAAAATACAACATGGATTCTCTGAAAACTATATTTAATACAGTAAAATATCCCTCAAAAAGGTTTTTGAGCCTTTTTTGAGACGATCTTTTTTATTTAACGTACATAGATTTAAATTATTAAAATACGTCAACCCTGAACGTTGAATTGGATTTACTTGCATAAAATCTAACACCATAGGAAACGTCATTAATCAGCACCATAGACTAAGGTGAATAACGAACGGCAGTAATACGTACACTCATGAGTAGAGTAGGGTCCCCACGCCCTGCTGCACAGCAATGTCAGTGCATCACATTAGGCGCGGAGAAATTCAATTTCACCCTGAGGCTTCAGTGTTATGGCTGAGCTCAGGGAGACGCAGTTGCCGTTGCGTGACAGCCCAAACAATTGCCAATAGGCGACCAGCGCTAGAGTGGCCTTTGGTCTGTCTTTTGAGAGGAAACATTTGCGTTATTCAGGAGTAACAAAAAATGGTCATGTATGAATTTAAGCTAGCATCTTTATGCTGCGACCTAAGAGCCTACACCTTAAATAAGTTTCAATGAAAATTTATCAGTTCATAAAAAGAAAACATACGAGTAATTAATCGTTTCAAGTTAATTCTTACATTCCTTTATACACTTCGTTCTTGATAGAACATTCTGCTCATACATAAGCCTTTTGATGAGCGGAGACCTGAAAATGAGGTACACAAATTTTAACTCAATTTTTATTTGCGTTTAAAGATTGTAAATTTAAAAATTTTTAAATCGTAAGGTTCACGCAATAAGTTTCTTCGGTGAGTTATAAAAGCCAGGACTTGAGTTCTCAGGAATACTTGAATCCAAGTTCGCAAATCTTGAAATGTGCTTTCCTTTAATGAAGAATAACAAACCTGAAGGTCCAATAATGGTTGTATGGCTGGGCCGATTGAAATTCCAGAAATGATGTTCTGAAGATTTCTGCACTCCACGAAACGAGGGGTGAGGTTCCGATGGGTGCTCACGACTTTCAGCGCAGGAAACAAAACTTGTTCTTCTGAAAACTTGTTCTTTTAAAAACTTGGGCTTTTAAAAACATGCTTTTTTGAAAAACTTTGCTAAAACTCTCTGAAATATAAATTTCACAGTTTTTCATAACTTAGGCGTTAAACTGATAGCTATCAAAAATAAATCACAAATTTCTTAGGGATTTGTTTAAATAATGGTCGTATACTAGCTGTGGCGATACGTTTATAGGAAATAGGAGACGTTTACTTCGAAAATTGCAACATTGATTGTAATGATTAAGTGAAAATGCTCTACGATCCGAGCGAGTTACCAATTCTGGGAAACTGTACATCAATATTTTTTTTTAAATTTTCACCAGAGATCAATAACTGATGTAACGACAGGGGCCACTACGAGTAAACACTCCTAGCAGCCTACGTTATGGGGCAAGATGAATGGAGTTGTGCGCATCCTCACACATGGGAAAGTGATTTTTGACTTCGATCAGGAACTTTTAGCTTTACTCAATGGGTTTGGGATATCAGGCCCACCATTCGAAATGCAAAAATGACAAAACTTAAGTTTTTATAAGCGGCATCTGAAAACGTTTAGGATCTAATTACATGCGAAGACACACAACTGATTCTGCACTGATGAGCTGATAACAGAACTAAAGAAAATGCGAGAAATTTGAACTGTCATTTAAATCCGATAAAGAAGGTACTAGAAGTAATATTTATTTTTCAGTGTGAAATAACGTTATTACTTGGAACATGAAAGCATCAAACAGTAGCACATCGTATAAGTAGCGCAGAAAATACTCAGAATATTATTTAAACCGTTGTTGCATATCATGCATACGTGGTCGATAACATATTTTTATTTTCTACAACGTATTCATTTGTTTCTACATTTCTAAGGCCAAATTTTCTTATCATAAAAGAACATTACGAAAAACGAGCGAAAAAACAATATTATGCTTCACGTTAATGAATTTAAGATAGAAAATTATTTTTCTCTGATTATATTATGAGGCAGCCTTCATTGTTCTAGAGATGAATTCACGCTGGCAGAGCTCACACTGTTAGAGACCAGCTCTCAACAGCTGAGGGTGCTCACTTTCAACAGATGAAGGCGCTCGCTCTCAACAGCCGAATGCGCGTAATCTCAATAGCTAGGGACACCTGCTCCCAACAGCTGAGGGCACCCGCAATCGTCGCTGTAAAAATATTGCTCGTAAATTAACGGGCGAATAAAAATACTACCGAGTTAGGCTTCAACGTTTTTGCTTCCTCTGTAGTTGAGTGGTTAAACAGCTTGATTTGTGTTGTCAGTTTCCTGGTTCAAGTCACCACTTCAAGGAAGCCGCAAGACTGACTGACTTTAACTATTTCCTCAAACTTCTAGGTCACTGCTACATGTTCTTACCAGCCTCTGCTTCACTTTAAATTACAAGAAGAACAAGGACAGTTACTTGGAGCAGGATTACTAGTCTTAAGATACTAATATTAATAATTGAAAAAATGTACCTAAATGTCATACATACTTGATTGGAATAAAGTTTTTGTCTGTCTTTCTCTTTTTCTTTCTTCAGAGGTTCTGTTCGAACAAAAAAAATATTTAAAATGGCTTTGTCAACCGCCCCATTTAATCTCTTTGTAAACATTCACGAGGAAAAATTTATGTGAAGCATCACAAGAACAAAACTGTTTTTACGGTGAGTTGCCAACAAGAATTAGTTAAAACACATGAGGAATACTGCAGAATCCAGCGAACAACAGGACGAGGAAACTGTCACACGTAGAAGAAAACTACGGATGATCAATTTAGTATGAAGAATCAAAAATCAATTTGCACGTGTACTGCTTTGACACGTTTCCAATTACTTTTCTTGAAAGTCCCTTTCTTTATGATTTGCTACATGCAACAATCGACTTCAACTCAATATATAAACATTGGATAAATGTTATGAATTGCAATAATTTGGAAGCTTATCAAAATTCAATAATGAAGACTTGCTTACTATCACAGGGTAGCTATAGACACAGCTACATTCCCCTTAGAGTGCACATGCAGCAGCAAAAACACAGTTACACTCTCGCTGTTTACACTCAGCAACAATAACACAGCAACATACCCCTCACAGTGTACAACCAGCAGTAATAACACAGCAACATACCCCTCACAGTTTACACCCAGCAGCAATAAGACGGCAACATTCCCCTCACAGTGTACACCCAGCAGCAATAACACAGCAACATACCCCTCTCAGTGTACAACCAGCAGCAATAATACAGCAACATTCCCCTCACAGTTTACCCCCAGCAGCAATAAGACGGCAACATTCCCCTTACAGTGCACACCCAACAGTAAAGACACAGTAACATTCCCCGTACAGTGTACACCCAGCAGCAATAACACAGCAACATTCGCCTCATAGTGAACACCCAACAGTAAAGACACAGCAACATTCCTCTTACAGTGCACTTGCAGCAGTAAAGACGCAGCTGGCTATTATTGCATACCTGATACATTTACCGTAGATTAACATGAATGTAAGTTCGATACAATTCAAGTTTGGTTTCTCTGAAGCACCTAAGTTCCATGTTGTAGCACTAAATTGTGAAACGTAAAGTCAGCTGTGTTGATATACGTACTTATTAAGCCACACTAGTGAACGCGGTACAAAGATCAAACAAAAATATTCAACGAGAGAGATTTGCATATTAAAGTTGCAGCCATACTAGGACCTTTGAGATGAGTAGCTCCAACATGCCACTGTAACAGAGTCGGGCGCAGCTGTCGTTGGGCTCCTGGTCCGTTTTTTCCTTCGTAGTCCTAAACAAGGGTGTCTTCGGCTTTGTTCGTTTGGGATTAGTGAAAATTAGTAATTTATAATATTAATTGGAATTGACTCTAATATCTACAAAATTAGGACAAATCACAAACCATTATTCAGAAAAATATGTTGTTGAAAATGAATGTTCAAGTTATAAAATACCTATACAACCTATACCTTCTGTTCATCATTTTATTGTGTTCATTTTGAACATTAATGTTTTGTTATTCATTGAACTGATCAGTTTTCAGTTTTGACGCTCAATGAATGACAAGGAATTCAGAAAGTCAATGTAAACCTGCTCCAGTGTACAGAATCTGATTGTAGTATAATATTTGTCACTATTTATTAACAGTTTGCTGAACTGTACGCTCATTTTCTTCACTTTTTCTACCCCTGAATAGGACAGAATTATATTTTTTGATTGTGTGGGACCATAACATCTGGACACGCGTTCACAACAGCCACTCGCTAGTGAGCCATCGTCTGAGAACACATGACATTATTTTCCTTGGCCTCTTGTTGATTACAATCATGTTCCTGCCTTCATTTATTCTACATTGTGGATCGTATCAACCTTCAACCTTGTATATCATTTGTTGTTTGCTGCTTCTCTTCCTGTTCAAACGTTTGTATTCAATTTTAACGAAATCTTACACTGATAGAGTTGACAGGAGACAGTATGATGTTTATAACTCTGGCCGTCTTCAAAATATAAGCAAAATTAATTTAATTTCAGATAATTATTAGTATGTCAATACCAATTAATTACATTGCTCGTGTACTAAATCACTACTGCACTATACTGATTTAGTAGTGCACTGTACTGCTTCACTACTTTACCCTGCATTGTATTGTTTCACTACATTACCCTGCACTATACTGCGTCACTATATTACCCTGCACTGTACTGCTTCACTACTTCTCCTTGCACTCTACTACGTCTCTACTGCACCCATAATTCTAAAGTGAGTCCGTACGCTGCAAGAGCAAGCCAGGATAAAGACTGCGTCATAACATTAAATACAGCTCTCATCACACCAGCATGCAGCCCTCACACCTCCATGCAGCCCTTACATTGGCGTGGAGTCTCATACCGGTATACAGCCCTCACACTTGCATGCAGCAGTCGCACCTGCATGCAGCCCTCACGCCTGCATGCAGCCCTCATGCCTGCATGCAGCCCTCATGCCTGCATGCAGCTCTTACATTGGCATGCAGCCTCATAATGACATGCAGCCCTTACTCTGGCATGCAGCCCTCACTCCAGCATGCAGCCTTCACTCTTGCATGCTGCCCACACTACGATATGCAGCCTTCACTCCAGCATACAGCCCTCACACCGGCATACAGCCTTCACTGCTGCAAGCAGCCCTCACTCCGGCATGCAGCCCTCACTCCGGCATGCAGCCCTCACTCAGGCATGCATATCTTCTCATTCATCCACATTTTTCATTATTTATAACACTTTCAACACATCTGATTCTTATCTGACTTATTGAATTTTTGAACAATTCACGTCACCATTCATTCCTTCCATATTCTACAACTTCGCAAGCTCTTCTTTTAACGCATCGTTAAAACCATTTTACTGCATATGATTTTCATGCTGTTTCCGTATTTCTCACCCTAGCCAACAAAGTCACTATCATGCTGCAAAACAAACGAACAAAAACAAACAATCTTTATTTCCAATCGAGTACACAGTACATAGACATTAGTACATTGGTTTTTCAAATTCTTAAGGTTAACATTCTAAGAGTAAGGGTGATGGTGAG
Source organism: Trinorchestia longiramus (assembly GCA_006783055.1). Taxonomy (NCBI): domain Eukaryota; kingdom Metazoa; phylum Arthropoda; class Malacostraca; order Amphipoda; family Talitridae; genus Trinorchestia; species Trinorchestia longiramus. Next base: position 70,115 of record VCRD01000265.1, read on the forward strand.
CTCCATGCTACGATCCCGGGAGGTTGATGGGCGTCTTCATGAGCGGGGAGTTGAGTGCTTAGCGGGTTGAGTGCGCGGCGCGGCGTACGAGAAACAACTCGTGTCCATGGCCGGGTTCGAACCCGCAGTTTTTCTACATGAAGCAGAGACCCAATACAGAACACGGGCCGTAGACCACTCGACCACGGTGGCTAAGTATCTCATTTACAGTATTTATTATTCACTCTGCTCCTGTAAGTTTCTAGAACTCCATACGCAGCAAAACTATAAACCAGCACAAATGAACAACGTAAAATTATTTCCTCGGTCTTTGCCATCCGTAAGACTTCAGATTGAAGCTGATTATTAAGTTATCTAACGCAAACGTCATGCATTTCATATTGAAATCAGTGTTTTGTATAACTATGACTCTATTCATTTCAGAACCAGTGTTTTGTGTAACTCCAACTCAATTTAACATTGAAATTTGTATATTGTGTAACTCTAACTCAATTTAAATTCAAAACCTTCATTCGTGTAATTCTAATTTAATTTACCATTGAAATCAGCGTTCTATGTAACTCTAACTCAATCTAGCATTATAATGAATGTTTTCTGTGACTCTAACTAAATTTAGCATTCCAATGAACGTTTTGTGCAACTCTAATTCAACCTAACACTGAAATTAGCGTTTTGTGTATTTCTAACACAGTGTTGGTGTCATTCTTATAATTTATTTCAACATTTAATAAACGAGAAAATGGAATTACTTGTTTTCCATTTAAGAAAAAAACAGAAAAGATGAGCGACTTGGTATACAAATTTATTTTGAGTGCACTCTCACGTAAACTTTGTACAAATATAATCAGGGATTCAATTAACGGAGCAATCTTGAGATTTTTTAGACGCAGGCCTGGACAGACGAATAGTGGTGATCCAGTCATCCAGTCCCTACAAAAAAACGGTAGAACAGAACAAACTGTCAAGTCCACTCCCCACAAAGGAGACGGTAGAGCCGAACAAACTGTCTAATCCACTCCCCACAAAAGAGACGGTAAAGCAGAGCAAATTGTCGAGGCCACTTTCGACAAAAGAGACGGTAGAGCCGAAAAAACTGCCAAGTGTACTACCTACAAAAAAAAACGGTAGAGAAGAACAAGCTGTAAAGTGCCTGCAAAGAGTTACATTCTGTCTCTGCCAACAACTGTCAGCCAAAGTTGTAATGAACATCCAAGACGCTTACGATGAACAATAATCTCATGAGTTTTTTCTTCGTGCTCCAGTAACTTCAAGAAAATAGAATGAACGTGGAATGAAAATAGAATGAACTCGGATGAACGTTGTGGCTACTAGACAAGTGTGTATTTTTGAAAACTCTGTTAATTAACTACCTAGTAGGAATTTTTTGAAAGGACTTTAGAAAGTGCTCTTACAATTACTTCATAGCTATCAATGCGACAGCCCAGACAGCTATGATAGATACTATATTCACACTTCAAATAACTTTTTGGTCAGTGTTGAGAAGTAACATTGAAGCATTTGGTTTAAACATTTGAGTAATACTACTTAACATTTTTTCTGGATGTAAACATCTTTGCAAGGACAACTGTATTTTATAATTATCAAAAATTGGTAAAAGCAGTTAAAACCTTTAATCAACAAACAAATTTGAAATATTGAAAACACAGTTCATTTCTACTAATGGTTATTGTCATTCTCTTTTAGGGTCCTGAGTAGATATGGGTTCGATAAAAAAAACTGTATCACAAAAACCAATAAAGCGATATCAATAAACTTATCAAAGATAACCAATAATTCATCGTCCAATAAGGTGACAACCGATAAATCGATAAATTCAAAATTCTTATTCTAACGTTAACGATACTGATATTTTCAACAAAAAAATCGATTAATCCAACTCTATTTTTATCTATCAGGCTGCTGCTAAAGAGGTGTTCGATTTCAAGGTTTAAATTTAAAATCTAAAAGTTCATGATTATGAAACTATTTATTCGCTGACACAGCATATTTTGCTTTTTAGAACATCGTTCCATATTTCAACAAGATAATGAATCCCTCACTTGTAAAATTCCTTAAGTTTAAAGTAAAATCTGAATATACAGTAACTCATTTTGAACTTCTTCTTTTGATGTCAACTCACGACCATTCAAATGGTTCAGTAATCCTTAAAATAAGTAATAATTAGAAGGAGTAGGGTCACGAGAATGTAGGGGATGAATTACCGTTTCCTAACCCAACTGTTCCTAAAATATATTGGACAGTCGAACAGGGAAAGGACGAGCGAGCATAAAATAATGAATGATGACACTCTTTCTGTTCACTAAAGCGAGTCGCTTTTGAGTCAAAGCTGCTTTCAGATGAATACTCGTAAATTGATCACAGTTAAGGTTAGCATTAATTATTTGGTTATCGTCTAACAGTTCCTACTGAATTATTTTTCCACTGTCCCAGTAAACAGTGAACATGATCTTTGGACAAAGTCCTGCTCGCAGTTATTGAAATGGCGTACCTGCTAGACTGATCCACCACTGACACTATTCAACATTATAGTGAAGGATTCATTTTTTATCACCATAAACAACCTACCCAAAATGATACTTGAATGTGCCGTGAAAGCAATGTTTGACAGCGAGCAACATGCTACATAGGTAGTTCTTTGGAGTCAGCTCATGAGGGACACATTTTATACCTACTGAAACCTTTCCAACATGCTTCAATTCCCGTTGCACTGTTGCATGGGCTACGTTCAGTTGCCCTGCTAGCTACCTATAGGCTGTTCGGAAACAAGTCGTTAAAAAATTTAGAAATTATATTCTTGGGGGACGACCCTCCTTTAGATCTTCTTCCAGAGTGAAATCTCCATTTCGAATACTGACATATCATCTCCTACAAGTTCTTACACCCACTGAATTATCTGCATAAGTATTTTGAATACATTTTTTGCTACAATTACGCTAACACCTTTATTAAACTCAAAAATTGGCGCATGACCAATGTGAACCTTGGGTGGAACGAACGCGTGTGTCAATTAACATGAAAAATATCAGTGATAGAACGATAATCTAAAAGAAAAGTTTACTTAGTCGCAAAAATTTGTTAAAACTTAAACATGAGGCAAACATTAAAATATCTCATTTTGACAATTCGTTTCAAAATTGAATCATTAGTTTCACTTCGATCTGATATATGCATCTTGCAACACTTGTAAAAATTAGAATATGCGTAAAAAAATAGAAAAAATCGAATTCAATGTTTATCCTGCCTCGTCACTAATGAAAAATAGTGTTTCAAGTAAAATAACAGTTTTTTACAGCCACAGTCTCGACCACGTTCTGCAATATGTTCTTTGAAAACAAGAACATTTTGAAATTTTCATCAGACAGGGAGGTCCTCTTTGCCATGATGATGTCTTTCCCAAGAGAGAACAAGCTCGTTGTCATGGCGTTGCTTGGCATCTTCATGTTGTATCTCAAGAAGGATTCAATGAGAACCTTCTCACTGTTAAAGGATAGACCTGCCAGACTCTCTGTGTGTTTGGCTTGCAGCTATGCATTCACAATGTGAACAGCCTTGGAATGGTTGACATGTGATGACTCTTAGTGTCATCCTCTTCGTCACAAATGCTATCGTAGTACTGAACTTCTCGATTAATACTAGTTTGAAACCAAAAGTATCAGCAATACTGATGAATCGAAAACACGGGGAAAAAATATAGCATAATCAATAATCCAATATCGTTATCGCGATAAATTATCGCATTAATGCCCACCTATGTTTCAATTATTAGGTCTATATTAATAATATAAAATACGCTATTCTTTCAACATTGTATTTGCAAACTTTTATTTTTTTCAAAAAATACAAAAATTGAGCACAAGCATGGTTTTTCTACTTACTTATTCTTTTGTTATTTTTGGTTATTTTCATTACGTTTCATCAAGTTGTACTGCTTGTTTTTTCTCCCATTATTTTCCGTTATTTTCGTTACATCAATTCAGTTCTTGTAAATGACATTGTTAAACAAAAAAACAAGACACGATCGCCTTTGGAGAGCCCTAAATCTCCAAGTGAAATAATTCAAAGTTTCCCATTTCTGATAGCAGACGTGAAAAATGATACACACACAGAAAGGTTGAAAGATTTATTTATATCTAAATTCACCACAATATATGAAAAATTGGGGCAAAGAATCGTCCTCTTGAAATACTCTTATATGAAACTTGTTGCGACAATTTGGTTCAATTTTAACTCCTGAATATTTTGTCGCGACACTGGACTCCACATCATAAATGCACGAAACTGATCCATGTTCAACTGCAAAATTTTTCCAATCGCATTGCAAATTTTTCAACCTATTATTGGCACGAAAATTGATTAACACTTGGGAAAAATCCTACATCAGTTCGAGAAATTGACACCCCTACGGCATCACTTTTTAATCTACCACTTCCAGGGAGCAGAGACTGCCTTCTTCTTGAAATTTAAAAGCACGACGAGGACTTTAATCAATGGGGACGAATGTCGGAATTGGTAGTGATTGCCCTCAAACATTACCAGCGCGTTGATCGTCAGCACTTCGCCAGCCAATCGCTGGAAGAACGATACAAATTCCCTTGTACGTTCTGCACCCATGCAGCACCGCTCCGCTTCCTTAGGGTCAGCGTCAGGCTTGCAGCGCCCGTACGCATTAAGATATTGATTTGATTGCCTAGAACCAATCAAACAGGAAATCGAGAGAGAGAAAGAGACCCACTACAACGACCACTAATTGACGACAGATGTTACCATACTCACCACACATTAAATTGTCAAAATATAACATGCGATGACAAAATATACATATACATATAATTGCACCCTAAACACTGTCGTGAGTAGATGATATTGATTGAAAATTCTCGTGTGGCTATTAGAGCTTCTATCATAATATTTTGACAACACAAACACACTTTAATGTTGAAGATACCCTCTTATCGAACTACCCTCTTCTTCCTACTTCACCTTTCGATTAAAGGTTAAGGTCCTCCCTTGTGTGGCTTTCTTTTTTATATGTACCCTCTTAAGCCAATAATTTTAAGTCGGTTTCTAATATCTCCCTTCTCGTGGACAACATATAACATCTTCCGTCCACATTGCAATATTTCCTTTTGCATCTTTTAAATAAAATCGACCGTTGGCAGAACACACTCATTTTTAATTTTTTCTTCTTTTTCTTTTCGAGCGTCCTATGTATCTCTTGAAGAGACAGCATGTGTTTCCCCACAAATTTCTTCGTTTCAACGTGAGATCTGCCTGTGTAACACTACGCTCACACAGTTCTCAAGTGATCTTTGACCCTGAGCCTCATCATTGTAGAGTTAGAACTTCCCTCATTACAGTATTACAGTTCAACATTAGAAAGTCCTATTTATTGCAAAAATACTATTCTCATGATAGGTTTTTGCAACGCTAAACCTAAGTCGTGCTTGAATTTTCACTGAGTCAACAGTTAATTTATTTCAAGTATTTAAAAAGTTGGTCTTCTACAGGGTGAGGCAAAATGATCTGACACATTTAACCTACAAATTTAACCTACAAATGTGTCAGATCATTTTGCCTGACCCTGTAGTTCAACTCTAGTAAATTGAAGTTGAATTGAGCCTACGAGCCTAGGAAGGCCTAAGGTGACGCTTTGAAGTTGGCGCGTGTGTAACAAGGCGTGCTAATTCAAGTCGAGACCTGACACGCCCCGCCCTCAGAGCTGCTCAGCAAATTGCTGATAAGCTCACGTTGCTAAAATTCACTTGAAATTCTCAAAAATGGTTATTGCATTCCGCATAAAATCTTTACGGCTGAAGAAATAAAACCTCTACGGCAGCAAAAGGGAGTATTTGAAAAGTGGTTAAAAGCCTATGTTTTGTGAAACTATGTACACCAGTTGACTGCGCAGGTCCGTCAAAAAAGGACGAGCAACTGCGAGAATGCACGAATCATAAAAAGTAAACGACTGGTATTATATGTAGCCCTAAGACCAGTTATATTATTTTGATAATGTTATGAGTTCAGAAATACATACCAGTAAATACCGTTACAACCTTCCTGCTGAAGGCCTGCCTGTTAAGATGAATACACGGCTGTTAATTTGAAGACGTGGCTGTTGAGGTGAAGACGTGGCTGTTAAGGCGAAGTGGCTGTTAAAGTGACGACATGGCTGTTAAGATGAAAACATAGCTGTTAAGGTGAAGACATGGTTGTTACGATGAAGTGGCTGTTAAGGTGATGACGTGGCTGTTAAGGTGAAGATATGGCTGTAAAGGTAAAGATGTGGCTGTTAAGGTGAAGATATGGCTGTAAAGGTGAAGATGTGGCTGTTAAGGTAAACATTTCCCATTTAGTGAAATGTGCAATTTCCCCTTTCAGTAAATGTGAAATTTCATTTGGAGTTAGTATCTACATAGATTGCAGCTTTGCAAGTCCTGTGGACCGGCCGCAACTCTCAGCTTAGAAATTTGAAAATTGTTTCAAATATCTTCGAAAGTTTGCATCATGCATCAAATATGACATCAACCGTGTTCAGATATTCAAGTACAGAAAACATTAATTTGCAGTACAACAGAAGAACAGCTCGTCTAGACGCCTGTTGATTGAGTACCTCTGATCTTCTGTCCGTTGGTCAGGACGTGTCACACTTTCACAATCACTACTACTCTCTTCCAGCCATTCTGCACATCCATTATACAGCAGTGAAGCGTCTTCATCTGGCAAATCTTCCGTTCGAGTACATAAAAAAACGTATTCAAAAGAGTATGCCAGCAGGCAGAAGTCCCGTTTGTAAATTTCTCAGCACCAATAGCTGGGTTCCCAGAACCCAGCTCTTAGCTGGAAACCCGGGACCCGCAGCTGAAAGCGGCAGCATCAACACATGGTAATTTTGATAAACTCACTGGAGTGAATCAGATCATTTAGCAGAGCGTATAAATCCTTCATCTAGAGTCTAGACTCTACAGTCGCGGACCTCAGGTTTCAGGAAAATTTCTTCCCTAAATGTAATTTATGAACAAACTGCTGTGAGCCTCAGAAGCGAACTGCTCTGACAATCAACAGAGAACTGCTCTGATCATCAGCAGCGAACTGCTCTGAGCCTCAGCAGCGAGGAGCTCTGAGCCTCAGTAGCGATTTGAGTCCCAGTAGCGTGGTGCTCTGAGCCTCAGTAGCGAAGTGACTTAAGCCTCAGCATCGAAGTGATCTCAGCCTCAACAGCGAAGTGATCTCAGCCTCAGCAGCGAAGTGATCTCAGCCTCAACAGCGAAGTGATCTCAGCCTCAGCAGCGAAGCGATCTCAGCCTCAACAGCGAAGTGATGTGATCGCTGATTTAAGCAGCGAAGTGCTGAGGCTTAAATCCCAGCCTCGGCAAGGACGGCTTCCAACGCTGAGAGCAGAGCTCACCTCAGACACGGTTGCTCTGGGTCATATATATCCATACTAGTATTCAGAAGTAGATATCACCAACACAAGATAATACTTTTCTTTTATATACCTAGTATTTGAGAAATATGTGTCCCTTAATTTTAATTATCAGTAACTCATTCTAAATTAAGCTTCCTTCATCTCACGTAGTCTCGTTTGAACAGGAAAATAGTTTTTAAATTATATTAAGAAACCATTCACGGTTTTATTTCATCTAGTGCTGAAATAGTTGTTACAACACTGTTACATTTTATAAAATTATTTTGTGCAACAGAGTAATAATTGCCGTGAGTCACAATGTGAAAGAATTCCCAATATTTATTGATTTCCCTTTTTGCAAGTCATTTTTTTGTGGTCACCTGAAGTTCAAAGGTAACATCACTCGACCAAGGACCTATTGCAATTGAGGAAGAGAATTCAACACGAGTATGACAGTGCGATGTCGTTTTCCGTTCCAGTGGTACGTAAAGCTCTGCGGAAAATGGTATCGTTCCTGCGAGTATCTGCTACGAAGGGACGCCACATCCTGCGACACTCCTTTAAAAAAATAGAGTTTGTACGATTTATTTGTCATTATCAACCATTGTCTAACTATTTTTGGTATTTCAGGAGACAAGTTGTCCAAAAATTGGTTTAATATAAATCGACATATTGACATTAACAGCGAGGGACCCTTTTTAGAGACAGTTTCTAGCAACTCTACAAAATAGCAGAAAAAAAATGCGTTGAGCGAAGGAACACATTTTAGAACAGCGACTGCTTTCGCTGCTAAGGTATAGACCGCGAGCAATGCACGCTATGAACGACAACATAACTCTTCTCAAAGTACAAAATCGGCAAATGAAACTTTAACAGAATTTTTTTAATGTGGAGACATTAGTTACAAAGCAAGTTTTGATTGAAAACATCCGCTCATACCCTGAACTCGAATGACCAAGATTTTAGAACATTAATACACATTCACGTCACGCCAAGACAAATGGTAATCTTGGTTCCCAAAATCACTCCCAGGGAATTTGAAGTTGCGACCATGATGAATATAGTGTAACTCACCATGGTTATACAGACTTCATACCTCTAGGCCCAACTCTAATCGTTTTAAATTTTAAATCAAAATACGAACATGATTGATAAAGTAGATTGCATTCACCTTAGCAACAAGGACTATTATATGGTTTCACAAAATTTATGTTCATTCCCTTAAGCGGTGACAAATATTTGACGCTTTATTTGCGTTCATTATATTCTTCCACCTGCTTCATCTTTACGTGCATCGTTCACGTTGAGCGTAAGTAACATTATTTATATAATGAGTAAGAAAAATAAATTCCATTTTTTTAAGCACCAAATTTCGTGGTCGTTCAACAAATTTCTGCATCATATTGTAACGTTGGACGCAAAAGAGATTTTTCAACAATTCTGAGCGTTCAACAGGGTGGATAGATAAAAAAAAGCTCTAAAACATAGTCTGAAAAACTTTATTCACTCAAAAATGTCGACTGTGTTTGTTTTGAGATCCAATGCTGGTGTCATCCATTACAGTTTTATGAGACCTGGTACATCAATTACAGAGAATGTCTAGTTCACTCGAATGGATGAAATGATGCATGAACTTCCAAAACAGCAGCTGAGATTAGTCATCGGACTGACTAATTTTCTTGCATGAAATCTTACACGATAAAAACTACAGAAACTTTGGGAACTGTGCTTGGAAATTCTCTGTCATCCACCATATTCATCAAACCTTGTACCAACTGACTATAACGTCTTTCAGGCATTTGATAACACATTACCATACAAAATTTTAAATATGGAGAAAATAAAGAAACAGTTTTTAGTTATTTCACCTACCCTTGTTCTCCAGAATTCTTTGCTGCCGACATAAATAACCTAACCTATAAGATCTCAAGATGTGTTAATAATGTAAGTGCATAGTTTGATTGACCATTTCGAGTCCGAATTCGCGTAACTGATTTATACGTTTTAAAATTAGATTTTTTGTTTCAGTAGGCATGTATAAATTATTTTAACTCAAAAATTAATATTAATGAATGTATTTCTATAGTTATACCAATGGGACACTGGTGTCCCAGCAGACATTTTAGTCCATGTCTACTGGGACACATTTGTTGACATATCTGTGGGACAAATATGTTCCAAGGGACTCGAAAGAATGCTTCTGTTTGAGAGAGTGTATGATGAATTTCCTGTTCAATATCGGACATATCATACTTAACGTACGGATATTATAAGAGATGTGGTTTTCGCTGACATTATTTGTGCCTACGCAAGACCCATGTCTTTTGTAAGCTTTGTTGCTATTTGAACTCAAAATATACCACCTGCATCTATTCATCTTGTTTCGTTAGTGATTTCCTGCTAACTATACTCTATTCAATAGCTTCAACGTCCTAGCAGAATTAGTCATTACTTATTCTTTGATAAATAAAAAACCAAAAGTCTGACTTTCCCGTTCATGTTTGATAGAATTTGCTTTAACGTTTAAAACATTCTTCTTTTTTGCAGCCGTACATGAAGTTCAACATTATTTTAGGTATACAACATTAATTATCATTTCATTAATACCGGTTTTGCTGTTCGCGTGCATTTTCTTCAATGCAATACTACAGGGGACTACCCACTTTGATTCTGCAATACAATACTGCAGTAGACTGCCCACTTTGATTCTGCAATACAATACTGCAGTAGACTGCCCACTTTGATTCTGCAATACAATACTGCAGTAGACTGCCCACTTTCTTACACGTACGCCGACAAATTCAATGAATTCAAAAGCGCTTACAACGAATGGATTTCCTTTTATTTCAGACAATATTTATTTTTCTATTCAAAAGTTTAAAAAAATGTAGACTGATTATCATGTTTTATCTACTTCTTGTGTTTTAAAATTTATGAAATATAATGAAATTGGGTCATAAATTGGTTCTATTTTATGTGAAGTGTGTGTATGAATGTTATTTCGTCAACATAAATACTATTACGTTAACATGAATGATATTACGTTAGCATGAACGTTATTACGTCTGCATGAATGCTATTACTTCGGTATGAATGTTATTGCCTCAGCATAAATACAGTAAAGAGTATGAGATTTGTACAGAGACATCTTTCTATTTCCCAGCATCAGTTAGTTCCTGTAAATTCATAGTAAGATTAAGCAATCATCCACTCTCTCATCTGGGCATGTCTGGCAACATGTGTGGTGTCTAACACCTTAGAAGCAGTTGTAGTAATAAAGTTTGCCAGCGTTTCAGTCTGAGCTACTACTGCAAACACTCTGTGAACACGCATTATTTTTTGCATCCTTAGGCTCGTTGAACTTCTGTTAACGATCCTCCGAACCAAAGTGCAGCCCATATACAGGAATTTCACAATTGCTCTACCTTGCCCCGCCAGACCCATGTATAAGAAAATATTTTTTTAGCAATTCATAATCAAGTTTTTCAGTTTTAATGTCCATGATCATTAAAATATGGAATACTTTGAAAGACCACACAGAGTGGGTCAAAAAGAGGTTTACACTATTTAAATTGCAATAAAATATTTTCTGTTAAACGGAGGAAACAAATGCAACCACCATCAGAAAGCTGAGAAAAAAAAAATTTGTTTACATTTCCTACAAATTTTCAAACTATAATGTACGGAACTTAATCCGTGATTTCGACCGTCGGCTATCCCGTTCTGAAGCCAGAGGAGCTAAGTTTGAAAATTTGTAGCATAAGTAAATTAATTCTTATTTTCTTAACTTTCCGATTATGGTTGTATTTGTTTACTCCACTGAACAGGAAATAAGTTATTGCACTTTAAAGAGTATATACTGTTTTTGCCCAAGCTGATACAACCGAAGTAATTACCTAGCTAATGCAATAGTAAGTATATTGTAGCAATGGAAGTCAAGTACTATCTACATTTCATGCACTTATTTTAAGACGTGGAGGTAAAATTAGCTTAGCTGTCGCTCATGGTTTCAAAAATACTTGAAATCCTGTAAAATAAAATAGGTCGTTAGGGGAGAGCAGCAAGGCCAGATAACAACATCCAAATCCTACAGAACTCCCCTCTGATGCTTCAATGGCAGAGGCAATGCCTTTAGTCCTCGAAAATTTCCAAATCTCGACCTCAGAACGCAATGAATTGCTTTTCTTGACCGAGAAGAGAAAACCAGTCTTCAGTCTGCTCTAAATTGCTTGTGAGGATCTGTGAAGAGACGTGTTGGCTTGACTCCCTTAAATTAAATTTAAAAAAACAAATGAAGGAAAAATTTTACGAACAGAATATTACTAACACTTTTTTCAGACTACAGAAAGTAAAACTACCTGACTCGTCCGTACGCTTGTCGCTCCGTATAATCGCAATAATTTCACCTTCTCACCTTACCAAAACCTATACAATAATCTTAAAACATTAACTTAAAACGTTTAAAATCTGTACAGTTCTCTTAAAACATTAACTTTACACGTTCAAGAGTTGTACATTAATTTTAACGCATCAACTTGACACATTCAAAAGCCGTACAGTAATCTCAAAAAACATCAACTTCCCATTCCTAAAACATCGAAAGGTTTCATCACCGTTTATTTCAAACGACTTTCAGCCGCACTATTTTTGCTGTTCAAACTGATAAAATAAAAAGAATACTTACTCAGAAGCAATGACTTCGTTATTTTATTGCCCTCTACCGAAAGTGTAAAGTTCCACAATAAATCTTTCGTGTTTCTTCTATCGTACACAATTCAAGTAATAAATTTCTTCAAAACAGATTGAAAGCAAGCTCGTTAAATAATTTTACTTGAAGCTTATTAAGAACATCATCTGTAAATGAATTTGCTTGAAGGTAATAGAGTACAATACCATTAAGTGAATTTGATATTATCAATATCATTATGTGATAATGTTTCCAATTAGCTTCAAGCAAATTCCATTAATGATACTGTTTATAATTGGCTCCAAGCAAATTTATTTGAAGATATTGTTTCTAATTAGTTTCATCCTGAAATGAATTTGCTTGAAGGTAATGGAGAACAATATCATAAAGTGAATTTGCTTGAAACTAATTGAAAACAATATCTTCAAATAAATTTGTTTGGAGCCAATTATAAACAGTATCATTAAAGGAATTTGCTTGGAGCTAATTGGAAACATTATTTTTAAATTAATATACGTGAAGCTAATTAGAAGCCAGCTCGTTAAGTACACTCACGATGGAGCTTGCTGCAAGTAGAATCATCGGATCAACGTCCCTCTCTCACACGCAGTTCAGTAAGAGGAGGTAACTCTTATGTTGAGCATTGGAGCACCGCTATCACTTTGTAACCTGTTTCTGTTAGTACATAAATACAGTATTGGGAGAAAAAACAGTATATTTATACAATTCTTTTTTTGTTAAGTTCAAGATATAAATGGTGCAATTTTTAGATGACCTGGCCGTATCAGCCGCGGCTGTTGGGACGGAACATTTAGTTAGGAGAGAACTTTCGTAATCGTAGGTGCATAGCAGTGCCATACATGGAAACAAAGTAAACCGGAACAATTCAATTATTGACTTTTGAAGGCCAACCTCGTATATTTCACAACACCGTCGGAAAGAATTTAGCACCCTACTGCAACGTCACCGTCGGCAACAGCCTAAATCCTCCTGTACTCTGTAGATGCTGGAGCCGAACTGCATGTGTTCATCGAAATTTCTGCTCCTCTGTACGGAGGTAAAAATACTGACGTATCAGTATCGCCAACTGCCCCCATCGTATTCACTGCTGTTCGATATCTAGTACTCATGAAGTATTGACAACGAATTTTTTCCTTTTCCGGTCACAAGTCAACAACATTTCAACGGAGCCAAAATGCAGACTCGCATTTGTTTGCCCACTCACTAGGAAGCCGCTTTATCTTCAGAACGTCAGCCAGCCGAGGAGCGACAGCAATCTGCCTGGCAAAACACGGAAAGCTGGACATAGAATAATTGACCAGCCTTAGGCATCAGCTCCTGCTCATGAGGCGGGCTTGTCTCGTGCCTTTCATGGAGCAGGTGTTCGATCACAGAGTTGCCTCATCCTAGCATCCTCTAGTCGGCTATGGTTTAGCCCCAGATGAAGCTCTTATGTTGTTGTTATTCATCTGTTTTACCCTCGTTTTATGAGATCATACTTGAGATTAACAGTGAAAAAAGAGAGAGTCCTTCAGTCGTCCTAGGATAATTTGAGCTTTGAAAATTTACTCATGGATTAGAATTTTTCAGAGTATCTTGAATAACGGAATCTCTCACTAAGGAGTAAAATACCCCTATCGAGGCCTGAGAAGTAAAACTGCTCTATCGATCCCTCAGCTCCTCAGTTTCAACTAGCAAGTCAAACCCAGAAGCCAAAAAATTAAAAAGTTTAAATCTGTTTCTGAAACGACGCAAGTCTCAAGATTTTTTATTCTCGACACTTGATCTTTATTTTTGACACCCAAAGAGTCATAAATTTTATGACAACTCGGATATTTTTCTTACATAGGGAGTTTTTGAGACGCAAAAATGTCTCACTAGTTCATTACAAGGTCTATGCTAATTTCCAGCTTGCTATTACTTGGATGCCTATTTCCACAGATGCTTTGATCTGTCCATATCAAGCCAAGGCAGCGGTAGGCTGTAATTTGTTCATCAAACATAACTTCTTCACTTGAAAGCCCGATTAATTTAGGTATAAGTAAATTTACTCATGAATGTACTGCACAAAGTCATTAGGAAATTTATTAAGGCAGTTCAAAAGTTCATTCGAAAAGTTGAATGACTACGACGCATTTCGAAACATATTTCCGGCTTCTGATGGTTTAGCAGGTATGAAATTGCTTGACCCTCGTGTTACATGTATTAGAAATATTTTACCAAAATATCTACAGATTGATAAATCTTTTTTCTCAGAGTCTAACTTTATGTTCATCAATATATTTTCTGCATTCGTCGGTGCATTTCATTTTATTTATTAGGGCTAAGAAATCAATATTTTCTAAAACATTAATGAGAGCAAGTAAACTTTTACTACTTAATAATCCATGCCATCAGGTTAACATCATCTAACACAATATTTTTTTGGGCGGCAGTAATCGCTGAGGATTTTCTTGAAGTTTATGGTTAGAATGTTTTCCGAAATTCCCCATGCTGGTTATCTCTTTTAGAGGAGGTTAATTCACTGCTAACTTCAAGAAATTCCAATAATTGATTGGGCTCGCAAAAGTTGCGATTTCTCGAGATTGCACTTCTAAATAAGTTAGAGGCTAACTTGGTTAACAAAGCACAACGAAGTTTCTATCCTTGGAAACAGAGCTGCTGTAATGAACGAGCTTCATATTTCTCTCGATTAAGAACTGAGTTTGCATTATGCATCTGTATTCGTGCTGAGCTGTATTCCAGTTGTCAAACAATGATCTAATGATAAAATTACATTTCGTATAAAGCGAAAGTACGCCTAAATCACGTAAATAAATACCACCTCACTCATTAGCCCTGTTAAAAAACGCAAATGGTTCGGCATTTTATTGGCAAACTCGTTTACATTTTTCGCTCAACCATCATTCTCAGCTCGAGCGTCCAAAATGAGCTTGCTCTAAAAAGTGTTACTACGGCTTAAAAATTTGAGCTCCAGACATTTTTTCACTCTTTTATATTTCCAGCTCACAAAGCTTCACAAATTATGTGTCGAACGATGTTAATTTACAGATTATGAACGAATCCTTTTGAGGAAGATGCTTGGTTTTCACTTTTCCCCGTTATGACTCACTGGTCGTTCCCCCGACAGCAATGAACTTTTTTAGAGTAAGGTAATATACACTGCAAATTATAAAATATGAGATTGGAATTATAGAGGTGTTGAATTTTCAGTGAATACTGCAACTTCTTCCTACATCTCGAGAGATGAAATTATTACCTAGGAACCCATGATAATATGATCTAAGCTTTTTTTACCTAGAGCTAACACAATGGAGAAAATGAATGTAATCATTCATATTCAGAAAGATTATCTACCAGTTGAGATAAAAACCTTTAGATAAACAAAAAAAGATAACTAGTGTTGTTTATTGCTGAACCCTGCTTTCGATAGCTTATTCTCTAAATACAACCCGTAGCGTAACTTTATCTGTACCTCCTCATGAAATGTGGTTTTTAATGATTAAATATATAATGATTGACTTCACAGTTGTGTGATTTGTCAGAACCTATGATAAAAAACGGGTTTTCATTCCCCGTGGCTACACATAGTCGCCCCTGACGGTTATAGGTAGGTACAATATGTCGACTAGGAGACCGAGTGCAGTGTTCCATCCCTGGTGCCGGCTGCACGATGTATAGATGACAGCCAGGTAGTGTATGCAAGTAACTGTATACATCCTTGTCATCACACCACCAACATCCCACGAGCAAGAGAACTAAGAAGTCACTTTTTGTGTGTATATATATATATATATATATATATACGAGTATATATATCTTGATTTCATATGTATCATATACATGTCTTGATAAGGTCGTCTTCACGTGTATAAAAAAAGAGCTCATGCCTATAATATGGTCTTAATTTTATTTAACATTATTACTAGCACAGTGAAGCACTGATAAATTACTCAAACCATGGAGTTTCGTCCGTGCTTTTTACCGACAACTTCTCATGTTGTCTTGTTTTTATCATTGTGACCTGTAAACTGGGCGTGGAGCTTTGCCTGCTCTTTTTTTGCTTGACACGTTGTCATGCGTTAAAGGAGACGTTTTATGAATAATTGTAGTTAATATTCTGTTCTAAGAATATTTTGTATGTATGTTTATACTCACTGAAAGCATTTTAACTTATATGTGACAGAATAATAATTATGGCAAATGGTTTTATGCTATAGAATACCATAAGTTAAGCCACAAAAAGTTTCTTTCAGCAGGACTATCAGGGGTATTTTCTACTCCTACTGATCTACAGTTCGCTCGTTTCAACCCGTTCGTGTCACATTAACATACACATAGTGTGCCTCTGTACCTCCTGTAGTTATCAGAACGATTTTTTCCAAACAATCAACAAACCCATAAAAACAAGGATATAACATTGAAAACTACGCTTAAACAACATTTTAGCTCGCTGAAGAGTTATTTGAAAAACGTCAACTGATGTGAAAAACTAGTAATTAAAAAAATTCCACGTCATTTGATTCGGAAAACCACGAACGGGTTAATTTCAAATTAATTTCTCATCTGTCTTTTTGTCTTCAATCATATATCAGAGAATTCAGTTTAACAAAATGAATTAGATTTATGTGTGAAAAAAATTATATCACTTGGAATTCATGCATAACATGTACTCCATATTAAAATAGAATTATTCTTTAATAATCAATCCTTCCTCATTGGATAGAAGAGAATGGTATAGTCACTCATTAGTGAACTATGTATGAGTGAACTCTGTATGAGTGAACTCTGTATGAGTGAACTCTGTATGAGTGAACTATGTATGAGTGAACTATATCGTTATCGACTTATGTACACGCCGAGATGCTGAGGGACAGAGCAGTGCTGAAAGACAGAGCAGTGCTGAGGGACAGAGCAGTGCTGAGCGACAGAATAGTGCTGAGGGACAGAGCAGTGCTGAGGGACAGAGCAGTGCTAAGGGACAGAGCAGTGCTGAGGGACAGAGCAGTGCTGAGGGACAGAGCAGTGCTGAGCGACAGAGCAGTGCTGAGGGGCAGAGCAGTGCTGAGGGACAGAGCAGTGCTGAGGGACAGAGCAGTGCTGAGGGACAGAGCAGTGCTGAGAGACAGAGCAGTGCTGAGGCACAGAGCAGTGCTGAGGGACAGAGCAGTACTGAGGGACAGGGCAGTGCCTCATAATTAGCTGATGTCCTCTCGTGAAAATAATTTTATTCACTCATTCACTTTGAGAATGCTAAGAAACTTTTTCGTTTTCATTTGATATACTCGTAGATACGTTTACAAAAATAATTCTGTAACGTATTTATAACTTTTATGCACATGTATTTAGTTGTGCGCTCATATTTGTTGTTTCAATTCCGTTTCTCGCAATTAACAATTATTTATTTTCTGTCCTAATTCAAGTCAGCCTGTGATGTGTTGAAATAGTAAAACATGAGTGATTTTTGCATGAAAAATTAAACCTTTCGTGCTATCTATTGTATTGCCTGCATTACCTGCTGTACTACCTGCATTACACTCTACCTGCTGCAATACCTGCACTACACTCTACCTACTGCTCTACCTGCACTACACGCTACCTGCTGTACTACCTGCACTACACGCTACCTGCTGCACTACCTGCACTACACGCTACCTGCTGTACTACCTGCACTACACGCTACCTGCTGTACTACCTGCACTACACGCTATCTGCTGTACTACCTGATCAAATTGAATTGTGGTATCAAAATGGTGCATCAAACATAATGCATCAAGCTAATGCATCAAACTGGTACATCAAACACAATGTATCAAGCTAATGCATCAAATTGGAGCATCAAGCATAATGCATCAAAGTAATGGGTCAAACTAATGCATCTTTATTTGAGCAGTAACCCTCACGACACTGCCGCGAATGGTCGTGCGAGATAGGTGATCAAGTACGTGAAGTGTAAGAGTTCTATCTTACGAAACGTACCAATCACGCCGAATAACGTGAATACTTTAACTACTGACCGAATAATTACCGAAGTGATTTAAAGTGTCTACCGTTAAAGTTTAACCGAAATATTTAGAACAAACAAGATATCTAGACAACAAGCAAGCTTTTGGTAACAAGCACCACATTGGAATAAGCACCTCATCGGAAAACAAGCTGCCCTCGTAGACCGCATACCAGCAAGGTAACCGCAGCCCGTCGACCACCCGCTTAGACCTCTGAGCCCGAGCCAGTGAACAAGCCCAAGGAAAACCATTCCTACACGACTACAATCATCTGCTATTATCTACTAGTAATACTACCATCATCTCCTGCTATCACCTATTGTTATTTATAACATTACTGTCTACTGCTCTACTCATATCTATCGCTACTGTCGACTACTACCAC
>VCRD01000265.1:104609-152927 GCA_006783055.1 Trinorchestia longiramus
TGGAGCCCATGTGGTCAGCCCGGTGGGCTGTGATGGGCCAACCACATGGGCCCCACGTGGAGCCCATGTCTATGTCTACTTGGGTCATGCAGTGTGGGGTCTGTTATTGTCATGCTGCAGAACTACTCTTTTTGCTGCGCGTTTTTCCAGCAAATCAGTTTTCAGACGTGTTAGCTGTTGGCAATAAATTTCAGCTGTTATTGTTTCATTATCGTCGAACTGCTGTTGGTGAACAATTCCCACCGTGGAACAATTTAGAACCCACAGAATGAGATGATTTTTGTTCTATTTGATTTTCTTTACACTCGTATTACTACCAGTAACACACCTGACCAAGGAAACATCAACCTTTACCACATTATAGTTAAAAGTGTACGTCTCGTTCTGTTATATCCATTCCAAATTTTTATATTTTTTCACATCAATGGTGGCTAGCACTACAATTTCAAAAGCCTCCTCAGCTCCAAGTGCATAAGCTTTAGTTAACAGTTTAGGTTCCAAAGGCACTACCTCATGAAACCGGCGCACACCACACTCGAATGAATGCAAGGTAAATGTCAAAGTTTTTTACATGGCAATATCAAACTCTGATGTTCCATACTGAGGCCTATTTTGTTAAAGTTCATATCCCTGTTGTGTATGGTTGTGCACTACTATTGTACTGTTGGAGTTTCATTTATCGTTTATATATACTATATATCAAGCGACAATAATTTTATAATTGAAGAAAAATTTATAATGCTGAGCAAGGAAACATTCAATTTTACATTCACACTGCAAAATAATTAAGAAAATACCGTCAATTTACACGATCGATAATGACTCTTAGACATGAAAATCACTATTTAGATATGAACGGCACAATATGAGTGGTTGTGTCATTCTGCGAGAAAATAAAAAAATAACAGTGGAGCAAATAGTCAGCATAAAAGTTTGTAGTGTTATTTGTTACTTGGGATTAAATTTTCATAGGATAGTAAACTGTACAGTATGCTTATCTGGTAACGGAAAATGTTCTTTCCTTTCATAAAGTCTCATACAACAATCACTTTATTGGAATTTCAGCTGTTAGCATGCATATTTTCTTATTTAGTGTTGACTTATTGTGTAGACCGTTCTTCGGAAAATCTATTTGTTTGAAGATTTGAGGATATTTTTACTCAGTGTAAAAAACACTGACGTCTCATTCTGAAAGAGATGGCAGCGTTTTACAGTTAGTGAATTGGAAAGCTTTAGAAGCAATCATAGTCCGCATTCTTCCTTATTATTTTCAGATATCGTGCAGCACTGTTACACAAGAAAAATTTCATTTACCAATGTTTTAACTCTCAAATGGCGTAAATGATGCATGATGCTCCCTATCTGCCGTAGACAAATAATACCAAAACTATTCACTAAACGTCTCTAAAAGCTTCAGTGTGCGGCCAACGGTCATTCTTTTCAAAATAAACCTCAATAATGTTGTCGTGGTGCATGGTTGTTAGTGTGCAAGATGTAGGAGGACATTGTTCACGGAATCGAAAAGGGTTTAGTTTCCGAGTTTTGCATAAGTTGTTCAGACACAATAAATCCAGTGAAGCTCAGCAAAAGAAGCCCATTTTCCAATGCTGGAGGCTCGTCAATACTCTGCACTTTTTTCTCATCCAACTGTACCTTTTCCACGTTCCAACAGCAAAAATTTTGAACTTTGTATTATGATTCCCGGTGGTTTGTCGGTTAAATGGATGTTAGACCCCTTTCTCGTTGCTAGCATATGAAGCGTTAAATTTTTGATTTGCTCTGATGTATCAGCAGCTAAAGTTTGTCTTGACATTCTTTTCATTACTACTGAGAGTTTATCTAGGTATCTCGTTCGCCTATCATTCTCATTTACCCAAATCTTATAAATGATTACGGCCCTTGATATTTTTGAAATTCTTCATCAACTCTTTGGTACATATTAATGCCAGCCGATGAAGTGATGACATCATTGTTACTGTCTATGTTATCATTGTTATTTTATTTTAAACACAGGACTATACACAATGGGATCTTCTGTTAGTCCAGCGACAATCACAAGGAACTCGGTAAACTTCTTATACGAGTGGTCACGAAAGTGAAAAAGTAAGCGTATCCTGGTAAGCGCAGTCGCCAAAAAGTGATAGAAATAACAGGTCAAGCCCCCTCTCAAATGAAACAACGTGCGACCTGAGGGGAGCGATAAACAAAGATGACGCTCGTAAGCCAGAGGACAATTGCGTTTTACCAAACAACGCACATGTATCGTTGTCTGCGTATCGTTGTTTGCGTTGCCAAAATTAATGTTTCCATAGAACTTTTAAGCAGACCATCCTTACGAGCGAGCCCAGAACGGGAAAAAAGAAGATGAGGCCTGCTAAATCCGTAGGAGGTATATGCGTCAGATATTACATATCGGGTAGCTCTAGGGAGACTATTAGGAACGCTAGTTTCCACGCTAAATGGACGAAACCAGATAAGAGTATCAACATATCTAAAAAGTACACAGAGCTCTGAAAAGGTGCTAAGTACGAGATAAGTATAATGATAATCTCTTTTACCATCCCCAGAATAAAGAAGTAACTCTATTTCATCAACAAGAATTGGTAGACCTTAATCATGAGCAAATTAAATGCGAACGTAGGTTAGGCGCAAACATTAGTACATGGAATAAAATTACCAAAAACAAACAACCGTTAGTAATAGAAAAAACTTTCATCCTATTACTATAATTTCACAGAATGTATTTGATATAGTATAATAGGTTGAAGCTTAAAACATGATATAAGTATCTCATTTTCAGGTTTTAGATACGCAAGAAAGAAATCCGATCGATACAGTATATTCCCAGAAGATTTGCACTCAAAGTTACTTCTACTTGGGCTTTTTTCAGTTCTACTTTTTGATGTATCCTACTATTGATTTTCGTTCTCGGCACCATTGCTACCTTCAGAGAATAGAAAAACCAATTAAATAATCCTATCATAGTATATTAGTACAGCAATTAGTGTTAGTTGTTGATGAGGCAATTATGTTCTGCTTTGACGAAGATCTTTCGCTCAGGTTTTTGTAATCTTAGGTCGAGTCATAATAACTTGTACAATATATATTGTATTGATTGATTCATGTATAGCTGACCAATTAAGCATCCAATTATATAACTGACAATGTATCTCCCTCTCTGTGTGTGTCTGTCCCATTACTTATCTTTTACTGAAGAAAAATTATTGAACTGAAATGAGAAAGGGTATACATGAATGTATTATAAGCATTGCATTGTGGACACAAAAGGAGACGGATCACTATATAATACATCATTTTTCCGTTATTAGATTTCTTCTCTTACACCGCCATTTTATCGGTGGATAAGATACAGAATCGAAGTTTTGTATTTATTCATGAACAATATTCAGGTTCTGAGAGTACCACAGGTAAAACTGAAAAATGTATTTAATTTAATAGATACCAAATTTTATTACTTCTAAATAGTGAAATTTCAACGGGTACTATCTAGGTCATATTATCGGTGGATAAGGTTCAGAATTGAAGTTCTATATATCTACATATGTAATAGACAATGTAACTCCATCTCTTTCTCTCTGTATCTGTGTATGCCCGTCCCATTACTTCCTATCTATTACTGAAGAAAAATTATTGGATTGAAATCAGAAGGGGTGTGCATTTAGTATAAGCACTGTTTTGTGAATACCAAAGGCGCCCAATCGCTATAAAATACTCAATTTTTTCCGTTAGTAGTTTTCTTCTCTTACAAGGCCATGTCAGTGGCAGATAAGATGCAAAATGGAAGTCCTGTATATATTAATGAAAAGTATTCATGTAAAACACAATAATTCGCCGTAAATCTTTAATGCATTTATCTTTAGAATAATTTCAAATTAGTCAAATCTAAATTGTGGAATTTCCACGGGAACTGGCTAGTATATAAATATTTATGAATAATATTAATTTCAAACCCAATTCAAATTTTTAACTCATTTATCTCAATAATAATTTCAAATTAGTCAAATCTAAACCGTGGAATTTCCAAGAGAACTATTTAATTTTTATTAATTGTATATTTTCTATTGTTTGACATTTCTTACCGTTCAACTGGTAGCTTGATGATTCCTAATTTAACATTTAGTTAATTTTGAACTGATGAAGTTGTACTCTAACATTTTAATCTGGACGTTACCATACATGTTTTATGACTCTGAGCATTTTACACTGAACAAAGAAACGGAAACTACTTAGCTTCAACATTGAAAAATGTTCAGTAATGCACGTTGGTGCAAATAACCGGTATTTCCAACACACGATGCATAACATACCTATTGAAACAGTCCAGCAACAAAGAGATCTAGGTGTCATTGTCACTGAAAATCGCAAACACGACAAATAAGTGGAAAAAAGCGTCAAAAATGCGAGCAGGATTCTTGGTTTCATTGCACGAAACTTTGAATACAAGTCAAAGAACATAATATTACCTCTCTATAAAGCGCTAGTCCGGCCTCATTTAGAATATGCAGTGCAACTCTGGTCTCCTACCTTACGAAAAGATATTAATAAAATGGAAAAAATACAATGCAAAGCAACGAAGATGATTCCAGAACTCCGCAATCTCAGCTACGAAAGACGTCTTCAACGCCTTGAACTTATAACCCTAGAACAAAGATGACTGCGAGGACAACTTATTGAGACCTTTAAATATCTCAATGGCCTTAACAATGTTACCCTGGAAGGGCTTTTCGAAAGAGACGGTAACGTAAGAACCAGAAATAACGGTCAAAAACTATTACTGAGAAACTTCAAGACATCTCAAGCTATGAACTTTTTTCCCGTTAAAATTGCCGCAACTTGGAACCAGCTGCCAGAAAACATAGTTTCTGCTGGCACTGTGAACACATTCAAAAATCGTCTCGATAAATTTTGGATTACGAACCCCCCAGTATTACATCCTACTAACTCTATGTCCCTAACTCCTTAAGGCTAATGTATGATTGGGATAAATGCTCGTGACATAAACGCCTGTGCGTGAGTGATATGTGAGCACATGACTAAATTGACTTCCGTGGTTAAGGTGTACGTGCATGACTGATGGATTTACTTTAGACGGCATGGGACTTTGGTATTGAACCAAGAATGTGCCAAACGGCTCGTTCCTATTGCCTTATTCTATTCTATTCTATTCTATTCTACTGCAAGATCCAGCGATTGTTGTGGATATGGTTGAACAACCAAACCTAAATTCAATAGTGTGTCTTGAAATTTTTTTAATGTGGATCTCCAGAATCAATGAAAAGCGCGTTTTTCTACTGACGAATGAAGACCGGTTTCTCAGAACATTTTTGTTTGCAAGCTGGTGCTGTTTACATCATAAGTCACCATATGGTCTCTGAGAGATTTACCAACTGAAGATGGATATTGCCTCACTGATCCCATCAGGAGCACAACATATTTTTTAAACGCATGTATTAACTTAAATTTTGTTAATACGTAAGTATTTACTGCGGATATACGACTTACTTGTGAAAGATCTCATTTAAGTTGTTTACGCATAAGAAAAATTTCTTGAAGTTTTAAATATGTCGGTACACTTTGTTTAAAAAAATAAAAATTGCTCACAACTCATCTACAGCGGGTAAAACTGGAAAATTATCATCTGTAAATTTTCATAAATAGGAAAGATAATTGCATGCCAAACCAGATCACCTACCCTCACATATGCGGGTTGTAATTTTAGCATATTTTGAAAACTTTTTCTAAAAACCATGACGAGTGCAGTTCCTGTTATAGTAAAATGTGCTGTCATAACTAAATCAACTCGTTTTACGCAATTTCCTTTCGTCAAAATTCGTACGACCCATGCCCACTGAATCAGTACAGATCGCGAGTCGCTTCTGTTTAAGTTCTCCAGAATGCACTGATACACCAGAAGCACGCACCTCTGCAACATATTCTGCATTTTCAGCATTGCCACTATAAAGTTCATCATAAACACCATAATCTGCATGCACGATGTTCCTGGCGGTCATGCCAAGCTGTTGCAGTAAATACTCAAGCTCAGTTGAGCTCATGGTCAACCATGTGGAAACTTGGCTAACTTGAATGAGTTTGAGATGCTTATTTAAAATTTTATTAAAGTAAAACACTTTCATTTTATTTATAAAGGATTTTGTGATGAGCAAAATAACGATGACTCAGTTACAGAGAACATTAAAGTCATTGAAGTGAGAACATCGATTTTCTTGGGACCAGAACAACATCCGCTGTCGCAGTTATACATGCCCAGAACAAAACACATATTCGTTCTCCGGGAAACATAAAACTTAAAAAACAAACCTTCCACCAAATACAAAAATTATTATTCGTATACTAGTTATAAACATATACCGTGGAGAGAAAAATAATACAACACGTTGATTAAATTGACAGATTGCACATTTATAGACCACGTACAATTACAAAAATTGGACTATACGTAAACAATAGTATAAAAAGGTTAATAACATATATCAAACCCACAAATATTTAATAAGAAAAATGATGTTGATTAAATCGCCAGATTGCATATTTATAGACCACGTACAACTACGAAAATTGGACTATACATAAACAATAGTATAAAAAAGTTCATAATATATCTAAAACCCACAAATATTTAGTGGAAAAAAATGCATAGGAACATGTATAATTAATATGTGAACAAAAGCTTACAACACATTTCAAGATATACATACATTAAAACTTCGTTGCATAGTCCTTATTATTAATAATTATGACTTCGAGACGTTTATAATAGTTCACTACCAGCCTTTTACAAGTTTTGGGCATAATCTTATTCTATTCTTCAATGCAAATTTCTTTGAGTTCAGTGATGGTATTAGGACCTCTCTTCTGAATTGTCAATTTCAATTCCTTCCACAAGTTTTCGATCAGATTCATGTCCAGGGATTGACTTCGCCATTCTAAAATGTTTATCTTTTTCATCCTCAACCATTCTCTGGTTTTGTTTGCAGTATGCTTTAGATCGTTGTCGTGTTGGAATTTCCATCCGCGTTCCAATTTTAACAAATGAGCTGAAGGTAGGAGTTGCTCTTCGAATATTTCACAATATTTCCTACCATTCATGGTTCCTTCAGTGATGTGAAGTTTACCTACTCCTGATGAGTTGAAACATCTCCACTCCATGATTGAGCCACCTCCATACTTAATAGTGGGTAAGGTGCACTTTGGTTTATACTCTTCGTTTTGTTGCTTCCAAACATGGTTTGTGCTGTTTCTCTCACATAGTTCGATTTTGGTTTCATCTGACCATAGTACTGAGTTCCAAAACACTGTTGGCTTGTTCAAATGGCCGTTGGCATACTTCAGCCTGGCCTTGGAACGTTTCTGAAGAAGAGGTGTCCTATGAGGGGTGTGGGAGCGAAGACTTTCAGGGTGTAGTGCCCTGCTGATCATGTGTTTGTTGGCTTCGGTCTCAGATGCCTTGAGATTATCCTTCAATTCTTCACAAGTAGTTCGAGGCCTCTGTACTACTATTCAGACCAATTTTCGATCAGCACGGTCATTACTCTTCCAAGGACGGCCAGTTCAAGGCTTGCTGATATCGTATTCCGGCATTTCCTCTTACGTATTATGGTTCCAACCGAGACTATAAGAACACACAGTTATGAACTTATCTTCCAATATCCCAAACCTTCATTATGGAGCTCCAGAATACGTTTGCGAAGATTTTGGCTGATGTCCTTGTTCTTACCCATGCTTACGACGTCCAAAACGAGAGCTGCTGTACCAATGACACGTTATTGGAGATGAATGCTGACGAAAGTTCGGTTGCCAAGTAGTAGAATGTATTAGAACATTCTGGAATAATCCTACAATAATTTTCACGTTTATTATCGAGAAAAAAGTCGGGTACTGTAAACTTTTGTTCACGTATTTATTATACATGTTCCTATATATTTTTTCTATTAAATATTTGTGGGTTTTAGGTATATTATATAATTATTAACCTTTTTACACTATTGTTTATTTATAGTTCAATTTTCATAATTGTAACGTGGTCTATAAATGTGCAATCTGGAGATTTAATCAACGTGTTGTATTATTTTATCAGTATGTACACCACGGTACACACTGAGAAAATATGCATGGGATGCAAGGTAAATTCCAGCATAAATTAAAAAATACCCATTTTTTAAATTTTAAAGGATGAAGAAAGTACACTTACAAAACAAAACAAAATAATAAATTATAATTATTTAATACTTATTAAAATTTCTCACATATTCTTGTTCGTCACAGTTTTTGAACATTTACATCATGAGCAAGTGCATGCCCTTAAGAATAAAATTTTTGTTGTCTACCATTCATGAATTCTGTCTTTCTACACTAATTAGAGTAGGATGGATCTGTGACATTAAAATGCACATATTCTATGAATTATTTCAAATAATTTCCCCAATCAAAAGGTACTGAGCTGTTAAAGCGGACCAAATTATTTATTGCAAGCTAAGCGCTAGGCAGCACAAAGGTGTGTCTGCGAACGTGCATACGCTATTCTTTGCTCACAATGATAACGCAATCTGTTTTGAGTGTTTTGTCATGTCAAAACGCGTCGTTTAACAAGACTCCTATGAATCTGTAATACTTTTAATTGGAGAATTTTGTTTATGTTTAATCGAACGAACAGCCGAGCAGCAACCACCTCGAAGAAAAACAATATAAAAATTGACTTTAGCTCATGGCCCACAGAACCGAACAATACTAAGATAGAGACTATGAAAAATATAAAAAAAAGCTACAGAATATTTTCAGAAAACTCAAATATTCTGTGCACTACAAATGACTTTAAAATTTATTATAAGATAAAACTGTTGA
This sequence comes from Trinorchestia longiramus, assembly GCA_006783055.1. Classification (NCBI taxonomy): domain Eukaryota; kingdom Metazoa; phylum Arthropoda; class Malacostraca; order Amphipoda; family Talitridae; genus Trinorchestia; species Trinorchestia longiramus. Next base: position 113,490 of record VCRD01000265.1, read on the forward strand.
ACACCCAAAACCTAGTTCTCTGTAAGATTTTCCCACACGGCACAGTTTTTGAATCAGAATGACAAAAACATAAAATATTTTCACCGTATTCTGTAGATATTGCGTACATGTCGTACAGCCTCATAATTCAACTATTTTCAAGTTTTATATGTTATATTGATATGAAGTACATCAAGGTGGGAAATATTATCATTGAGTGTATCAGAGTGTTCAAAAGTCTATCGCTAATTCGGGAAAGGCTGTGTGACAATGATCGAACTCGCGCACGGAAAGATCAGTTTGGTTAATGCTTGTGCCAAACGGACTGCCAACCTTAACCGGAAAGAAAAGATAAATCGCGTAGAAATACGAAACTAATAGGAGATTTCCGATAAGAATTTGAATTATCACACCAATTTAAATTACATCATCACCGCTTCGTAAAGCAGGAAAGCTGCGAGGCAAGTTTAAACTGAAACAGATTCAGGGAAGATCTTGCAGTTGTTACAGCAGCAGCAACAAGACGAGCGGAACTGAAGTTTGTACTCAAAGAACGAACAATCCGTCGCTGAGCAACCCAAATAACTAATATATGGACAACAAAAAAGTAGCAAAAACAAGTATGTACGAGGAGAATGAGAACCTTACCCAGTTCATTTGCCCACTCTGTGGGTCTACAAACACCTACATATAAGAGATAAATGGAATTCAGTAGAAAACAGTAAATAAAAGGTGTTCAGGCAAATAAAAGTTCAGAAAGTTAAAGATTTAAACTTGTTTAACAGTTATACACTCAGAAGATCCTTAATTTTGAAGGTAGATACAAAGCTCAAGCAGCAAGAGGTGACCTATCTCTAAAATTAGGAGCGTTGCATCTGGTGAATCACTTTTTACTGATTAAACCAAACTCTTTTTTCATGTTCTTAATTTGTCTTACAGCCAAGTTATTTTTAGAGTTGAGTAATTTAAAGCATGGACACCTTTAAGTTTTAAAATATGAACCCCAAATCAAAAAAATGAAAACAAGCTCAGGCACACAAATTGAAAATAGTAAAAAGTACAGTAGCAACAAGAGATTAGAATTAATCAAGTGGCATTCGATGGAGTTAAAACAGTAACAAATTGCTCTATAAATGCCGAGAGTGGCCAAATTAATTTAAATGCAGCAGCAGCTCCATCTCTCAACTAACTGTTTATTAAGAAGCGAAAGCCAATATCATACTTAAAACGTCCCCCAGATCCAAAGCAGAATCAAAACAAAAGAAAGATGTTAAACAACCACTCGACTCCATGGAAGGCTTCTGTGCAAATTGCAACGGCGAGAGCATTTGAGAAAATTTTCCCACAGCTACACGCAGTGTTTCTCTCAGATCATTGATTTTCAAATCGTCACTTCCACAACAATCAATCTCTTCTTCTACCTCTTAGTTAATGATGTGTAAATTCTCGTTTGTATTTATCTAATTCTTTTTCTCATGAGTATTCAGGATCCTGGATGCTTTTTGTAGCTCTGGATCGAATGTAAATCTTCAAATAACACCACAATTCACTATTGGGCTTAAGCCTGGAGACTGACTTGGAGATTTTAGCGAAATGTAATTTTTTTCAGGCAGCCGTTTCGTCGTAAATCTTGATGAGTGTTTAGGGATGTTTTTTAGGGGGAGAGCCCGGTCTTCCTGAAGTTCGAACTTTTCAACCAAAACAAATAATATTTTTGAAATATCTTGATTAGCTGCGAAGTTCATTTTACCCTCGAATATTGTATTCCCAATATATGTCGCAGGGAAGCATCCCCAAACAATGATGCTGCTACCACAAAATTTCAGTGGTGGTATTGTGTTCGATTTGACAACAGCACCGTTTTTCCTCCATAGATGATTTCTTAAAATACGTCGAAATAGCTAAATTTTAGCTTCACCAGTCCACAGAACTCTTTTCCAGAATAGTTTTTAATTATCCTTCTATTATCAAACAAATTACAACCGGGCATTTCTGTTCGTTTTCAATAGCAATAGAGTTTTCTGGAGTGAGCGCCATTTCAGATTGCTACCATGAATTTCCCTTCTGGTTGTTACTTTATCAACACTGATTCTTAATGAAAGTAAGTTTTCTTGCAAGCCCTTTAAGAGTCATCATCAGATATTGTTTAACTTAGCGTAATTATCTGCTTGAAGAACTGAGTTAAAATTTACGTGGAACACCAAATCTTTTTCAGTTATCAACAAATTTCGTTCTATTTTCAAAGGAATAGTTGAGTTTTCTGACATTTTACTGCTGATGGTACCTTGTTACTACAGTTTAACATACAGTTGTCTGCGTTATTGTTAGTTCATTACCTTTGTTCGTGATGATAACCTTACTGTACAAAATGTCATTACAAAATGTCTATTTGATATATTTTCTAAATTACTATTGATTAGATTTTTTAAACAATTTAAAACTTTTGATTTAAGTACCTTGACCACAAAAAAAACAGTTTAAGGGTTTAGAACTTACGATTTACATCGTACAAATGCTCTTTCACCTCGGCAAAGTGAAAAAGTGAATTCTATTTATTTTGTTTTCAATGAATATTCTACCAGGTTAACAATGCACCAGTAATCAATTACTATCAGAATGAAAAGTTTTTTGTTTGTCACAAGTCTATTATTTTTAAATTTTTTTTAGCGTACGAATATTTCTTTCCCGCTGTACATCCAAGGAAACGAAACTTCTTGGTATCCAGTGAGTGGACTGCAAGAAATGAAAGCAATTTAAGATTAAGCATTTTGTTACCTGTTTCTACTTAATGCATAGAAGTAAAATTAACGATTAAAGTTGTATTTCATAACTATATTATTATGAATGAGTACTTGAGTAGTCCATCCTGACACTGGAGGAGTTACGCTTTCTCTCTAATAAATTCAGGAACATTTAAGTATTGAGACAAATGTTCCAACTTGTATCCTCGTGAAACCATTGCGTCTAAAAAATATGCGTCACTAGGTCTTTATGTTATTCATCCAAGATTATTTTCATTCCTTTTTTTTAGGAGAGGGAGGCTGCTTCATTCATGTGTTTCAAGACACTCCTACATGGTTTACGTAGACAGTTCTCTATGAAAAATATTTATGATGTAAAAGCTGTCTTAAATAGCAAAATTCGATGACGATGCTTCAACTTATTGATTTAGAACTAAATATTAGTTGATTCTTTAGAAATTTTCATTTGATATTTTGATCGACTCTTAGGTGACTGATAACAAGGCTTGCATGTTCAATTCATTGAATGAGTGTAAAAATAAGTTTGTTGCACATGATATGCAAACGGAACTCCTAGAACATGAAGTACTACCACTGATTCGCAAATTTCATGTGTGGCACCAGGATGTGAATTCTATCTGATAAGTTTGGTGTATGAATTTTGATTACGAAATGTGTCTGGAAATTCTCTCAAAGGACCAAAACTGATGTTTTGTTTGCGATCATACATATCAATATATTTAATTACAGTACTGAAGTTCTGTGTATAAGCACCTCTGAACTTAGATCAAAATTACAAATGAAAATGTTATTGGAAATATCATTTCCTAACGTTACATTAGTACCAATCTTGAACAATTTTTTCAGTGTGGTCAGAATTAAGTAATAATTGTTTATAGACCTACTACGCTGCAGCAGAGGGTTTTCTAAGCAATATAGTATTCACTTGACAGGTACACCCATCTTCGAATCCTGGAACTGCAGGGGTTCACTTCTGAATTCATTTGTACATTGTTGAGGTAAAATACGAAACTCAATGGTTTATAGCGATTTTTTTCCATTCTGTTTTATAAAACGATGTCTGATTTGTGCCCGGGATTTTTTCCCAACGATCTTAGTAGTGCATTTTTTTGTTGGAATTTTGTCCCAAATTAAATGTTTTGTTAGGTACAAAGAAATCACTTTTTCGCTATACATTTTTATGAAAAGCAGGACAGTGAAAAATAAATTTACCAGCAGCCTTTTCTCATTGAACTCATGTTCCGGAAAGAAATTGAAATGCCTCCAGTCAGTTTATTTTATCATTTGTGAGTCGATTAACTGGTCAGCAATCATTATGATCCCTTCCACTTTGTATGTTCATATTATCTGAAAACCCGACACTGAGTAAATGATGTAGACTCGCATACAGACTTCAGTACTCGCACTTCCTATGGCACGCGACACAGTCCTTTTTAGGAGTAGTTACACGACTTACACTTTACAAGCTAAGTTTGGAATTCAGATGGATTTTTACCGAAATTAATATCTGTTGCTGTTCCTTATGTGGTCAAACGGAAGCAAGAGGTTTGTGTGCATTGACATGAACACCTTCTTTCTCTTCAATCTTTCTTAAACACCAAGTTAACCAGATCGTGCTAAACTGAGAAAAACAATAAAGTTTTGTTCCTGGTTTATCGGCACGTACAGCTGATGTCACTTTGCCTTGAGTTTCGATATTGGAAAGCCTTTTCGAGTCACCACCATAGCTACTCTAATGTTTATGAGCCAGTCATTAAAAACAGGTGGATTTTACATTTTTTATATTCCGTAGGAAAACATTGTATGCTAGAAAAATTATACATATTTATACATATATATATATATATATATATATATATATATATATATATATATATATATATATATATATATATATATATATATATATATATATATATATATATATATATATATATATATATATATATATATATATATATATATATATATATGGTACACATGAATTTTTTTTCAGTGGCACATCGTCATTGCTGTTTCTACATTGAAGTTTCAAAACGCTTGAAAGAGGATGTTAGACAGAAAACGCCGGACAAAATAGAGAAATTACTTTCTGCTGCATCATTTGCAGCAGGCATTCTCTCACACATCGTTGCTTATTCGGCAGTTTATGGCTAGGAGGAATCTAGCTGCGGTTTTGCATTACCCATGTTCTCTCGACTTGGCCCCTTGCGACTCGACTTGGACCTTGCGAATGGACGATGAAAGGAAACCAATTCGGCACAATTGAAGACATAAAATCGAACACGACAGAACATTCGATGTTTTTGAAGAAATAAAACTTCCAGGCATCTTTCCGACAGTGGCAGAAAGACGAAACAAGTGTGTATGTGCTTGAGGAATGTACTTTGAAGGATACTAATGACCACAGTACTAAAGTTAGTATTATAAGAAATATTAACATGTATACTGAAATTTTTGATCCCCTTATCATTAACCATTTATGTAAAATCAAAGTTCATAATCTATTATCGTCTCTGTGCGAGACTCACTCATTTTTCAGACCCATCGATGTTTCTTTGTATATGTGCCTGTCAAGTACCAACGAAATTTCATAAATTTTGAAGCCATGGAATATTTTTCTCTTCCTAATGCCTTGAAAATTTTTTGAGTTCGTTCCGATTCCCAATTTTGTAATTTACCAGACTCATATCCTTTCATGATCGTTCTTGATACAACAGCACTCGCGAGTGGAGCATAATCGAGCTGTTGGAATTGTTAAAACAGTAACAACGATTATAAAATGATGATACTTGGAGTTTGGTCATCTCAAAATTTGATTAAGTTTTCGGTTTCACCAGCTTTTGTACCAACCGTAAACTTAAGTTGCTGTTGAAAAACTTGCAAATTCTTCTTCAGGAATGCCCTAATTTTCTGCTCCATCGACTGGCATCTTTTATTGATGGTGCAAAGGCGTGCAAAAACGTGGTGTGGGTATAAAGACCATCAAGTAGGGCAATGCACCAGAGAATTGCGTGTGTTTCTGATTTTTTCCGCAAATGAGATGATAAAGGTTTGAAACCGTATAGTGCATAGATTCCATACATTTTTTCTGAGATTTTCAAACAAACTCAGAATTATTTTATATGAAATGCAATGTACATCATTTCTGGGCGTGTTCTCTAGGGCATAATTTTTATCACTGATAACATTGTGACGTATGATTTACCCTGAGATCACACAGGTAGCTACTGTCAAAGTGTAATGCATAGTTGGAGTATAAAGTGCAAAAAATCATATATTTTTGTTTTTCGTTTCTTGTTTCCCATTGATTGCTCAAACGTTGAACATGAAAGGGCATTATATCTGAAAGACATTTCTGAATAAAGTTTTGTGCAGCGAAGTAAAGATTGAAGGAGATGACAGAAATTTTCTGCTTGGAAATTGCACTTAACACACAGATGGATTCGTGCTGAATAAACTTCGGCGTTTTCTATCATGATGGAAATAGGTCATGTGAAACTCAAATGCCGCTTGCAAATCTTTTTTAAACTATTCATTTATCCATTTAAGACGTCTCGTTGCTACTCGTACTTTACAACCCTGGAGTACAATAGACGGATGCACGTACAATTGATTTTAATCAATTAATTTTTACTGGGCCGAATTAAATACAGGGACTTTTAAAGAATCTTAAAGAGAACTCATGTTGAAATAAAAGAATTCTATCTTTTACCATACGAGTAAACATAGACACAAATCCTGTTTTTGTGTGGATGTAGAGTGTGATGCTCAATAATTATATAAAACTGTGTAAAACAACACATGTAAATCTTGAATATCATTATAGTCTATTTCATCTTGTAAATATTTGCACCATGCCGTAAATAGCGAACTTTATTCATACCTTGGTCAGAAAAAATATGTGAAATTCGTCATAAAATTTTGTGTAAGAGTCTTTCTTACTGATGAGGTACGATATCGCACTGAAAGCTCTAATGATGACAATGTGCAAGCCAAATGGTCGTCTCGTTATAAAATAGTAACCAAGTATGAATTTACTTAATTTCTCGAGTAATTATAATAGTCAGTTTGAACAGATATTAGTTGATTTATGTCTTGATGGTCATGATCAGAAAAAATTTGATGCATGAAAGTACTGAGGGCGGACTGATAGAGTTTGAATACTATATGTGTAGGAATTATAGTTACTGGTAATTACACGCCTTAGAATGATTCGTATTAGTGAGATTTTGTATTTTACAAATCTTATTGACTAAAATCTATATTTATTTTACATCCATCATTTGCATTAGATGATTCTGCACAGTGCTGCAAAAAAGAATTAGTAAATGTCATATTAACATAATAATTTTAGAAGGGTTTTCTAGGAGTTAGATGTTTCGAGAGTTTCTACGCATTTTAGTCGTTGCTACCAATACGCTAACGCTGGGCCTTGATTCTTTCGTTCAAGTCTTCTTGCGACAGGATGGCTGTTCTTTCTGCAAATCTTTCCCTTTCTAGTCTTCTCCCTTCTTCTAGTTCTTCCTGTGACATCGCAGCGCATACTTCAGCTTCTCTTGCACTATCCATATTTATTCTCTCTTCACTGCATTCTTTCGACGAAGTTTGCTTCTTTATACGCTTTTTCACGATAACTGTCCATCCTTATTGCGCGTTCTTGGTAAGTTTTTGAGAGATAGCTCTCTTCTTGGGTTTAGCATCCATGGCTCGACCGTTGACCGTATCACTGGTACTTTGCTGACATCTTTGACTTCTTTTCCTGTCACGTGCTAGTCTGCTTTTCCTTCCTTCTGGTGTTTCTTCTATTGTTTTAATGAATCTTTCAGATTAAATTTTTATCCAAAAAGATACTCTTAGAAGATACGGCATATCCCCGTTCTACGATATTAAGGCAGTTCAGGAGCATCTTGGTGTTGAAAAAGTTATATTCTGTCTATTATTTTGAGCTGCTACAGGTAGGTGAAGACTGCCTGATAAGGAAAGCCTTCTTCTAGTGAATTGCTAAGGCAGAGGAGCAAGCGAAACTCCTGGCACTTCTTGGCAAAAAATATCCGAAATAGCTTCTGCACAACTGGATCGAAAATTCAATCAAAGATACAGCAATTCATGTACCACGCTCAAAAGAGGAATATTATCAAATCAAATAGTACTGAGCTACTTGTCAAAGCAAAACAGTTTTTTAGAGATTGACGGTGTATCCGTTGGATGAGGCCGTCAATGCAAAGATACTGGTCAAATAGCATAGTTTGAAGTAAAAACAGGCAGTCATTAAGTGGCAGCTTGCACTCAACCATTATATGAGTTTGAGGTGAGAATTTCGACCGTTCGATGGGCTGAATTTTGGAACTGAAATATGAACGGTAAATCATTTTGTGAAGTAACTGCCCAATATAATTAATCCACAGTGAAAAAATAATATGTATGCTGATACTCTTTTACGTACTAATCTTAAACATATTGAAAGTAAATTATAGTTTATCACCTCAACAATCATTCAGTGTGTCCCAAGGCCTATCATCATCAAGGAATTGCAATGACTATTGCGTTCATTCTACCATAATTTTGAACAAATTGACTGGTTAAGCAAATTACGTTCAAAGAATTCTTTTAAAAGCAGAGTAAATTATCACTGTTTTACGTAGTTATGGCGGGTGCGTACTACAACGTTGACTTTAATATCGTACCTGAGTTTGGAGAGTGATTTGAAAATCTGTTACTGAAAAGGTAGAAAATCACTAAATATTCTCTGTAATTCTTTTTAACTGACAGTTTTGTCAGTTTATGAAAAATTTGAAGATATGTAAACTAATACAGGTATACGACATTGTAATTCACCAAAATGATATTGGTGAGATCATAGATAAGAATATTTTTAAAAAAACATGATTTTGGGACAACCTTCTCCGTGTTATGCATTTAAAAAGATTAACATAGAACAGAAAATCATATATATACTTGACTTTAATTCACGGCCATTCACAAACAAAAATATCCAACACTATTTTAATTTTTCTTGACCATCCGTGTTTGTGCTCGAAAGCTAAAGCATGTAAGTTGCTTTGAGCACAGCTCTATCATTTGAGGTAGACACATATACAGATGCATCCATGAAAATTGGTACGAAGATACAGATATTTCTAGGAACCGATGAAGTTTATCTGTGAACTTTATTTCGCAATCCACTCTACAAACTTAAACATTGCTCAACTGTGTGCAGAAAAAAATTCATTGAACCACACTTTAATCAATGCTGAGTAATTGTAATCTACTGAGTAGTTTCAATAAAACTATAAATCTAAATTTATTCTACATTAATTTTTAATTTGGATTGAAGAACTTGTATTAATTTTAGCCAAATGAATTCGCATTATTCGATTTTATCCATTGAATAGAATCAGTATACTTTCAATTCGTTCCATTTGTCCGAAAATTTTATTTATAAAATAAACTAATTTGTTTAACCCATTAATTTTAGGGTTTCGAACACACCTTTAATATTATATTACATGCAAACGCTAATCTTTTTTATTAGCAGAAGTGTGAAATTGATACAAATGAAAATTTTCTAACCTAACGATAAAACTTGAAAAATAAAAGTATCATAAAAATTCGGTGATGTGGAATTTTACCTCAATTTATTGATAATTCTCTTTGTATGTCTGAAGTTGTCAGAATTTACAAGGATTTGATTCTCGAATGACAACCTTGGACCAATAAGCGTAGGATTTTACTCCGTTATTTTAATACGGCAATTTTTAGAATTTATATTCTCAACAGATTCTGCTTTTGCACCAATAACGATATTTGGCTGTATCTGCAATCATACAATATTCCCCATTGGTTGATATACCAATTTCATAATTTGACACGAAAATTCTCTGCTCATCAATTCTGCACGCTGACAGTCTACACCGAACATGACCCTCGTGTAACATTTTGACTTCGATGGAGGTAATACAAATATTGCACATGAACCAATTAACTAGTTCTAACAAGCTTGATCTACCCATCAAAAAGATGTGATGCCGCTGGGACGCAAGTTGATCTGCCAAAAACCATTAGGGAAGTGCGCAAAGGGGACTATTCTTGCTCATGAAAAAATCTGGGACTGTTCTTGCACTTTTTCCCTATTCGTGTTCAAAATCATCTGATGTTCTTGGTTTGAATCACGAAAAGGTTACGGAACTTTGAAATTATGTACCGTTACACAATGAAAAATTATAAATAGCGTATGTAGTACTGCAAGAGTGAAATTTTATTGATCCATTATACTGGCTTAGAAGCTATTTTTTACATTCGCAAACCGACAGTACAAATTTTCTTGTTAATTTTAACTTATCCTGTTAATTGACGTAAACTCCCCACCGGATGAATATTCAATGTAGTTGAAAAAGAAATGCAAAGCTAGAAAGACAAGGATGCACTGTGACAGTAATTAAATCTTATTAACGTCTTATAATAATACCTACGAATTAGTGGTGTGAAGTTCAATGAAACAAAAGAAAAAAACTGATTGAATGAAAAAAACTTATTGAATCCAGGCTCAATGTTTCTTATACTGTTGTTTCAAGTACTTATGCGTATTTGATTCTTGTAGTTTGACGATTTATAGGAATAAATTTGGCTCTGTTTTTGATTAATCAGGAGGCAATTTTCCATGGAGCACCAGAAAGCGGGTGGCTCACTATAGAATAATATTTCTTTCATTTTCTAATTATTGAACTAAGTGTTTTGGGACGCACTTTAAACTACTTTGCAACGGACCTATAACCTTTACCATCGACATGGATTTTGATTATTAGATGTCAGAGATGTACACTGAGTTTTTTGCATGACATTTGCTGGCTAACTGATGAGTCTACACTGCAGATGTGTCGGATGGATATCACATTGAAGATTTGGTGTTCCAAGAATGTAAACCCGCTTAAAAATGGTTGTTTTGATTTCAAAGTCCAACATATTTTCGAATTTAATAAAAATTATCCTTGAAATCCAGCTAATGATGTTTTTTTATAAGTGTATTTAATACTTTTTAGCCTTGTTAATTTTTATTTAATTTTGTAATTTTTTTCAGAATTATTGATTGCACTTTTTCATATTTCTGTACTCCTCATGATTGTAGCATTAATTCAGTATAATTCAATTTTGTAGTACTCAACATAATTCAATCAAATTTTGATCATTTTGTGCGAAGTGTGTCGAATTTTTTTAACTAAACTGTATTTTGTGCGCTTCCTGATGATAAATAGTACTTATCGATTTTTGGAAGGCTTTTAATTTATGTAGGTTTTGCCCTGAAGAGAGAAGTAGAAGAAAGATGCTCAATGGTCCCAGCAGCGTTAAGTTATGCTGTTTGTACACATTTTGTGAAGAACGTGAGAGTCCGATATTTTTACTTGCATCATCTATTCATACAATTACTGTATTCATAATTTGAAGTGAAATTTTTAATTATTTGCCTACATATTCCATCATTACTGTTATAAAAAACTACTGGTTGATCACCAAGGTTGATAAGACAATCGGTTCATATTTTGGGGTCTAATGTCATTACTATTGTCCTGCCTCTGGCCTATGTGCGATTCGTAGGTGTTTCCATAACCCTAAACTTTTGAAAATATGTAATGCACTCCTGTTGCAGTGCACATTATGCAGCAGTGTACATCATGCTTGAACATCACTTAAATTGCGACTATTATTTCTATTTTATCGACAAACTGAACAAATAATAAAATCAGGTGCTTACAAAGAAGGCCGGTTTTTTGTGGATTTTTGAAAGGAACATCTTTTGACTTACTGAACTATGAACAATTTTGATCCGTTAATCGTGTTTTATTGGGAAAATTATGCACATAGTGCTGCATCACTCCTAGTTTTAGCATTACTCGATAACAATTTTGGAGATTATTTTCTTAAAATATGGATAATGTCACGCCATTCATAGTTGTTTTAGACTACGAGTTTAAATTATAGTTCACTTTCGCTAAATCAGAGTTCTACGATGTTTTTAATTGGCATTTGGTTATGGTATTTTTGAAATTCAACTGCACATGGAAGGTTCAACAAAATCCCCTACAAACACGAAACAGTTTGGAAGTAAAACCATAAGAAAATCGAAATTTCTCATGTAACATGATCATACGAGAGTATGATGTTCTTCAAGGAGCTCTATGTAATATCATAGGAGGAGATCGTAAACAAAGTCAAGACTTATACGGTAGTTTATTTATAACGTCTATGTGGTGTTGACTCTTTGATCTTCCTAACTCTTGACCGAGTCCTGGCGACGAGAATACTTGCGTACTGAAGTGCGTGCACGTGGAAAGGCGGATGGTAGAGAGCCTGCGTGCAGGTAGAGAGCTTGAATGGGCGTAGAGGACTTTAGTGTACAAGGAGAAGTTGTTTGCTCTAAGAAAATTTGAACGCAGCCAGTGTTCCTGAACACTTCCTGATGCCAGTGGCGATGAGCGTAAGGGATTTCTGTGGGCGAGAGGCTATCGAGGGTTCCGGTTGTAGTCGTCAACGGATGTTGCAGCTGTGAGGACTAAGTGCAGAGCTAGTTTTGCGGAGGGCATATACGGTGGGAGAAAACCTGCCTACAAGAGGTAGAAATATAGTTATTCCCTTCGTCCTGGATACTGGGCATCTAATACCTTCATGCTGCTGCAGCGCTTTATGAACCCTCATGGTTCCGATTTGACTTTTTTTGTTTCGTTGATTGGCATGCTCGAGAGCTCCGCTGCATCAATTCACGAACTTGTCCTTTTATATAATGCTGGTGAAGAGTTTCTATTTTAAGTGTCAATTATCGTATTTATGCTGAAATAGTTCTTTTTCATTTAGGGAAAGTATTACGGAGCCCGCCTCGAAAATGTCACTTCTCGTATACTGTACTTAGCCTGTTAATACGAAACAAACTCACCCATCTCTATCACGATTCCTACAATAATTAAATGTTGCTAGGTAAAGTGTGTGATAAGTTTTGAATCCAGATGCATGATGTCATTCTGATTTCTTGTTATTTGACCTAACAGAACTTTTTTAGTGCATCAATAGCTCCCACTACAATAACGGAATCCAGCGTCGTACATTTTTTTTCTAGAAACTCAACGATAAACAGTATGGTGGTCAATGAAAGAGGTCATTGATCAATCATTCATTTCCGACACAAGAATCAGAGCAATAATTCAAAAATTAGTTTGAGGTATGAATTTACTCGGTAGATTGTTGAGTAATGGGTTAGACATTTTGTAAATCAAAGAAAACGCAATATCACATGTGCCCATCATTTCAAAGGAAAATTTAAAGAATAATTGAAATAACATGCGTTACCCGTTCTCTCATCATGTTTAAGTTAAACCGATTGAATTTAAAAATATTTCAGGATTTGTGTCTTCTACAAAATTCGTGTTTTCAATTTCATAAGTCAGTCAGGTAAGCGAGCCTCATATCGAGCTTGGCTTTTACTGGCTGTAGTAATTTTTCTTCTCTCGACAATATGACTCTATAAGCTCTGTCTTCATGCAGTCCCTGACCTTTCCTCCTCGTTCGATTGAAGATGTGTAGGCAAATTTCGAACTTTCCTCATTATGCATTGAAATGTACTCGTACTTACCAGTACGGAGCTAAACCTAAATATTCCAATTTGTTGACAAGCCTGAGCCTCGAGTTCGCTAATTTTAAGACTATGTTCCAAGTGATGGAACATACAATTTCATAAATAATGGCAATTTTGATGATTCATGTACGAAAAAAATCGATAAAGGGTTGGAGGGACTCTTAAAATCAGCATTAATCGACTAGCTTCATAACACTGCTGTTCCATTATCCCAAATATGAATTTATTTTCCACGGCATATTCAGTAAATAAACAATTGGGTTTTGATTAAAAAATATTCTGATGAAGTAAATTCAGTCATTATATTTCTATCAGAAATTTCATTGATACTTGCGCTTAAAATTGAAAAACGAGCTGAAAATATTCGTGAAGAATTTGTAAAAGTCGTGAAAACAGTGCACATGAACAAAGAGCCTCCCATCTGTTTGCTCAGATAATTCTCCAGTATCAGTACCCAGAAACAGACTTATTTAATTCTTTAAAGCCAGGGCATCATAAATTTTACGAAATAAGGATACATTAATAACACACTTCTTTCCTATTGTTTTTTGCGGTCTTCTGACTGCATAGAAATAAACTTAAACTGAAAAAACAAGAAGCAGACAAATAATTTCACTAACGCAACATCGTGCCTTAAGCCTCTTTGCGATAGCATTCGACAGCAGTGAACTTTTCATGAGAGTTTTATGTACAATTTCAAGACATAGCAGCATAAGTTTTCCAGATTGCAGATGTCAATTCACATTAAATATTGTACGTAAAACAATGAATGCAATTTTCATTAAATGATATGTCCCTCAATCAAACTCGATATTCATTATCACATCTCTGTATTCAATATTATAACGATGTGACTACAAACATATTACTCGTTCTCCGAATGATATTTGATTGTTCAAGTTTTGGAAGGATCTAATGTCCTGTCGGGGCAGTTCACATGTGAATGACATAAAAAAAATTGCGGAGGTCTAACCGTAAGAACAATGAAACTTGTCTCATTAATATTTGAAAACGAAACTCAATATCTTAGGTTGTTTCGAGCCATGGAAGAATATCGCCACACAAGAAATAAAGACTTATCGAATATGTTCCTAAGAAATTCGAGCCATTGACAATAATTCTACAGCATTTTTAACATGATCTTTTATACATAATAAGATCAGGGGCTGAGATATGGCAGGCAACTAAGATGACGAGTATCCACGTGCATGGGTGTCACCTGGCCGTGGTCGGTAAGCTATAGATTTGAATATAGTAAGATTCCCCAGAAAGCCTTGTAAACCTTTTTTTGACAATTACAGTGGTATAAGTATCTAAGTCGTATTAAAATTTGTAAAGAAAGAGCTAAGAATGTTCTGAATCTTCATAGTTTCAAAACTATTTAGTTATTTCAAACAAAACAGCTTAATATCAAAGCCAAATTTCCTTCGCAATTCATTGTTACTTATGACAATACACATATTAACTTTATGTTTTGTGTTTTCAAAATGTTATTTTGATGTCATATAGTCATATTTCACGTTCTCGTATGTAAAACCGTAGTAGAGAATACAGTATAGACTATTTTCACAAACTGATAAATCTACTATTCAGATAACTTTAAATTTAGAAAACTATTCTAGCAGCCACAACGAAAGGGGAAAAATTGACGTAATACATGAATTTGATATTGCATCGACAGATTCTTTTAAATTTTATAGTTCATGAAACAAATATACCCTCAAGTTCGGTGTATTTGGTTTCGTTGAAACAATACCAATACCTAAGCTATTACTAATTACAACACATTTCTAAATTCCTACCTAAATCGTTCAATTTGTTTATCACTTTAATCGAACAGGCACCTATCTTCGTTCTTTGAGCATCTATGCATTAATTTTCAAACAGTGAGTCCACAGTCTATAAATAACATTATGGAAAATATTAAATTATGATGTTTTTCCGTATGAAACTTCGTTAAGTTTGAATGCTTGGAGAAATGCAACAAAAGATCCATCCATTTTTGCAAGTTGCTAATCCGTAGTACCAATGAAGTCGTTCTGTTGCTATACTGCTGAACGATGATAAGTGTCCTACATAATGATGGAATCTTGATCTGAATTGAGAGTGAGATGCACCTCAAGGAACAGCTCAAAAAAAACTCTTTTACCACCCGAAGCTACCTTGTTCACAACCTAGAAAAAATGGTTCATACCATAATTTGGGACTCTTTTGTACATACATATCTTTCGTTCTAAAAGTCTGTTTGCCATTAGACAGTGCTAGACTTTTTCCCTCCACAATCTGTCTCAATAATCTAATTACAGTATCAAGAAAAATAAATAATTCTTTAAAATTCAGTAAAACTAAATGTAATACGCATCTCTACAAAATTATTGAAAACTTATTTTTGCTAGTGATTTTCATGTTTTTGTTTAAGGGTATTGAAGAATAAACATTTAAAACTATAGAGCACGAGAAGAAAGGTAATAGTGACTTCAAAATATAGTTGTAAAAATATATATATTTTTATTAGAAGGAAATGAATACTGATCAAGTGAGATCAGAACAATAATTGAATGTTAAACTACAAAGCAACAAAATCATCATGTAACTCATGCAATGAGCCTACATAGACTAATCAGGAAACATTATATCGCAGATGGCCTCAAATTTTCATGGAGGGTCGATTATACTCGTACTTACCTGAATCAAAGCTTTTTAGTAAATACAAAGAAACTTTGAAGCTTATCGCTGTAATGTAGTGACCAGCTAAAATTTGTAAACGAGGAAAACGCAAAAAGCTTTTTGTGTAAAATTGAATTATTTTCGTCTAATGGATCCATCCTGATGAAAATAAAAACTGTTTAATTTAGGAATGTAATAAAATAATCGAATACAAAAATATACAATTTCAAACAGAAGTTATTCAATTGTTTTTACACACCAATTGAAGGATAAAACAGAGTTAGGTTAAGTAACATATTACCAAAAATTTTGGGAAGTGGCGAGAAGTAAGACTACTGTCTCACTTTAGTATTAAAAGCAGAACTTTGCCACCTAATGACCATCAAAGCTGGTTTAAGAGCATTTTCCAGGCAAAGTAGAATCGTTTATGAAATAATGACCTATTAACACCATAGGGCAGAAGTACTCAATCACTGTTTGAGAACAGAGATACTCAACTACTAGCAACAGAATTTCCTACGAGTTAGAAGTCCAGATTATAGTTTTAACTTAATGTGTGCGCATACAAATATGGCATGAGCATACAATTTACTTCAAATTACAAGTACCGAGGTTCAAATGATAGAACTTGGCGGACAGGATTCGGATCACAGTTTGCCATTAACATAGAGCAGAGGTTCTCAAACTTTTTACGGACCGGGCGCACTTACAATACTACTGATTTTTGCTGGTGCGCTATACACAAAATAGAACTACTGTATTATAATTCAGCTGTTAACTATAAATAAAACTATCACATTCATTACAAAAATATTTAACATACCTCTATGAAGTGTTTTTTTCCTGTGTTAATGCAAAATATGAGTTTGGTGCGACTTTGCGAGTGCTACAATTTTTGGTGTTATATATGAGAGACAAACTCTCATTTCTTCATCAATGCATTGAAGAGTTCCTCTTTTTTAGACTTTATTGTGGCGAGGGTTGAACATCTCAATTCACATAAATATGAAGTGGAAAATTAAAACAAGGCAGTTAAAGGATATGCATTTAAACATTAGAATTCAAATGCATGCAAAATTTGCAGACCAGAAGCTATTTTCAAGCAAAAACGACACAAATCTCATAATATAAGCAGGCAACGAAACAATCACTGTATGCAAAAAAATTATATAAAATAGTAACTGGGCATACATTTGCCTTTCATATATGGATCCCGTAGGTTTTCAATATCGCTAGGCAGCGCAAGGCGTACTTGAAAAAGCTCTACGGCACACAGTTTGATAACCACTGCCCTAGAGTATGTTTCATCAACGCGTCATGCTCTCATATACAGGGTGTCTCAAAAAAATGTACTCACACTTTGAATGACGAGATCCTTTATTTATGAACATACAGTTAAATCGAATAGCTTCGAATACAGAAGACAAATGTGATTAAAGAATCATGTTCGCAAATGTTCAAATTGATGACCATTGTTGTCCAGACAACGCTGATAACGCACACCAAGGGTGCGTTACATTTACATTTTTTTAAGACACCCTGTATTTCTGTATAAGAAGCATGACTTTTTTTCCATTTTTGTGTTTGTGCAGTTAACGAAATGCGATTATCCTTTATCAGGTACATATGTTGAATGAGTAATATGTATTTAAAACATCAGCATAAAGATGGTTTACTCGTAAATTAAATCTACATACATTAGTAATGTTTTGTCTCTCAATAAAAAACTGTATGGGTGTGTTCGAAAGAATCAAAGTAGTAATGTGTTAACTACAAATTAGAGATGTATTTCATTGCTTCATGATAATCTTTCATGTGGTATATTTCTAACTACTATAATTATCAAGGCGAGAAACTGAAATTAAACCGTGGTATTCAAATATTTTTGTTAGATTTTTGAATTTTTTACACCTAGCGAAAAATCTGGTCTGAAAATATTAGGTTGTACGGAAACTTACCGCCGTTTTTGAAAATTGTGTTATGTTTGTTGACAAATTTACATTATAATAACTACACTATGAAATCAGGTAATTGCCATCATTTTCAATCACTTTTCACCACCTTTCAGGTGAATTTTTGATGCTTTCAGGATAAAACTCTTGTCTTCTTGGAGGTCCTGATCGGGATGAATCTTCAATGTTGAAGTCGCCATTACTGAAACGCTGGAACCAATCTCGTACAGTGCGTTCAGACACTGTACCGTTCCCAAATGTACCATTACTTCGACAACTGGACGCTGCTGCTGATTCACCAGCTTTAAAGTCGTGTAGAAGAAAACCACAATCGTATTTTTTTTAAAGTTCCATCTTGCCGAATAAGGGTATGCAGCAGTTGACAATTAAAGAGATAATAAGAAGTCCAAAGACACGTTCTTTATAAATGAAATGTATCTAAGACAAGCTGCTAAAAAGCTTCCAAATAAAAATAATTTCTCTGGAAAGGGCGAGAACTTTCCCTACAACTTAATATATAGGAAGTGTTCAGTTCGCCGCAGCTTCTTCAACAGTCACCGCTGAGAAGCGCTATTTTTGTGTAATTTTGTGTTGGTCCATTCAAGTTTGTAATGTGTGAAAAATAACTATGAAATGAGTGCGTTGGGAAACGGTTTCTCATGATCATTATTATACTTTTAGACCATATATTAAATAGGCACCAGTAGTAGGGTACACTCTAAAAAAAATCAGTGGCAGAGTATATTACCGTCTAAATTTTCGAAAATGTGATATACAGTGGAAGTTCGAGATATTAACAGCTCTGTATACGAGAAATTCAATATACGAGAAAATACGATTTACTTTACATACAATCATACAAGCATTTCGTTAAAGGCAATTCGGCGTCAGAAACTATAATTTTTGCTGAGGTTAAGGTATTGTACATAGTCCTACTCAGAAAGACACCAAGAACGTCGCCTAAAGATGAGGAGGCATTTAAGGCAAGCCATGGATGGTTTCAAAAATTTAAAATGAGAACTGGTATTCACAATGTTGTACGACATGAGGAGGCTGCCAGCCCTGATACAGCTGCTGCATAAAAATTTGTGCCCGAGTTCCAACAATTTATTACTCGTGAGGGGTTTATTGCCCAGCAAGTGTTTAATTGTAATGGAACCGGCCTTTTTTGGAAGAAAATGCCTAAGAGGACCTACACCACGAAAGAGGACAAATCTTTGCCTGACTACAAGCCCATGAAAGATAGGCTTACCCCTTTGTTCTGCGCCAACGCAAGTGGAGACTGCAAAATCAAAGCTTTGCTCGTCTATCACTCAGAAAATCCACGAATTTTCACAAGGGGTAAGGTTCAGAAAAAACAACTGAATGTAATGTGGTGTGCCAACCATAAACTTAATGACAATGTAGTGTTGCATTTTAGGGGCATATCGAAAAGAAGACAGAAACAAGTGTCATTAGATCAGTTCGTAGTGAAACTACCTAAAAGAAAGTTATTAAGTCAGTGTTATTTGTTAGGAAAATTGATTTATATGCTGATATTTTTGGAGTCCGGAACGGATTAACTGGATTTCCAATATTTTCATTGGGGAAGTTTGTTCTAGATACGAAAAATTCGCTATGCAAGCACAGTGCTGGAACGAATTAAACTCGTAACTCGAGGTCCCATTGTATATCATACGTTTTCCATAACAGCTTTCTTCAGCTTATTTTGTTTCTGATTATTTTGAGTTAAAATGTGTAGTATAATCAAATAAACTTTTCTAGTTACTCTAATGGTAGAAGTTCGCGGTACTGTTTTATCTACGAAAATAACCACCGCAACCAGTCACTGCAAATACTTTATGTTACTGCATTTGTATTTGATCGAAAGCCAGATAACGAAGGATGAATATGTGGTAATTTTTAAACATACATCACATGATTCAAATCAAACTCTTCTAAACGATAAATTGTTGGTGTCTCATTCTTCGATTAAAAATATGAACTATCCCACCGTTAGCGTACTTCGGGATTCATGTGCGAAGTGCGTTTAAATTATAATACCTCCTATGTTTTTCTCAGGACTGGAACAGAGAGAAACATGCAATTTGTTTCAAAATAAACGTGCACTTGTGATACGACAAAGAGATGGCAGCACTGTACGGTGAACAGATCTCTAACGGCAGTGGCGAGAGTGAGGATTATTTAGGTTACCTAACATTAAGATGGTTTTATTCAAACAACCTATAATCATTCGTTTGCTTCATTTGTGTGGTGTGGTACCAAATGAAATTAATTGCAAGTTAAGGGAGACATGTGTTGAGGATGTCACAAATGTGTCTAATGTGCGTTCGTGGGTACAATAGTTTAAATAAGGCAGAACGTTGGTCTCGCATCACAACACGATCGAGAGAGTGGAGAAAGTTTTTTGGAGGATCACCGAATGAATGTGGAGCACATTGCCTTCAAAGTTGACACTGCCGCTGGATCAGTGGACACAGTCCTGCATGAAGACCTGAAAATACGAAAAGTGCCCTCGAGGTGGATGTACGAATGCTAGCGAACGACACGACCACAAGGCTGCTTGCATGGCATTTTACCAGGCAATGTTGACGTATGATGATGGCGTGAATGAAACTTCTATTTCCTCTATTGCTGCAATGAATGAGATATGGCGGTGGTTTTTAAATTCTAGACCGAAGCGTCAGTTAGCTCAATGGAAGCACAAACATAGATGTCCTACACCATTGTAAATATCAAAGACATTCCTCACTCTCGTTGCTCCCGCTCGAGTTCTGTGTGCAGTACATTGCTACTATCTCTGTCACACATTCACAACGAGTGTTCGCTTGTTTTAAAACAAACGACACGCTGCTATCTTTTTCTAGTCCTGAGAAAAAATTTCGTAGATGTTATAACCTGAATACACGTCATAATACAACGTTAATGATGTATTTGACTGGCACATGGAAGCCTTAGTTTTTCCTCAGTTTAAGCTCAGAGTCCATATGAAAATAAGATAATGCATTTGCGAAAAACTGTTACCTAAGAAATAGACTGTTGCATGGAGTTAACTAAACCATTTAAGCACTTCGTCTGAAAGGTTACTAATTGCTGTTTTCTTATGAAGAAGAATTTGAGGTAGAGTGTATTTCGTGTTGCAAAAAAATATGTTCAAACCAAGAGAAAGTAGGTATTTATTCAAAAAGGAAGCATAGACAACAAGTATTTCAATAATAAAAGTTTATCTTATGAGCCTCGTTTTCGCTGCTGGTGACCTAGATGTACTCATACATTAAAAATGATACATTTGGAGCCTACATTCTCATGTCGTTCAAAAATTATATGAAATAGCTTTAAAACCAAATATGTATATATGAGTGATAAACTGCGTAATATCACATTAAGTGATATGATTAGCTGCTGGGCAAAACAGGTGTCCTTTCACATAACCGCTATCCCTTTCTTTCTTCCTTTACTTTGTCTCCCTTCTCTTTCTTTTAAATTTGAAGCTAAAGCTTATTATACCATTTACTTATTGCATGATTTTCGTGGTTGTTAAGTGGTTGCTAATTTTGTTGTTTTGGATTGCAGCGCTTTTAGTGGTAGAATCGTCACTGGGCGTAAACATTGCCCTTTGCATTTCTCGAATTTAGCAAGCAGCGTCTAGTCTATTATCGTCTTTCTTGGTCAAGATCGTTCTTCGTAGACTATAGTCGAGTTTGTAAACCTGTTTACATTCAAACTTTGACAAATTCTATTACTAGAGCCTGGTGTTGTTCGACTAAGAGAAAAAGCAAATGTGTTTTCGTGGCAAAGGTCGTAAAGTATATCATAACCCCCATGAAAAAAATCGAGTTCATAAAGCTATTCTCAGAAAATTTGTGAAAATTTGCATGCTATCACACTCATATTTGTAAGTTTCCTGTCGATGAAAGTTTCATATAACTTTTATTTTATAAGTGATACCATGAGCATTTTATGAAAATGAAATGAAAAGTAGTTAGCGAGTCGATTTTCTATCATGAATTTTCTACACACAACATTTGAAGCTATGCCCCGAAAACAAATACGTGTGCAATTAGTGATTTTTCCTCAATGTAAAAAGTATTTGCTGACATCACACGATAAGACGATATTACAATTAGTCGTGTGCCAGAATACCAGAATACAGCTAAACTAGTAAGAAAAAAAACTGAATAAATCGATTTGGGGTAACAGGAATGACTCGTCTCTTCTCTCATTTTTCTTTGATTTACAGAAAACACGACCTATTTATCGCTTAACCACATCCACAACTTACTGCAAGAGGTAGTTTTAGAATTATTATGTCGAAATAAATATCGCACGAAAATCAAGGTTATATGTCTACATATGTGGTTTAAAATAAAAAACGACGCAGCTCAAAATAAATTAACTCAGCAAAATATATGTATATATATATATATATATATATATATATATATATATATATATATATATATATATATATATATATATATATATATATATATATATATATATATATATATATATATATATATATATATGTACATATATTTATATATATTAAGTCCCGTTGATCATTTTTCTGACAAGAGATGTTTATTGATGCTTGAGGGAGACGGAATAGGAATCAAAAGGATCGTACACCAACCAAATTATAATTTTAGCGTTTAACCCATACTACCCTAATAGAGAAGACATCAAGAACCAGATCAGAGATCTTGATATCATTAAGTCAAATGGCGAGCTTATGACGTCGAAACTCGAGCAGTGAAATTTGTTAAACGAAAGTTTGCAAGAAGCTGAATTAAGGGAGAAGGCAACTTGCAACAGTTTCGTCTCAGTGATTCTTCGTTTCTTTGGGTATCATAAAGCTAAAAAAAAACTACAGCAAGATGGGTTGCAGGATATCAGTTTATGTTCACATCCTCGACGTACACCTTAATAAGTGTAAGAACCTGTGGGCCTACCCCGAGGAGCAACGTGAGCCTTTGAATCAGGATATATTGGCCTTCGCATGCCGATACAAAGGTTGTAAAACGAAAACATGATTGGACATTATGTTTGGAGTCTGATTCGTCGTATATAAGCAAATCGTAGAACACTAATCATCCTTATAATTCTATTTTCTTACTTGTGTGATCTTTGCATGAATAAACGCTATTATTTCATCATAAATAGTTTGTATCTAAATTGTGCAAAACAGAGTTGAAATTTTCCATTTTGTCCGTGTGTATGGGTAAATTTCATAAATATCATCTTACGCTCAAAATCAAAGTTATAAATAAGTTGCTTCTTTTTCAATGTTTTTCATACTTAAGCAAAAAAGTTAATAGCCTCGACATAAGAACAAAAATCGTGTTAAACAGTGATATCATTGCATGTGATGTAGCGAACTGTCCAAGGTTAGACATTTCTGGACTAAACTGCTTATTTGTAGAAGTTTTTCTTATATAAATTCAATTTGAATGTACAAGTTATTGTAAATAAATATGTAAGATGGCAACTGGTATCGTAGGTAGACCAACTTAGGGTCCAAGTTAGTTCAATAAGTGTTCAGTGATAATAATTACCGCAAGCCAAGTTGCAGTTTTTGGAAATTACGCTACACAAATTAATCAGAATCAATAAGATCTTGTACATTAAAAAATCAGACGTCAAACTAAGAAACAAATGTTCACCAGTGCTTGGAGGACTTCGGAGGATCGTAATAACTTGACATTACTCAGCACAGATTTCAAGATAAAATGGATTTTAAAAAGTCCTAGCTTTGTCCCAGTAGACTTGATTCGACAGTGTCCGGTAGCATGGGCGTGAAAATGCATGCAATGCTACGAAAAATGTGATTTTTTTATCAAGCTCACTTCAATTTGTGTCAATGGAAAATATTGCAAAATTATAGCTAAAAATGTAAATATGCTTGTTGGGAAATGACGTGATAGACGAGGCCACCTTACAAAGAATTCGATAAATTAATTCAGAGAAATTTACGACTTTTTGGAAGCTGAATTATGATACATTGAAGACAATGACACATTTTAGTGACAAAATTAATGACCAAGACTTAGAAGAAGGGCCACCGAGAAAGGCAGAGCAATCGACAGGAAATATATCAGTTGTCTTGATATATATAGCTGCGAGTGAAGTATAGAGGAAAAGTCTTCAGTCGCTGACTTGATAAACTACTGGTCGCCATCTTTGATTTATCACCAACGTTAGAGGATCCGGAAACGAGCAAGCATCGCTTCTCCTTTAAGAAAAAAATTAAGTATGAACCAAGCAGATGTACGGGTCACGATGTGTAGAGCCACAGTACGTGAAGCTACCAGTTAGTTTGGTTGAATCGACCGATAATGTAAACTTACAATGGTTTACGGAAAAAAGAAGATTCGTATACTGAGTAAAAAATTCTAATTTTTTGAAGAAGTGATAGAATAGGGAAAACTTATGAGTTAAAAATTACCGAACAGAGGCCAATATTGTAAATGGTTTATAGTATCAACTAAGAATGAAATAAACAAGGTTACCGCACCTTGTTGAATCGAAGTTGGACATACGGTGACATGAAATATGAAAAACTGAGTAAGAGCTTCGAATTTTCTTTAGTAGGTCGTGTTAAAATATTTTTAGGTCTGTGATTTTGTGTAGCAGCTAAAGGACAAATAATAGCGACAATATTTTAGGACAAACGATGCAAAAGCGCAGGCTATTCCAAAACAGGCAACAACGATTGAACCGTGATAAAGCGTAGAGGGAGTATGAACCTGAAACATCAAAAACTTGACATCTTTGAAAAAAAGGGTTTTAACAGTTACAAGAGACATGCATACAAATATACCTATTTTTCAAGTAATGTTAGCTACAGTATATGCATATTCTTTCAGTGTTTTGGATACCGGCTGATATTTCTATATTACTGGGCCTGTTGGCGCTGCACAGTGTGGTTGTCTAACACAAGGGCTCCTAACCTGAGGTACATGTACACCTAGAGGTACATTGATTATCTAAAGGGGCACATTTAATGTTAGTTAATGATTCCTAAAACCTAAAAGTTCTATTATAAATTCAGTAAAATTTTAGTTTTCTACTCATCTTTCTCTCATAAAAATTCAGGGGTACATGCTCATCTGTCGAAACACTGAAGAGGTACAAGGTCAGAGAAAGGTTGGGAACCTTTCCTAGTACAGTAACCTCCTCTACGTGCCGCATCGCTCGGCTCGGTGTAACTCGTGCATCGCCGCTCGAGTGCCGCGCGACGCCTACGATGCTTGCAGTAAACTGGTTGACAATTTGATACTCAGGCCGCATCCAGCTCCATAAATGCTGCGATGATCGAATGAAGCCTCCCTCAATAGCAGCAGTAATACTGATTAGGTATGGAAGTATCAGGCGTCAATGGACGTCGTATTATTATCATGGGTCGTAATTGAGTTATTATGGGTTTGTTCAGGCTGATCACTTTTTTTTGACTCCGATTGCAGTCTTGACAAGTAACAAACATGGTGGAACATCATTACAGAATTTCCATTTGTTCCAGTTTTGATGATATTGATTTCACCGAGCCTCACTCATGACATCTTTGCAGCGGTACTGTGACACCGTCGTCTGTGTTCGATACTTTTCATATAAGGAAAATCAGACCGAGTCAATTTTATTCCGATATATCCCCTGGGTACAGTTTGAGTTCACAGTCGATGAATTTGGATTTTTAATTTCTAAAGTTACCAATTTAAGACTAGTTATAATGCGATTATAAATTCTTTACGGAGTAGATATCCGTTTTATAATTGGTGGTATAACAGCGCTTAAGCCGTTGAAGCTAAGATTTAAATTGAGAGCGCTAAAACTACAAGAAAGTGTTTATTTTGGAAGAAGTCACATAAAACATAAAGTTATAGTTTGAGCTTCTCGCAGTAGGGCTAAATCCTTGAATTTGGAAATATGGGTCACAGTGAAATTTCCAGTTATGATGTATAATTTATAGTTCAATCACTTACTGTGACGTGACTGAAAACACACTTATTACAGTGGGGAAAACAATTTTTGTTGAGTTAGGTCTCACAACTGTTCATAACCAATTTTCGGTAGCAGAATCCTAAACTAATCTCAGTTTTTCTCCACTACGTTAAGTTTGTGGACTATAGGATTCTCGTTTTCCTGTAAAATACTATAAACACTGTATTGAACAGACATATGCTGATTTTATAAAAAATCATATATTGAAATAAAATAAAATATGAAAAAAAGACATGACTGGGATGTATATTTACCACTGTCAATTTTTTTAGACAGGATATTTATACTGCAATTCTAATTGTGTGTAAGTAGTTGAGGTAAAAATTTACTCTTGTAGCTCTTTCTGGAGAGTTCAACTTAACGAGAGTCGCGTTTGATGCTCCAACAATAGTCAGCCATCATATATTCCACCTACCCTGACATCGTCCACAATAATCTTATAATCTTTGTGAAATCGTTCACCTTGCTCATTGCTGAAAGCACCGCATTTCCCGGAAAACTGGAAAGACAGCAATGCAGAAAATGTACTAGTAGTTTAATACTTATGTTGAGACTATGTGCCTTGTAGCTCTCCAATAGTTTCTGAACAACGTCTGTATAATTACTTTCACGTGTATTTCTACGAAATTTCTTGGCGACGTCTTTGAATGATATCTTAGCATTTTTCTCAAGGTCTGTCTTACAGTAGTCCCGATGAACTGTTCATCTTTGATAAGCTACAGAAGTTGCTGTCCATCAAACACTCTAAAATTAATTTTTTCAATTGACGTTCTAGGAAATTGCAAGATGGTATACTTGAAACTGTTGCCATCAGTTGGCAATGCTTTTACAAACTGCTTTATGAGACCTAGCTATATGTGCAGAGGTGGAAATATTATTTTCTTCCTGTCAACAAGAGGTTCATGTAGAATGTTGAAATGTCCTGGCTTACGATCAAATCTTTGAGGCCAATTAATCTCAATCCAATGTTTTTCTTTAGCTCTGCTTTCCCACATGCAGAGTAAACAGGAATATTTTGTGTGCTCACGTTGCTGACCAAGAAGGAAACACACCATTTTAAGATCAACACAGATGATTCAACTGTGTTTGTCATATTAAAATAACTCAATAGCTTTCTTTACATCTCTATGTTTTTCACGGAGATGGACAAAATACACAACAGAGAGTGCACCAAATAAATTGTCATTGTGTGGAAGGACACACTTCAAGCTCTGCTTTGAGCTATTAATAAACATTCGCCATACATTCGGATTGTAGATTAAAAGCCCTTCTTCCCTTAGTAAACCAAGAATGCTACGGTAAAATAGAAAGTTGCTATCACTTCGAAACTACTGCAGAAATGTACTTTTTCTGGTTCGAAAGTATAATACTTTCACTCCTTGTTCAAGCAAGCTTTTCTCATCCATTCTGGATGTTAGGTATACTGAAACTACTTTTTTGATAGACCCAAATCACGTGTTAAATCATTTAGCTCGAGCTGATCACATTCCTTACGAACTGAATCGTCCTGAAGTCATAAATCTGTATCATTGCTGTCACTGCGTTCTTAAACCTCACTCAGATCTCTTAGAGGAGGTAATTGTTCGTACACTGGCCCTTGAATTTCCCCCGAATGAGGCTTTTGTCTTATAGCTGAGGGTAGATTAGGATTTTTTTTCTTGTTAAATTCTGATTTTTTCACTGAGCGAGAGTAACATTTTCTGCAATGATCATTTAAATTTCGTCAAACCATGGAGATACCAAATACCAGCTTTTAATAAGTTCCTTTGGTCCACATACGTAAACTCTCGACACACTGCTTGCACACTTTATGAGGGACTCATGGCTTGTCTTGATCACAGAGTTCTACTTTACAATATTCAAAGTATACTCGTTTGGCAAACACACTGATGTTTGCCCTCTGACTTAGAATGATGTAACTTCTACAAATAAAGCAAAAGGAGTCTAGGTTGTTTAGGCATTTACGAGCAGTAGCAGAAACAGATATGATATGAAACAAAAAACATAGATCTAGGTAAATAAAACACTATCACAAAATAGTTACAAGCTTTGAAAGTCCAAAAATAACATAAAATAAAATCAAACTTTCAACATTAAGCCCATTGGTACAAGGGTAAGAGAAAAACTAGTATTAATCCTTTCAATTCTTCCTATACTTGCTTTTTGTTGGCAGATATTGATAGTACTGACCTATTAGGAGCTGCACACACTTTTCACTGCACTATCTCAATTTTAACTGCACAGACAAGTCGGCAATAAGCTGTTGATGAATCCAATCGTAATCAGCTAGCAAGTCGTACTACAGCCAATGAGTGGAATTTTGTTTATTTGGATGGTAAGTTGTGGATAAAAAACTTACGTGTTAAAACGAAACTGACCAATTTTGTAATCAGCAAAATTTAACCCAGCCATTTTTTTCAAAAGATTTCCCAGTGTTATTGTAGATAACTAAAAAATTCATTTCTCTCACTGAAGTCGGAAGTTAGATATCAGAGAAATATCACAAATTAAGAACCAGAAGATGCGACACGTCACGAATGAAGATTGATATATCGATAAAAGTAGTTGGAATTGTAGTTCACGAAAAGTTCTCAAGTTTCACATTCGCTTGTTATTACAAAATATTTACGCATAAACTTCATGATTCCATGATAAAAAATAACTTCATTGAATTCAATAAAATTGAATGCTACTTATCAGAGAAAAAAGATAAATATACAAAAGATAACCATCTCATTAGTTGCCAATGTTCAAATACCGATAGAGGCAGAGTGGAGTTCACGTAGAACAAAAGTTCTTAATTTTCACGTTATGTTATGTTAAAAAACAGATACGAAAATCGACATATGAGCTTCTTGATTACACTAAAGTAAAATAAAAATGCAGGCGAGAATGGAGCTAGCCAGACAAATGATTTTAGACTTCACGACTGTTCAAAATTAATGTTAAGATTTTAGACTTTTACAGAATTTGAGTGATGCGGTGAGGTAAGTTGCAGCGATAATTTCATTGCAATTTGGGAAAGAAATTTATGAGTTTCTGTCTTATTTTTTACGGACAAGACTGTATTTTGTTGCACAAAGTTCTTTGATTTCAGTCAAACATAGTTGCAAAATGTTGAGATCTAGGAAACAGATAATGTAGTTTTCAAATTTGAACATCTGATTAATGGTTTGCAGGAGGTCACAGAATCGCCCAAATTAGACATTTTTAATTCGGCATTTGAAATCGATGTCTGTTATTTTAACTATAGAGAGAATATTTATTCCTAAAAGGAAAGTGTCAACGAGTTTTTAACAATTTCAGTTAGAAAGAACAGTGCAGGGGGGGATTTCAGGCCTAAAACCTTACTAACTTACATCAAATTTTAGTGTAAATAGCTGCTCAATTATTAACTGAATATTATACAATGCTGTCGAAATGCGGGTTGGATCTGGCAGTACACAGTTTTTAATACATCTATAATTGAGCTGTGGTTAGGGCCAGATTACTCGTTTATTCATAGATAACGTACGACCGTTTCATTTACGAAGAAAACTGAAATTAGCCAAAAGTATTTCACTTATTTACGTTATACTGTAACATTGCACTGTCAATAGAGCAGGGTATTTTCGACCTTCTGTCTGTGAGGTCTTATTATTCCTGATAGCCTACGAATTTGAAAAAGTATCGAATTTTTTAACATGATAAGTAGTTTTATTTCTCTAACATATATTTTCTGAGCTATGTCTTAAGATCAAGCTTATTATTTAACACCGTATTATCGTGATGTACCATCGGGCTTCTTAGATTTTTGTTTGGTGATGGATATTTTATATTTGAGTCATGCACGGGTGATGCTGCTGCAGGCATTAGTATTCCCGTTGACAATGGGCCATAAATCACGTTGTTTGGAGCCCCGAGCTGTGAGGCCCATGCTGCCTCTGGGTACTTGTTCAAAGCTGGTTTGGCTGAAGCTGCTGGTGCTGTTTTAGCGGGATTATTTAAATTACCGCTTACAGCTACAAGCAGTTGCTCATTTGAATCGTGCGTCATCGGGTTTGTGGCCTGTTCTAGCAACACTATTCAGTTATGAGGGACATAGAAATTGTTCTTTTTGATGAGTTGGAGTGGACTGATTACGGAAAATGTTGATGGTTTGGATGCATTTCACTTTTTCTAAGTACATTTAGTTGAATAAGTATTCGATACATCTTGAAAAATTAAACTTTTTCAATATTTCTTCTGCATGTGATGATTAAAAAATTATGACAGCTTAAAGCTTACATCATGGAGAGAATATTACAACTCGAAAAGTTTTCAAAAAATTTTTGTTCGAGATTTCATAATAAAACATATAAAATGACTAGGCTACAAAGTAGTCAATACATAATGCTCAAATACTGTTTTTTACATTTATCTCTGTCAAAATTTTACTGTATATTGTATTTTTATATTTCAGAAGTACCAATTGCCAAATTTAAGAGTCTAAAATATCGGAGAATCTAACCAGTGTCATTTATATCTCAATTAAAATGAGTGCAGTGAGCTGTTATCCTTTACTGTTTCAATAATGCCTTCGACCAACGAAATGTAGACATCTGAAAGAAAATTGTCGATGTCATAGCGGTAATAAAAACTATAGGACCATTGAAAAATAGTTTAACCTGTATCCTTCGACCATGGGATTGATAATACAGAAGTGAAAGGAACATCATTCTACTGAAAATCTATTCAGAACGGGTGCTGCAAGGAAAATTTTGACCCAAACAATGGAATAACTGGTGAGAGTCACTTCAATAAATCCTCAAAGTACCCGAAAAGAATTGTTAGAAGAATAAAAAGCAGTGAAAACAGTGGTTTATAGTCATACTGTAACAAATGTGTTGAGAGAATGTGGACTAAGATCCTACAAAGCCAGAAAAGTTCTTCTGACCGAACGCCACTTTAAAACTCGATGAGAATTTACAAACAGCCTCTTATCAAAACCAAACGACCTTTGGCATAACGTTCTTGGGTCATATGGGACCAAAATAGAGTTAATCAGTCATAAATATCGGCGTCATATGTATAGAAAAAACGATGACGCATTCATACCTCAAAACACCATCCCCCCTGTTAAATTTAGGGGAGGAAACATAATGATTTAGGGTTGCTTCTCGACTCATGGTACTGGCAATTTCCGTATCATCAAAGGATGCATGATTGGAGTCATGTGTTCTGACATTCTGGTTGAAAATCTTTTCCAGGCAGTTGACATATTGAAATTTGGAGAAGATTGAGAATTCCAGCAAGACAATGACCCCAATCACACTCCGAAAACAACTGTAAATTATTTCAAGTTAACAATGCAAAGGTGTTGCAGTGGTCCAGCTAGTCTCCGGATCTGAATCTAATAGAGAATCTGTGGACAGAACTAAAAGTTAGGGTTAGTAAGTAAAATTCCAGAAACTTACATGATTTAGAAAAGATTTGCAAATAAGAACGGACAAACATTCCTTCCAGTATGTGCAAAAACCTCATTTTAAAGTATAGAAAACAGTTGCATGCCTAATAGTAAACTATGGATACACATCTAACTATTAAAACTATTTTAGTAGTATCCCTTGAATATTTAGCCTCGTAATTTTATATTTTTGTTACAAAATCTCTATCGAAAACTTTTCAAAAACTTTTCGAGTAGTAATATACTCGTCACGATTCAAGTTTTAAAGTTGATATAATTTATAACTGTGATCATTGTCATATACTGAAGAGACATTTAGAAATTCATTTTTTCAAAACGTATTGAATACATATTCACCTGTGTGTGTGTTATGGTTTTATTCATTGCCGGAGTACTACCTTTGAAACAGAAGTTTGCTTCAAAATTAATTGTTTTCGAAGATTGTGTGACTGCAGTGAAAGCCAGTGTGGTTGCTGGTGTTTATAAGCTCACGCTAAAATTTTGAGGTGTTGGCGGTACAGGCGTCATTTTCTGTGTTCTACATTTACACATTTTGTTTGTTGCACTTCCACTGCGGTTGGTACTGCTGACTTCTTCAGTAGGAAGATCTTTGGACATAAATGTCTTCGCAGATTGAAACAATTTTATTGGTGCTGTGTGAGTCCTGATGAAATGAATTTCAACTAATGTTGCACACCCTACAAAAAGCAGAGGGGAAAGTCAATTAAACGAGTTGTCGATCCGGAAAGCCATATTTGATCTTCTTAATGCGCGACATAGGCTAGCCTTTAAAGGCCATTATGGATTGGGAAAGGTCGTCCACTGAGTCTAATAGAGATAATGAGATAAAGAGTGTGAGAGAGAAAGAGAGAGATGAAAAGAAAAAGATTGCATAAATTAAATGCCTGGTTGTTTCATTTTTATTCTTTAGTTTGTTGGAGGGCATACTCACGGAAACTTAATGTGATTTGTATGAATGAGTATTGAATCTCTTTTTCACATTTTGGATACCTAGACCATTGTTTTTTGATACGTCTATTCACGTTCAATTGTTAAAAATATCATATATGAATACAACCACACCAAAATACTTAGCAATAACGTATTAGATGAAAAAGAAATAAAATTAGTTTCATAAAATACTGGCTATGAAAGGAAATATGGCTTTGGTCATCGATAAATATTAAATTTAGCCTTCGTTCACTATGATGGTGATCTCAAAGTTAATAAACTGTATCGTATTTTGTTTGAATAATTATCCGATCTTGAGGGAAACAAATTAAAATTCGGTTGAATTCTAATGTATCATAGTATTATGTTTTGGTGTATCTTGAGTACCTGATGAAAGCCACGTAAAAATACATCACCAATTGCATTAACATTTTTTGTTTTAAGAATAAATGCGAACCCTAGTACAAGAGGAAAAAATACATATTTTTTTCTCAGACAATATGTGTTTGTCGTCTTCAGTGCGTACTGGCATCATGGGTTTTCTGTGTCCATTTCCCAGAAACATAATACGCTTTTTGTCGCCTGTGCTCACGTACCGTATGCCCTTTCTGTGTACACTGTGCAGTACATACAGACAATATGTGCTTACTGTGTTCGTACTGTGTGACCAGTGCAGACAGAGTTTGCTTAGTGACGGTGTTTAGCACACCTAGGCATTATACGTATATGCACTTTGTTTACTGAATATTGATCCAATGTGCTAAATGCATTTAGTACATATAAGCATTATGTGCTTAGTGTTTTCACTGTATTTAGATATTGAGGCATATTTGTACAGGCTTGAGCTACACAGATATTTAGTGCATGTTGTGTCTAGTGCATAAAGACGTAATGTGCTTGTTGTGTCCAGTGATCCTGTTTTCCTGTCTTTCAGACAGTCCATCCCCTTTCCACATGCCATGCATGAAGGTATTTTTAGGAAAAACTTTACGAAGGGACAAGTCTCCTGATCCCCGGCCGTTACTCTTCGGTACACAAACCTCAGAGCTGAGCAAAGCACAGGTGTCCTCGATCCAAAATTTTTCAGATTTCATTGTCTAATTACTCGTACACCCATGAAATAGTCATGAACTCATGCATCAATTATCACTGATAACTTACATGTACATTTATTACATTGAATGCCTATAGAAAGCACTTTTTCAATATAAATAGAAGCTAAAAATTAATGAATTACGTCTAGATTATTTCCATAAAATCCTGGAAGTCAGGCAAGAGCTTTATAAACCCGGATGTCGAACAAAAATTTAGTCAATGATTAAGAAACTTGCTCATAACTTCCAAAGATAATTTAAATTGATGAAATTCCTTAGACTTTACCACCGAATTACAGTGTGGAAGTTTTTAATATCCCAGAAATTCCTGGAGATCGTATTATGAATATTGTGATTGTGATAACTTAGATTCTAAGGGCCAAAGATAGTCAGCGATAAAATGCTTGTATACAATGGATTATAAAAATAATTATTCCTGTTTCTAATTAAATTTAGTCAGAAAGTTGGTAGAATATAACTTTTTGTTTGTTTACAGAATTGAAATTTTTAATGCGGAGTACTTAGGAAAAAGTTTACCTTACTTCGAAACACGTTCATATAATTTGAAAAGTTTTTTCATGTATTTATTGAAATCTAGAAAAAACGAAAGTGGCAACGTGATTCGATTTAAAAGGCGCAAATAATACAGTGGACGTTTTTTAGTTGAAAATTAGGTCTCAGATTGTTATTCCAACTACCCATGAAACAGGTATTTCTCTATTTTGTAAACTTCAGAATGATTATTTCGTCGGAGAAGCGTCTGATATAATGGAAATGTTGTTTCAAGCTGCGCAAATAATGGTGGTTAAGCGGGCTAATACTGATGAAATCCAGCTAGTTTGGTAAAACTGATACAGATATAAGTCTTTGGACTGTTCGACAGACGTTCTTGGAGGCGATTAGTAACGTTTGTGCGTCTAAATTGTACTTGTGAGCAAACAATTGCAATATATATCATCAAATAATTATATTAGATCTGTTTGTCGAAAGCTGAATAATATTGGACTGAGGAAAATACACGAACGAGTAAATCGCTCATTAGTCAATCGAAACAATGGGCTGCAATTGGGAGAGGATTTATGGATTGACTGTACAGCAATAGGAAAGCCAAAACGTATTCAGACAGATCAGAATTTACCATGTTTCACGGTTGAAGTAATAAAGGAACTTCATAAAGTCTTGAATCATTCCTGTATCGCTTCGGTAACGTGAAATTAGGGAGAATTGTAATAATTTAGATGTGCCTCCGGTTATTTTAATTAGGGTCGGCGTTGTATTGCAGGAACAACAATCTATATAGTTTTCGATATATTAGATGTCATCATTTTAGTTTCCTTCCGGATCCTGTACGTGTTTCCGATGACGATGCACTTATCTGCACGACTTGTGTTACTAGTAAAATATTTTAAGGTGCGTCAGGGTCTCCAGATTTACAGTCTAAATTTTTGGAGAGCAGCAGGGAAAAACTGAAAGGCCAATAATTATTTTTTTTATTATTGTAAGAATATTTAAACCAACGTTTCCTCAGATTCTCTTAATGTATACCATATAATAAACACCGTCGTATTTTCACAATTTTTTCTGTCCCTCTCAATGCTGAATTAGATATGTTAAAATTATTTCAAACAAACATTACTGAACAGATTATATAAATTTATTATCTCATGCCAAGTACTGATTCTCGAAAGAACAGCTATTTGCGTATTTTAAGCAGTGCATCGCAGTTACCAGAGGCGTCGAATCAATTTCTACTAAATTAGTATTTTTTTTCATTATTAGCCTCCTTCCTCTTCAATTTTGAGACTTTTTCTGAATGGTGTCACCGACTGACAAGTCAAACAAATAAATTTAATAAAAAACACTTGCATATTTTTACACTCAAATACCGGGTGGGCAAAAAAATCGGAACACACCTTTAATTAAAAATCTTGATTGTTTGGCGACTTTTAGCCTGCCTTGCCGCATATCATCCGAAAACCTGTTAATTTGACCTTGAAAATAAAGTTTTGTTATTGTTGTGTACTGTAAAATGGCTTCCCAGCGAGGTAAACGAGTAGACGTGTCTGCGCATCTTCGTGCGCGAATCAAAGCGAGTCGCAAATCTGGTCAGGGTGTCCCGTACAAACGTCTATGCAATCAGACGTGCTGGCAGTGATCGAAAGAGTGTTGTGGGTCGAGACAGCTTGTGAGTTGCCATTCAAAGCAGCCCCTTGGCGTCCATGCACCAACACGCCAGGAGGCTCGAGGTTGGAGCGGCCATAGTTCGATGAGCAGTCGCAAAGCTGGGAGGCAAGTCCCCTGTTATTGTTGAAAGGTCACTTTTCACGCCAGTTATCCGCACCAAGCGTCTTGAACGTTGTCAGAGGCTCATGAATGATCTCAAGCCTGTTTCACATGGTTGGGTGATCATCTTCTCAGATGAGAAGGCTTGGACAGTCGCCCCTGTGAGAAACTTTGAGGCCTGCACATTGAAGCTAAGGCCTGTCACGTTCACCACTTAAACATCACCGCCTTTGAAGCATCCGTTGACTGGGAGTGGATGACCATGAAAACAGACAAAGTTGTTACGACGTGCAAAACCTTTAGGCGCCATCTCGAGGCAGTCATCGCTGCGGATGGCGGTTATATTGAATAAAATTAAAGTGAAAGCCGGTGTTTTTATGGCCCGAAAATTTAACTCACTTTGGTCAAAGAGTTTATGAGGTACCTAATGCAAAATTTAGATTTAGGGTGAGTTATTTTTTTTTGAACCACCGAGTATACTATTGTTTTTACGTTTGTTTATCATATCATGCTTGTGAACCTTACGGGGTAAATGCCTAAAATAATTAAATATGTAGGCATATAATCCGAAATATGTTGTCAAATATATTATGATGTATTGTTTTACTATTGTTATCAAAAATAATCTGGTCTGAGTTTATAGGAGTACTAATCTTCATTTTCATGTAGAAATGCTACGATGAGTAATCACACCGTATTTATTCATGCTATAAATGTATCGTTCAAAATTGACATGTGTATCCATATTATACGTTTCGACCATTGATAATGTTTTACTTCATGAGTTCCATAGAGGTGCAAAGCACATACTGCTGCATTATCAACTCAGAGTTTTTATGAAGGTAATACAGTAAAAGATATAAGTTGATAAGTGGAATATTCGAAATGACTTTATTCTGAGATCATGTATAATGTATGGTGAATATTGGAAGCGTTGCCCACTACGCGTAAAGACAATATTCAAAAATTTACGAATAATCTCTATAATTACCCAATTCAAGTCTTCTTAGATCTTTTGACCCAAAAATCGACCTAATTTAATCAACGGAATATTTGTTTCTCTACATCATAATTATGATCATCCTAGCACGGTTTGATTGACCGGAAATCCCTTTCTTAGGTCAGTTGGGAAATTTTACTTCATAAATTTTCTCTCGACTGTGGAACTTATGATTATCATTTCTTCGTGGAGCTACGGGAAGTTAAGTTGGTGTAATGCTTACGTCAAAAGAGAGATTGAAAACAATTTGGACTCACACTTTACATGAAAAATGTAAATATAAATATGTGGCAGTTATGTTTGCTGATAGATAAAATTACGTAATAGAGAGCATCAACAGATCATATGCATGACGGTTTGTTTTCATAGGCATAGCTGTTTTCGTTTTTAATATAGGTCATACGTTCAGAAATTACCCTTTTTCCAACCTCATAAAATATTTTTCACTATACAGGCTAGAGAGGACAAGCATTTTCGCAGTGTAGTGAGTCCCTGAAAGCAAAAATCTTACGAGAGTGCAAGATGAACTTTTAATAGTCAGCAGAAACAGAAACTTTTTCATGAGTATGCTATGTTATAAATAGATACGTTAGTATCTTTAGCATGTGATTGAAAAGATGAAGATTTTATTAGTCAGTAGCTTACATGTTTCCAGACTTTAGATACGACCTTGATGATCATGACGTCAGTAACAGTGTTATGAGATCTCAGGAGAATAAAACAAACTTTTATCCATGTCAGATTCATTCCGTTACTAGAGACCATGATGATTTATTTTTTTAGAATATATAATCATTCATTGAAAACATTTCATGTAACCCTAACGCTGGCCGCGTATAGATATCATTAATTTAGATTTAAAACTGAAAGTGAATAGGTTCTAGTACCGTGATAATTGGTGAAATATAGCTTCTAAATACGTATGCAACTCGTTTAAGAAAAGAATTCCATTGAATTAATAAATTGGCATTCATAATGACACATTAGTATAATTAAACTGAATTGACTTTAAACTTCTGGTCATAACATTTGGTTAGCTACGGCTGACATGGTTAAATCAAAAACGCAGTTCAAGGGTAGGCGAATTTTTCTTTGCAAAGTCGACCTCGAAAACTAACTCAGTAGTTTATTCAAAACAAAGTTCCTATAGTCTGGCCACATTGAAAATCAGTAATGTAAAGGTTAAGGCAGTTCTTATTTTTTCTGAATTTGATGGGTTCCGAAGGTTTTAACCTATGTGTCTTAGTAAAAACACGGTGTCTGAATTATTAAAGCGATCAGACAGTTATTCGAGCAGCACTGGCCAATTCGAATATATACCTAATAAATCTAATAGTCTGGAGGTCTCTCTGGACACATAAAGGAATTGACATCATTTTTCGAATGATTGTCTGATCGCTTTAATAATTCAGACATTTTTTTGCCCCAAAACGAACACATGAAAACCCCGAGACCCTTTAAATTAATGAAAATAATAAGGATCACCCTAGTGAATATATTTTACTGGATTCTCTTAGATTTTACAAAAAGCGTCATTCTTTTGCATTGTGAATGATGAAAATCATATTGCATAAAGAGTGTAACTATTTTGCCAACACGCCAATCGAACAAAAGCTCATTTTTTTTCTTATGAATGTTGGATTTACCAATGAATCAGCTTTTATTATACCCTGTAGGGTGCCACAGAATATACCAAGTTGACACAAGTTGTCCGGGAAAAATACTGTGAGCTTTTATTTATTTTCACTCCAGGATTTTTTCTCAGAAGACCTACAGCAGACTCGTCCTAATGGCCACTTCGTGTATCCCTGAATTAAAATTGCTGGGGATTCTATTCGTAATATCCGGAACACATTAGAGGCGAGGCCCTGTTATCAGAAGCTAGCAAATTGCATCCCTGTTTTCCAACGGTAAAAGTTGCTGAAATATATGGGTGAGGGTGAGAGAGAGATTATTTTGACTGGTGTAGTGCAAAGACAACTAGGGGTATTGATAGTAGCCAATGGATACTGTTAGTAGTACTATAGTAACACTTTGACACACTTTTATACAATATATATGTTTGAATTCTCTTTTCCTACATCGACGTTTTCTGAGGCGCAACTTTTTATATTATGAATACCATGAAGTTCTCCTAAATATTCCGTCTTTTTTCATGTATTTAAATACGGAATTTAAGTTTTATTTCCATTTTTCGGTTTCACTTCATAGTGTATTCATGAAATTCATGTGTCAGTGTTAGTCAATGTTTTGTTACAATAAGTATATGTGAAACCTCAAAATTTCGGTCTACTACAGTTCCAATTGTATAGAGCTCTAATTCACTGATAATTTGTGACATGTTTTTTAAGTTTTTTCTCTCATTTTTTTGTTTTTTTCCGATGTGTAAGATTTAATTTTATTATATGCTATGAAATTTTCTGATATCTGTAATAGTAATTAAATTTCATGAATTATCAGTATAAACACTAAGCGGTCGACCAGTA
Source organism: Trinorchestia longiramus (assembly GCA_006783055.1). NCBI lineage: Eukaryota > Metazoa > Arthropoda > Malacostraca > Amphipoda > Talitridae > Trinorchestia > Trinorchestia longiramus. The sequence continues at coordinate 152,711 of VCRD01000265.1, forward strand.
AATTAAAAATTACAACGTAGAATTACACTCAAACTTGTATTTTCGAATTCAAGAGTTTAGCCATATTACTGGGTTCTCAAACTGTAACATTGTGCTGTAAGTAAATTCTTCCGCAGTTAGCGCTTTGTTACAGTTTAAGATGTCCTGTAATTTGTAATTCTGAATTGTGCATGGAGAGCCTACAGTTGAAATCAATTGTTTTCTCGCAAAAAGAACG
>VCRD01000265.1:162411-217388 GCA_006783055.1 Trinorchestia longiramus
GGTGTATTATATAAGAATTGTGAGTTTAGTGGTAAGTATTTTACAGTGCAGATATATTTTAAGCATGATGAATGGAGCGAGCATGGGAAATATTTTTCATTTTTGCTGCAATTCTATTTAGCAGGGGTAAAGTATCAAAGACTTGCAGCCGTCTGCAGATTTCTCTTGAGAATTCTTGGATCTGAATGATTCCTAGTCGCCTACAGAACGAGAACCTTTGAAAAAAATAGCATTAGCACTGTATTCTGTGGGCAGTGCTCGAAATTGATGCATTCGGAATTCAAAATATTGCGATCTGAGAAAACATTCTGTGAATTTGATTTGCTCAGATATAACTTTTTGAATAATGACACTAACATAACATGCTATTAAACCTGTTGTTATCTTAAAATCATCATCAAAATTTTAGCAGAAAACAATTCAAAACATAATTAGAACTACAGATCGAGTCCAATGTGATGTTTAGCAATGCAACAAAGATTGTTGTGTGTTTGTTGTTGAAAGAGCCCTTTCCGCTGTTTCAGGTTATATTCTGACCATTAATGATTAAACTCATTCCATGCCAAATTAATCATGAATTTAATTACATTTGAGATTGTATAAGATTTCAATTTGAACAAAGGGATGAAATTCCCCATTGTGTAACTGGAAAGTTTTAAAATCATGCACCACAATATTTGAGAGACAATTGCTAACAATAAAAAAATAAATTTGAAAACAGCCCAAAATCGCTGATCAATGGGGCAAAAGTTTTTGTAGTCAGGCCCAATACATACTCGTAGTTTCACCCTTCGCTATAAGCAATTCATATTCCTGTTGAATATTTTATTCATAATAAACGAGAGTATATTAATAATTTTCAAATTGTTGGTTTCCACTGAATACTACTTGTCTCCGACGTTGAGAATACATATTTCTGAAAAAAATATAGACTGATGCGCTTATTTATTCTCTAGTTAGTAATATGGTTGTGCAGAACATCATATTATTTTTTCTTTCACTTATTCTTCTGTCGTCTGATTTTCTGTTTTGATTTAGTTACTCTACAAAATGATGTGTCTGGCTTGTGGAACGTTTTCAGAATCTAGTACAAACTTGAAACTTTCTTCATTTTTGAATTTTTCAGTAGTTACACTGTTTCACTAGAATCATATTCTCACATCGGACTCTGAAAGAGAGAGGCTCTGACACTGCACAAATAAATCAAATAAACAAACATCAACTAACAAGTCTTTGAACAACAGATGTTGAAACGCTCTGTACCAATTGAAAGAAGCAGACCAACTTCTCAAATGAGGAAATCGTTTGAACACAGCTCTGTCTCCTATTATACAGTGACACACAAAAGTATTCAATGCATCGAATGAGTCTGAAAATCTTAAATTGTCACCAATAATATCAGCTCAAATGAACGTGAACTATTCATTTCAACGTAAATAGTAAGTTCTAAAAAGGATACTAAGAAACATTGCGTTTTTTATTATTTATTGAGAAAAATATCAAAAGTACTAACGTAAAAGTATTCAATACCATCAATATCATATACTTTTTGAGATATCATTGCACTTCATTGTAAATGAATCTTAATATGAGTTACTTTCATGTTGATATAAAAACATTTTAGCCAAGCACGGACGTACGTGTGTTGTTATTCACTCATTTGAACCGGGAACCTCCATTGTGAGCATTTAAAGCAACAGGCAGTGTAATTTTCTATTATTTAGAATGGTTAAATCAAAAGAGTTATCTAATAACCTTCGGAAATGCATATTGGACCTGTAAAAGAAGAAAAGGATACAGGAAGATATCCCAAGCTCTGAAAGTTTATGTAAACACAGTTGGAAGCGTGATCAGAAAATGGAGGAAGACCGGTTCTGTAACCAATGCGTCCAGGAGCGATCGTCCGAAGAAGATCAATGGTGCAACAGAAAGGTTAGGCATCAGAACAGTGAAAAAAACATTTGTGACTTTTAATGAGATAAGAGAAGATTTGCAGAAGGCTGCAGTAACCGTCAGCAAAGACACCATAGGCCGAACTTTTCACCGGAGTGGCATTAATTCGAAGTCAACAAAAACTCCTTTACTGAAGAAGAACCATGTTCCTATCCGTTTGAAATTTGCAAACGATTATTTACAGAAGCCAGACATAATTTGGGATTCTGTTGTGTGGTCTGATAAAACGAAGATGGATCTTTTCGGACACAACGTTATAAGCAATGTGTGGGGGAAAAATGGCGAAGCCTATGATTCAAGAGACACTAACCCAACGGTTAATTTGGAGGGAATAGTGTTAAGGTTTGAGGATGTTTCTCTTCACGTGGAACTGGAGAATTGAAGGTAATTGAAAGAAAAATGACTGTTATTACGCAAAGAGATATTCTCAATGAAAAACTCTTCAAGTCTGTGAATTCCTTTTAATTTGAGGGCGATTGTGTCTTTCCGCAAGACAACGACCCAAAACACACATCAAAACTGATAAAAAATGGTTTGATGACAACAAACTTGATGTTATGAAGTGGCCTTGCCAGTTATCAAATCTAACCTCAACCGAGAATTTACGTACAATTCATAAAATTAATATCTACAAAGGAATCCTCAGAATATCAAAGATCTAAGAGTTTTCTGCGTTGAAAAGTGGTCCCGTATTACACTTGAAACATGTAAGAATTTCACCAGCAACTATGCTAACAGGCTCCAAGCTGTAAAGCACAATAAAGAAAATACAATTAAATATTAAATGCATGTATTGAATACTTCTGCGTTAGCACTTTTGATATTTTTCTCAACAAATAAAAAACGTAAGTTAATAAGTATCCTTTTGAGAACTTACTATTTACGTTGAAATGTATAATTGTCGTCCATTTGAGCTAATATTATTGAGCAGAATTTAATATTTTCACAATAATTCGATGCATTGAATACTTTTGCGTGTCACTGTATGTTTTCATGTAAGGAACAAAATATCCGAGAAACCACTTTGCTGGCTCAGAGATTAAGGTCCAACATAGGGAATATATCATGTTGAACTTGGGGCATGAACAGAAAATAACCTAAATAATTTCAGTTTGTCACGTCATGAAAGCAATCAAGGCAACACCATTTCATTACTCTCTGTATTTGCAACCTCATTGGGTAGCAATGATGGGGCTGATACAGGAGTGCCTCATGACTTTCATTTGAGTCATAGGTGGGTGACATGTGGGTTTATGAAATACATTTGCGCACACTTTCTGATAATCGACTTTACCAATATTTATTCTTGAGATATTCAAGCAGGATGTTAATAATTCTATTTATTCCAGTTAGTTTCATGTTGAGAAATTCCCGATTGAGTTATATATATCCAGTGCGTGCCATAAATATACTTCACGTGTCCAAAAGTTTTAGTAACTATAATTATGTAACTACAAACGAATAGTATTTTGAAATTTTAGTTGTTATGTACAACGAATAAAAAATGTTAGTTATATCAGAAAAAAATATTGCATAAACATTCTTTTAATATTATATATTGATAACCAAAAAATAAGTGACACACTGCTGAAATCAGCTAGTACCTGCTGTTATGTTTTTTTGTTATTGCCACCTAAGATAATTATTTATAATAATGCGGTGAACATATGTGTGTGTTTTGGATTACTCATTTTGAAATCCGTTATATTTCATGGATCTTTTCTCTTATCTCTGGGTATAAATTCTCGGCAATGGTTTTCAATGGGGCTAAGGTCTGGTGACTCTCTTGACTACTGCGTTATCTTTATCTTTTTCTCTGAAGCCACGATGATGCATCCTTGGCTACATGGTTGGGATCGTTATCCTGCTAATGGTCTATCCTCTTTGCATGCTTGGGTCCTTTGCAGACACCAAGAAAATATCGTCAAAAATCTTCTGAAACATCGTGCTATCATTGTGCCTCCAATAACATAAAGATTGTTAATCCCTGCTCGGGAAAATAAGCCCCATGCCATTACGTTACCTATGCAAGATTTAACAGTTAAAATGGTATTCGTGGGATCACCCACACACTCTTCTGCTTTTCAAAAGCGTCTAACAGTATTCTGGCCAAATAACTCAATCTTCGTCTCGTCAGACCATGGTCCAGTGTCCAAAAACTTTGCTGGTTTCTATATATTATTCTTTTTAGAAATTTCAGACGACTTTGAACATGAATAGGCTTCGACAAAAGTGTCTTTCTTAGAGTCCGAGAGCGGAACTCTTAGTCTCAAAAAGTTTCTAACTGTGTTCTTGCCAACCTTCGTCCCAGCGGATCAAAACTTTCTGAAGTTCAGTTGGAACCATTTGAAGGTTCTTTTTTAGTTTGAGGACGATATTTCTGGTTATACGATCTGAAAATTTAGATAGGCAGCCAGAACAAGGTTGACAACAATCAACTGACAAGACTTGAGCCAACCAATCATAACACCAGTGGTTGACACTAATATTTCGAATAAATTTAAATTTTCCTTAGACTTGAATCCATCATGAAGTATAACAATATGCTCTGGTGTGTTTTGGCATTTTTAGACTTTTCTTTCGTATATAAAGAATATATATATATACATTCCTTATATACCAAAGGAAAGTCTAAAAATGTCAAAACACACCAGAGCATATTGTTATACTTCATGATGGATTCAAGTCTAAGGAAAATTTTCACCACGAAAATTTGCAGCGAATATTCACCACGTTGCACGAAAATTTAGATGCTATCCTCATTCAACTTCGAACCAAATCAAATTTCAACACCTTGCATGATTTTGTATGACGAATTAAAATTTAAAATAATATTACACAAAACAAAACATTTTTATTTTTTCATTAAAATGTTTATATATATATAAACTGAATAACTATATACATATATGGTAACTGAATAACGTTTTTTACCGTATCTTGCGTCAAATGGTATTTATGAAAATAGTATGCTGGTGATATTGGTATGAAGCCATAGGTATTGCTGTAGATTCTAATATTCATCGCAGATTCCTTGAAAAGATAGTATTGTAAACGAAATTGCTTTAGTTAACAATCTTTATGTACCTCTTTGAATGGTAATATAATTTTATTTATTTCCATTTTTATCTCGACTAAGATATGCGTGTATTTTTCTGAATTTTGATTTACCGTATCAAATGCAGGTAAAAAACTACATTAGAGTTTGGGGAGATCAGTGAGTCTCCTTCAAAAACACATTGTACAGTGTACAATGTCCCACTAAAACCAGTGAGTTGGAGTACGTACTACTTCAGTTCGATCATGATAATCAGGTTAATCAACTAGAAACACTCGCATATATGCATTTAAATACTAGATAGTTCCAGTGGAAGTTCCACGATTTAAAGTGTACCAATTGGAAATCAATATAAAATCGAAAGTATTAAAGATTTACGACGAATAATTGTGAATTAAATGAATATATTTTCATTATTATAGAAATTAGTCCCATCCTAAATCTTATCTACAGCTAACATGGCGTCGATAGTACATGTGGAAATTTCGGGGCTTAAAAGTCATAGAATTAAGGATCTATGATATAAAATTATTTATCAGTTTTACTCGTGGTACTATCAGGATCTGAATATTTTTCATGAATTCATACAAAACTTCCATTCTATATCTTATTAACCAATAACATGGGAATGTAGGAGAAAAAAGCTAATAACGGAAAAAGTTAGGTATTTTATATTGACCCAGCGTCTTTTGTATTCACAACACTATGCTTATAATATACTAGTGTGTATGCCTGTTAAAAATAACGGGTTTTAATATCCTGCATTTGAAAGAAGAACTTAAAGCAACCGATTCTCAGATCTAAGTAGAGAGTCTACGGATTTAACTCCAGCGGTTAAGAATCGATTTACCTGAAAGTGTAGGGATTTAACTACCAGTATGTAAGGGAGATTCCTATTGTAATAACATAGGAGAAATTCTGCACAAAAAATGTATAAATTTATCTATTTAGGGATACACCAGGTGTTTTATTATATAGTGTTGATTGATGATTGATGACTCGTTCTGATTTCAGTTCAATAATTTTTTTTTCAGTAATAAATTGCTAGGAAGTATAGTGCAAGCAAAAAGTATCCGGTCGTTCTTAAATGAAATCAGTGAATTATGATATTTTTCAAAAATTTGAAACTAATTTTCAAAATAGATAGCGACATTTGGTTGATTGCAACATGTTGATGAAAAGCTACTCATTGCACCTGGCAAATTTTTCGTGTGCATCTGGCCTTGATCGTGTGCGTTGATTGTCAGAGCTCAAGTCTCTCTCATGTTGTGTGATTTTCGTTATTTTGCGAAAAGTACTGTAGTTGACTTAACATTAGAATGGCTGGTTGAAAGAAATCGACAAATGAAAATTGCAGTGCTGTTATAGCTTGGCTCATGAACGGAAATTTACAAAACAATATTGTGACGCAGTTCAATTTAACTCGATCTACCGTGTAAAAGTAGGTATCTGAATTTCCCACAAAATTAAGGCTCTGGTAATCTATCGAATAAGAAATGTTCTTGGAGACCTAGAAAGTCGAGTAAAAGGACAGATGACTGGATAAAACGTTAAAATTACGTCATCTGTTCTTTTACTCGTCTTTTTAGGGCCACGAGAACTTTTCTTATGCGATAAAGTACTAGAGTGTTAATTTTTTGAAACTCAGAGACTTGCTTCTGCACGGTAACTCGAGCTAAATTTAATTGCGTTTCAATATTGTTTCAGGAATTTCCGTTCCTAAACAAAGCTATAATACGAGTATGATAGCATTTCAAGTTTCACTAGCCGTTTGCTTTCAACCAGCCATTCTAATGTTTCGTCAACTACAACACTTTTCACAAAATACCGAAAATCTCACAACACGAAAGGAACTTGAGCTTTAGTAATCAACCGCACACGATCAAAACTAGATGCACTCAATAAAATTGTATAAGTGTAAAGGGAAGCTTTTCTCCAACATGATGCTGTTCATTATATGTCGCTAGCTATTTTTGGAAATTAGTTACTACTTTTTTAAAAGAGTCATAGTTCACTGACTTAGTTTAAGACCGGCCAGATACTTTTGTCGGCACTGTAGCAAGACTGAAACACACAGATAGAGATATATATGTATAGAGAGAGATGGAGATACATTATTATATATGTAGATACTACACTCCCTCCTAAGTTAGATCCCCAAAAACTATATTGGATGAGATACACTGCAATTCATTCCAGTGAAGCAGGAAATTACTTGATTCAGATCACCTGAATTGGCAATCAATTTTCGGCAATAAAGTGAACAACATAAATTTGAAAATAAACTCTTGATCTTATTGTTTAAATGATCAAAGGAATGAAGTATACGTATTAGCTGGATCACCAATAAAAAACTAACCATAGCTGAATTCACTGAAACGATGCTGTGCGTGAAAACTTTGATACATAACGGACCAAAGTGCGGGCTTTCAAGGACGTCAACACTTTCTTGCAGGACATTCGAGTAGGACAAAGACCAAATATTAGGTTCATGGCCTGGAAAATAACTTCAAATATATTTGTTAGCAGATCCTCTCATTTCGTAAAGTTCAATTATTTCAGTTTTTCAGAATATGTCTAATACAGGGTGCACGAACATAATACACAAACATGTACATATATAAATATGTGCTAATTTCTTGTAATACAAGAAAATATAAAGTTCGTGGAGAATCTGTGCGATGGAAGCCCGATTTTTTTTTCTGGATACTGAACTGAAATTTAGAAATGTCTGATTCTTTTCTAACACGTTATTGTATTTACGATGATTTTTTGGTGAAAAAGATTGGCAAGTTCACTTCAGAATCAAAATGAACAGCCATGTATAGAATTAAAATAGGTGTACCTTTGCACATAGGTACAGTCCATCTTTTAAGAATATCAACGCTAGTTCCTGATAGGGAGTTGGCGATAAAAATTTTAATACAACAATCATTACATATAACTACAATAATAATGCCAACAACAGATTGCCATTAATAAAAAGAAGATTCAATAATAATAAGATTTTTCTTGTAAAAAATGGCCCCAAAGTAATTATAATAAAAAAATACCAGTAATAGTAAAAAAATATTGCACCAACAATATTAGCAATAATAAATTGAAAGTAATATCAATATATAGAAAAATATGGCAAACATGATGAGAAGTATGACAGTATTGATGGCAAAATAACAATATTGTATTTGTGAAATTCAGTCCAAGATTCTTTCTGGGAATGGCCTCGGACTCTTGCTTAACTGAATATAAGGAGGAAATTAATAATCAAATAATGCAATTTATCATTACTAATCTTGTAATTCAGAAAAAATTCTCATCAATTAAAAATACACGAAATTTAAGGCATGAAGAACCTTGACTCAAACCAACGTACCGATCAGGAAAGAAGAGAAATAAATGGAACTTTATTTAGCTCAGTACAATTATGTCGGACTAAACTCTTTTCCAACTAACGATCTATCTATATCTCGATGCTTCAATGTTTAATCTATGAATCCAAGTTCCCATTCACTTACACCCTCTCCTCCTACTTCTATCTACCTATGCTGAACTAACTCGGGTACAAGGCGCTGCCAAAGAGTTCAGGCCTGAATGAGAAGAAAATACACTTTCTTATTTCGAGAATAAACATATATGACAAATCTATCCGAACAATGTTTCAAAAATTCTTCATCATGCAGCACTCTTTAGTCTCTCTCCGATTTTCTCAGCGGAAAGATAGCACAATGAGTCAAAACAAGCGACTAATCAAAGGAATGAAGAAAAGGAAATTGCCTGACAAAGTGATGGACCCATTAACTGATATCTCTAACTAATAATATTAATAATAATAATAGGAATAGCACCAATGATGATGATGATAATGATAACAATAACAATAATAATAACATTAATAATTATAGTTACTGGGATGGTAGTAATGATATGATGATAGTAGTGATAATGTATGTGATGTGTAATGATGATGTGTTAACGTTTAAGGATGTGTGAAGATGAACGGGTACGTGTAGAATGCCAGCAGTTAGGCCACAGAGCCATTAAAACTCAACCGTCGCGCCCGCAAAAATAAAAACAGCACGCTATCATGCAATGTAAGCAGTTCTGAACGCCTACCATTTGAAATATGTTCTGCGAGTGCCTCGAAACTGTGGGAAGTATTAAAGAAACTAATGGTCGAAATGGACACAGCACACCTAAAAGCAAGACCGAGGAGCTAAAAATCAGGAGACGTGTTTCTAGGAAACACCAACGGATTATATAAGCAGCAGTCAGGAAATCAAGGGAGGTCAAAAGAGCAAGGCGTCATAGTGTGAACACCAGTGCTAGAAGAGGCAACAATTCTACAGGGGGCGTCTACAAGCTAGGGCAAGCAGCCGATTTCAAGGAAACAAAAGACAATTTTCGGAGGGAGGTAGGAGTATTTGTGGGATAGAAAACAGAAATGCCAACAAATAGCATAAACGTAATAGGGCCCCTATATCAAGGCATGCACTTACAGAGAATTTTTCTCTCATTTCAGAGAGGGGCCTACGAGATGTACGGAATCAAGCAGGATCAGGATTTGTCGGAATCTACGGGATCTGTCAGTAATTAACTCGGGATCTATCGGGATAGATCAACATCTACAATATCTACAGTACCTACTAGTACTACCAGATCTACAACTACTATTACTACGACTTCTGAGAGTAATCAGATCCTTTGAAAAGTTCATATAAACTTGGGAAAGTTTCGCCAGTAATTAACTCGGAGGCTTGGGATTTCAGCGCAGCTTGGATTTAATGTCTACGTGATTACTTCAGAATATCGACAACAGGAACCAAGTGAAAATATTAATTGTTGCAACTTTAACCTGTGCCCTTTAAACCAACGCAGGTTGGAAACCAGCGGGAGAAGCGCACACGTACAGGGTAAACAACAGGAGGGCCGAAGCCACGCGTAGGGCTCTACCGTGTGTATGTTCGGACGTGTGATGAACGAAGTGTAACGTAATTCTTCGCTTTGTTAGTTGTGGAGAGTGAACTGAATAAATTTTGTCAGTGAATGTAGTTAATGGGACTGCAATTATCATTAATTCATGAAAGTACATTTAGTTAAGTGTTGAGGGTGAGATTAAGTGAAGGGATTGGAGTAATTTTCAGGGAATTTTGTCGTGTTCGCGTGTATTTAGGATGTGTCGTTCGATGGGACAGTGTTTCAATTCCGCAACTACTCGGCGTTGTATGATTTCAGTAATTATTGTGAGTGGAACAAGAACACAATTTTACGTGTTCTTCATGTATTTTTCTGTGTTTTTCCAGTAAATGTTAAGCTTATTAATGGTGTCCATACCCTTGTTTTGTGGGCTTATTAATGCATAATAAATCATTCATGTGTGAGTGTCGGGATTCCCCCAATTTACAACGTCTCTCTCTCGTTATGAAAATTTGATTGCATTCCAATCAATCTAAAATGTTTATGTAATACATTAACCTTGTAAGAATTCAATTAATGCTTATAATTATCGTGATTATGAAATATTTATGCTGTAAACGTGTAGAGAAAGAGAGAGAGCACGTATCGCCACATGAGGATTTATTAAAATAATCTTATCATTACTGAGAAAATGACAATTCAGAAAAAATTCTACCAGTTCTTGACCCTATAAACATTATCAAATCAATTCTGTGTCGACAATGAAATTAGGAGTGTCACCAGCAACTACTTAGTTATTTAGTCCTGCATTCAAAAACAATCTTGTACTTGAATGTGAAAAATATGATGCGTTCACTTAAAAAAAGATATAAGCAACTAAAATGGCTGAAACTGCTGTTGAATTGCATGAAAGGGACTGCATTACTTTCTTATCTTAGGAAGATGATGAAAAAAGTTCTCATTCCTGAATTGCAACTAATAGTAATTACCTATGAAGACGGGGGGAACCACAGATGCTTTTTTTTACTTGAGTACTATTGCAGCTCTATACTTGTATCATCGAGCATAACACGTAAGTTTTGAGAGTGGTTTTGTTGACTAGAAATCATCCGGGTAAAGCTGAAATATAATGTATTCTCAACCAGGTAAAAGGATATTTATATATTTCTCGATATTTTGAAACTATTTAAAGATTATAACAACATTTTAAGCAAAGACAATTACGCTAACTACTTTTTACATTCTTATTTCAACACATGCCTCACGTTCAGTGACGTTCTAATTCTGTCAGCTGCACACGAATATTATTCATAAATTACTTATGTCATTAATTTTACACAGAAATCAAATTCTAAACGTTTTAGGTCTGAATTCGAGTCTTGCAAACAAATGTAATTACTTTATTTTGAAGAATTCGTTTCTGAATATTAACAGAGTTCACGTGATTTTACTCACGCAGCAATTAATAACGGGAGACAGATCCAAGTTGTACATAAATTAGATTATTCAATGTATGAATATGATGGTGTGATAGCTGTGGAAGTCATATGTTGAATTCTGATCAAAAGGAAATAAAGATTAAATGTCATCCGCCTGCAGTACTGGGCATAATTACTAGATCCAACAGGAGTCTTTCAATTTTTTGAGGCACTTCGTTAACAAACATGGAGTTCAATGGGAGGCGGGACTTTGAAATGCTTTATTAACTATTAACAAAGCTAACGAGGCATGGATGGAATTCAACAAATAAAGTGTGAACGACAAAACATCAGCGAAATATTGCGTTGTGGAATATGCGAATGTCATACGTTGCCGCTTAGAATGGTTGGGTGGTGATAGCAACGACGTAACATACTTTTGATGAAACTATGCACATGATACACAAAGATGCTACTATACCACCTAATCAAGGAAAGAAAAATGACAGAAGACGGCAGTGCTAGAATTTTTTGTTTATTCACGTTAAATTGGAATCATTCGTCAGAATGCATGATTGAAGAGTGTGAAATATATCACGCATAGTGAGCGCCTCTGACCGCCAGTGTCCTTTTGACTAGTCATGGGAATTTTTCCTGACTGGCTCTGCCCAGCCCGCACAGTCAACAAATCAATAAACCATGAGTGAAAACACAATTCGCCGTCGATGTATACAAACTTATAGTTTTAAGAGTAGATATGGTAAGTTTTACTATGTTTCAAATTACATAGATACTGTTAACTGTTTCAACTAGTTCAGTCATCAACATCGGCGAAAACTAATGAGACTGCACGTCGCCTCACATTATGTGCCTTCATGGATACTGGCATTCCTGTTAGTTTTGAACTTCTTTTCAAGCTATAGCTGTCCAAATCGGTTGATGTGCTGGCTGACACTGACTAGGCGCAGACTGACAGACTAAAGCAGCGTTTCTGAACCGGAGGCCACATGCCCTCTACCGAGGATAGAAGAGGGGGAGGCAAGAGCAGGTGCCGTAAAACTGCGAATACTAAACTTGGTGATGGGCAGGGGCCACGAGTGTTGAGTAATTCGGTAGACAGGAAGCCATGAGCAATAAAGGTTGAAGAACCCTTCACATCGAGGTGAAAAGGAAGCTCATTTTATGAACAGTGAAAAGGATGGATTCCTAGAATGTGTGTGTTGTGTGTCTAGATGCGTATTACGAGTAGAAGCAACTGTGTTCCAATTGCTCCCTCATCAGCGATTTATTGTTTTCTGTTATATCGGATTCTGAGCGAAAGGAAAAACTATATCTCTGCATCGTCCAACAAAAAAAATAATTCTGTACCCTGTTCGAGTCAGCTTCTAGACCGGTATATGGTCTATAAATGACCATATAGTCACTTCACTTTGTTATAATGTCACAAATCGTATAATTTTAAACTTAATCATATAGTACTTTCTGCACTAAAACGCACTGCTATTTCTACTTATTTACACAGCTCTACATTGATGTGTTATCTACATAATGTTCGTAATTTCTGAACATAAACCTATTTACTTTTTAGGAAAATAACGTTCATTTAGGAAACATATTTTGATCTAGTCTTCAACTTTCCTTAAAAGTTTCCAAATGGAAACTATTTGGAATCTTTTCACAACTATCGTTCATTATGATGATTTATCCACGGGAAACTTAACGATGCAAACAGTGCGTCTTAGATATGAGTACATTCAACTGAATGAACGAAGTTTCATACAAGGTTTTGTAATTCAGACGCAATATCGTAGACATGGATGCATCATTCTGCTTACATTGCTCTTCACGGGAATAAAGTACTGAAAATATTCATGGATTCATAGTTCAGGGTTTATATTTTATGTGTGCTTGCACTTTAAGGCGTCCAAGGCGGCTTAATTTTTCAGTTAAGTCTAGGGTGGGACAACATCAACTGGCATTTTTAGTCAGTAAACGGAATAAAATATCATTCCTGGGGAACAGAAATTTTTCTTAAAATTAAAATACCGTGAATAGTAGCTGCGTTGCTAGTTAATGAATATTGTGATTTAAAATACGTTTTGTTATTTCTTGAACAATAACGGCGCCTTCTCACAACTTCTTGCATTATACGACTTAGCGAGTTAGGAGTCAGCTGCACTATTTCATTGTTCATGCTGCATTTGAGATCTTGTAAAGCTCTATAATGTTTAAATGAATTATTTCGTTCAGGTATCCCACAGAAAGATGTCTAATACGATCAAATCTGATGAACAAGATGGTCACGAAACGTCATATTAAGTGACTTGGAAACTCAACATGAAAGATAAGGATGGCTTCACTTGATGTCTATAATGCCATCCCATCTTGTTGAAACTTCATACATGTTTGCTATTTGAGACATTTATCAGCAATGGACACTGCTGAATCCATGTACGGTTCTTGTCACTGTTGCAGTTTCAGAAAACAGACCAGAAATTCTTAAGAATGTCATTCCACACCACGCTGAATAATACAGTATTTAATAAAAAGTTACCCAGCAATATTCTAAAGACTTTCCTTATTGTGGCTAAGCATATAAAATTTTGACAAACATACCATCATGCTGTAGGAGCAGGAAACTTTGAAACTGCAAGCGACTAAGAAAATGAAATTATTTTGATAGCTAGCGCTCTTGACTCAGAATATGACTTGAATGGTGAATAATAATTAATTAAATGAAATTTGTGTATGTAAATGTAAATTCAGTGAATTAAATTAGGTTGGAAATTGTATAAAAATTTTCTTTGAAGCATCATAATAACACGTATGTTCTGAATCAACTATTGGACGTTGTTGAAATTGATAAAAAAAACCGTTTGTGGTAAGATGTTGGAATACTATCGAGGTGTTTGTTGAATTCAGACAGTAAATTGAATATGTTGAAACCTCTATCCGAATAACTTTCAAATTTGTCAATATAGCCTTCGCAACAGTTTCGACAGTCAAAATTGTACCCGAATAACTTGACTGATATTTGTACGTTTACATACAGTGTCATTTTAAGATTCGAAATTTATTCAGTAAGGTTTGGTTACTCTACGAATCAGTTCAAAAATGATGTATGTTTTCATTTTGTGGTCTCAGAAGTTTGAAACTTATTTGGAAGTGGTGAAAATATACGTAAATGAAACAATGGGAGTATTTCGTTGTGATGTGTCAGTTTCTCAACCTTTACGAGTTAAAACTTAGGGTATAAATTTTCTTGAGGTGGCTATTCCTGCTAGAAATATTTTATTTTCAGGATTTCCTGCCGCCAATTTAGGATTCCTGCAAAGTTTCATTGTTTCCTTCTACGTTCTGACAACAACTGTTTGGTATTGAAAGGAACGACTGCTGTAAAATTTCACCAATGCCCCGGTATTAGTTGTGAAAACCTGACAATGCTCGGGAACCTTTTTTTGGTCAGCTCATCAGCTTCAACTGGAACCAAGTTCTTCCCGTGTTTTTTCGCAACGAAATTGAGGTATTCGTCAACACCGTTCAGATGTTTTAGGTAACTATCATTTTTATTTTAACTCATTCTCTATATCGTATAGTTTAAAAAAAACGTCTCAACAAACTGCATATGATTGATCATCTTGCAGTTCGCGTTCTGTTCGATAAAAACGTATGTATGTCTCTTTTATGTATCAGGAAACAGTTCAAAGATGCCTCCTAACGATATTAAAGTACTGCTATTTAAGAAAAAATATCAGAACTATACTTGTTTAAATGTTTTAAAGGTTTAAATGTCACCTCGTTTCATTTTTTCACACAAGTTGACCAAAAGAACACAGCTTCGTACGATGACAATCTGTTAAACAAGAGTTATTAATTGCTTCATAATACTCTATCGAGCCATAACAGTAACGTAATGGGTGGAGCAAAAGTCTCTTCACTCTTTTAAAAATCAAGGAAACGAGACGTAATGACGTCAAATAAATGTGTTACGTATCATGTGAAAGAATAAATCATAATTTTATTAATTATCAGGTAAACTGCTGCAGAGGACAGTTTGTATTCGGAAACGGTACTAGAATCAAGTAGCCTAAAATAACGAGCAAGTGAGCCCTAGAAATAAAGATCCACTATGTTTGATATAACAACACTATTTTTGCTCGCTGTTCCTTCCCACAGTTGGGTTAGTTTGTTGTACCTGAAAATAGGGCTCATTTTGAGCGCAAACCATTTCTTATATAAGTATTTTAAAGACTTGATAAAACTATACGATTGACTTTATAGTTGATAAGGTGTAACACAATTTTTTGGTTGCATTAGATTTTGTTTTACTGGTTCTTAAAAGAGTGAAGTGACGTTTCTTTCATCCGTTAAAATGAGTTCGGAGTCATTGTGTAGTTTTCTAAGAATGTTCATTCAGTTAATTTTAAACTAGTGATTGATAGCTTCGTTAAGAACAAATTGAGTTGGATCAATAACCTATGCCTATGCTAATAGGCTACTTACATTAGTGTTTATAAATGACATTCATATTCAGTCCATGCATTATTTTTTGTGCAAGTAGGTTAACAAAGACATTAATGCACAGAGCTTTTTTCAAACACCTTGGACATACGAAGTTATTTTTCATGCAGCCGAGGGAAAAAATAATATTTATTTGTTTTCTCGCATATTTTAACAATTTTGTTTAACGAGAAACTATTTATTTTCTCGTATGTTTTATTACCAATTCAGGACTGAAATTCCGAAATACTGGTCATCTGATTATTCGTTGGATCATTTGATACGGACTGCTCTGCGTGCTTATCATTTAAACAGTAGAATATTCTGGCTCGTTATAACGTCAAAATTATGTTTTTAATTTTTTTCAACTCGGTAAGTCGCCTACAAGTGATTCATATTTAGTCAATAAACAGGTTTTTACTAGACGTAAAAAGAAGATAGTCGTATGCTGATGCACTGTGTTGCAGTTAACGGCTATAATCTGTTCAAGTTTTTTGTAGTCGTATGAAAACTTCTCCTGTCAATCAATAAACAAACATGACAATGTCAGTTTCTATTCATGACTAGTGACATAGATATTTTTTTTAAATTTCAAATTTGTTTCAATTTTCGTAGAGCTCTGTAGTCTGTCCCACAATTTGACCTCAGTCAAAACTATACTTAACATCTTTTATCTACAACATTCCAGAATTCAGTCATCATCACACTCCGAAAACGAATGAAAATTTTACTGTAAAAATGTCTTAAATTCACAGTGAAATTTTCTGTACATACTAACTCATGGCATAAACTAATGTCTTAGGAAAATGTATCCCTCACTATTGAATATCAGAAGTGACTGAATATTAAATGGTTTGAGCTCACTTAATCACTTTGAATGCAGGAAATTGTTCAACATATGTTGGCAAAGAAAACATTGTTAAAAACGTTTTTTTTCATTTTTTGACATCACTGAAGGATTTGAAAACGGTTTTGATATTATCTGGTGGCATTTTTTCCGTTTTTCTTTTTAATTTTTTATTTTATTCTGATTTATCAAACTTCCATGAACATTAAAATTGCATGTGTTACGATACATTGTTAAATTTATTAGCGGCCGGGCCCTCCGTCAGTAACAACTCGCCCCATCGTAACTTTTCGTCTGGAAGTAGCCATTCACTAAATATTCACTGCTGTGTAGTTAATCGAATTTTGAAGGGCAGGACAATTTCACAAAATTTAGTATCGCAATAATAAAAGTAATGGGAGGATCATGGCTATTTCATTCGGATAAAAAACTATTTTCCTCATTCAACATAACTTAGGGAGTTAAAACCGGCATAATATTAAGCATGTTATTGATATTCAGAAATGAGGCACCTATACATTTGTGTGAGACACCTGGTCTAGTACTAATTGTTTCATTTTTAGGGAATACCACTCCAAAGGATATGTACAACGAATCAACGTAATATGGAAGTTTTTTATCACAAATGTACCGGAGTATATTGATCAGATTATTTACACGAAACACGTCAAAAAGTAAAACTTAAAAATGTTCCAAATATAAAAACCATGAAACGTCCATTAACGGCAAACCTAAATTATCATAATAATGAACCTGTGATAATGAACACTCTATAAGAGGCACATACAAGACAAAATTACATAGTACATAAACACCCACCAACCTTTATCCGTAGGTAGGAACGATGTAAAATTCTATACTATTATAGTTTATTTGTAATTCAGGTTAAGTAGAAAAAGAACTCTGAAATTCAGAAGACACAATCATTATTTGCTCCATAGAGGGTAGAAAAATTGGCAGTTTAAATTGGATTGCTGAAGTTTAGATAGACGCAATAAACTTTGATAGAAACTAATTAACCGCTAACTAAGATGAAGTAGAGAATTGTCTGACAGAAACGTGTGAAATTTCTGAATGTAGGCTGAATCTAAAAAACTGCTGGAACGTGAGACTGAACTTTCACAATGAAACTTCGTGCAGTAACAATACTTTTAAAAATAAACATGTCCATTACACTGACTTTCCTCCAATCGTTGCTTCCTGTTAAAACGGCACTATTACAATGTTATTTTTGTTACCTATTTAATGTTTAGCAAAAGTAGGGCAGACATTGTTCAGTAAAATACCCTCCGATTTTTAAATTTAATTCTAATAGGTATATTAATTATAGAAATTCACTCCTCACTTCGATTTTTATTTCGTGCTTACACATTATTTTCTTAAGTTACTGTTCATAAAGAATGTGTCGAGAAATTTAACTCGATTTTTTACGCAGTACAAATTTAGTTTGTAATGTCTTTCATAAATAGTTTTTTTCTGACCGTGAATTTTTACCGTTAGCTTTCAATCCAAAGTAACGACCCAATGGAGTCAGTCGTTTTCAGAATATTTTCAATTTCTGTATAGTTGAGAGCGCTAGAAAAACTATAACATATTTTACTATCACCACAATTATGAGCTAGAAAAGGTTCAATAAAACTTGAACTAAAATCGAACAGTTTGAGTACTTGCGTACTGTCTTCTTGACATGGTGCACGGTTTCAAAAAGTAAATATTTTGTTAAATTTTCACTGACGGTGAGCGACTTACATAAGTTTCATTAAGGTGACCTAAACAAGTCATGATTTAGTTTTCTTTTCGATAATTTTATTTTTTTGAAAAATGATTGAAGAATTTTCATGAGAAACATATTTTGTGATTGCAGGGATGTGTGTTTTCGTGTTGATAATCGTACTTATAAGTCCTTAGGGTGAGACCGTGAAAAAAATCATTAAAAAATAGAAATTCATTGAACACTGAAGTTGATATAGATTAGAAAGCAAGATACTTAAGAAAAATCTGCAATCACCACATGAAAAATGGGTATTAAAATTAGTTACCAGGTATCAATATATATAGTGCTACGATCCTAACAAATTAATTGAAATGTCAGACATGGAGAGTGTGAGCTTTTAACACGGTTTGCATTTCTACCTAAAGGGTCTTTTTTACAATTTGAAAACTTGCAAAAAAATCCTTGAAATAAATAACATATGAAAGTTTTCTTAATTTGTTTCAATTCTTTCAAACCATTAATAAAGTTTTAGCATATTATGTTGAATGAATTTGCTAACTTCATGTTCCAACAATAGCTTTAATGAAAACAGACAACTTATGCTTTCTAAACGCTTGTGATTGCCCTAATTAGAATTGTTTTCGAAAAGATTTATCTTCAAAATTTTTCCCAATGGAAAGGAGTGCAACTGTAATTGAAACTGTAAACCTATAAAAAAAATTAATTTCGTGAATTGAATAGCTTGACAGAGCAACAGCTGATACTGGAAAATTTATTGACTCTACTTAGGGAGAAGACGACATTCTTCTTTCGACAGAAACACTGAGCTGGATATGTTATGTTTGTTTCTCAACAGAAAGAAATGTAAAAAATAAATAAGTGCAAGTTTTCTGTACAGAAACAGTTAACTTATTTAAACAAATTAATACAATGAGAATAAAAGTAAACCGATAGAGGTAGATTAGGAACGGAAAATATGAATCAATTTTCTACTAACTACTTTGTGAGAGTATTACTTTGCTTTTGAATAAAGGGAGGTTCCAATTTATAAATATATCCTACTAACATTTTAAAATGTGTGAAATAAAATGAATTGGGCATGTGCCTAAAATTTGAAATTTTTCGATGCCTACAATTCAGTCACAATAACTTTCTGAGCTTCACTTTTCGATGCTCGAATAGGAGATCCAAGAACGCAATTCGCTCTAAGATGGCGACAAGCAGTCGATTGACTCGTTCGATCGCATCATGAATGAGGCATACGTTCACAAATACCTCTAAATAGCAAATATAAAAATCCCTTGCAGATAGTTATTAGCTAGAAGCCGAGTACATAAGAAATGTAAAATTTGCTTGTGCTCAACAACTTTTATTAAATTCTACTCCATCGCAGAATTACAAACCAAAAGGTCTAAATACTGCATGAACTAAAGTGTTTTTTTTTATTCAATGCGTTGCAGCAATACTGCTGTGACTGACAGTGACAGCAAACGAAATTGATTGAAAAATTGTTTCACAAAATAACACTCTCCGACTCCAACGCATTTGAGATACATGTTTCAACTGTGCTCCTAACGCATGTTACTCGTACAAATATGTCGTCAAAAAGTGAATGTTGTTACCGGGCATGAATATTCTAATATTAAATTTGTGTGTATAAGGGTCAGTCAACATCAGAAAGCTTTTCACTAGATCCAATTCAAGAGGTGTCAGTATTTCAAGGACTAAGGTATCATATCACCCAAACGGCCAGGGCACTGTAACAAAAAGCATTCACTCCGGAGTTAGGGAAATAACAAGTTTACATCAATTATTCAGGAGTCAATATGAATTTATCTGTAGGTAGCATGAGACGAAATGGAATGTTAATATCAATAGGGAAAGTAAAATATTAGTGACAATGATGGTTATATTAAAAATGTAAAAGGATTACCAATTAACTCATTTTGCTAGTTTTTACATTTATGTGAGTTAAATCAATTGATACGTAACTACGTAACTCCGCTTCGTTGTTGGTGGTTTATCAACGAAGTCTAACACGGGTCAAGCAGATTCAAAACCATGCCAATTGACATCTAAGATACTCTAATCAAAAAATAAGTTTCGAAATTCTTCAATAATTTTAGTTTATTACTCATGTGTTGCGCTTGCAATCATAACCCTTCAAATTAATAGCGTTATATTCTATCGACGGTTCGTAATCATTTCTTGTAATTTAATTTGCAATATTGTTTTTCTACGAGTTTGTGTACAGGAGTTTCCGGTTCCCAACACACCAGATGACGCAGTTCAGCTCAGAACAGATACTACCTGGTGATAAAATTGCTCACTGCCACGTAAAACTATAGGAAACATCATGAGCGACATAAATTAACCGGTTTTAGAAAATGCTAGAGAAAAATATTTTTCACAATTATAAATAGATATATAATAAAAAAATGTGCACATCAGAACTCTGATTTGATTAAGTTATAATAGTTGATCAGTGAAAATGAAAACCTAAATACACCTTCTCTCAACATTATGAAGTCCACATAACGATAGAATTCAATATTTTTTTAACCAAAAGAAATTAATACAAAAATTTGTGAAAATGATTACCAAATAATGAAAACATATTGAACTTATTGCCTCATTTAACACACTTATGCTGACACTAGTAGCGACACTGATCACATCAAGATGCCATCAGTCATCATTTGTATGAGGTCGTTGTCGTCTGGCAACTGCATGTCGAGACGTTGCGGGCAAATGTTCAGAAACACCTGTTTTACACGATACTTATATTCTTTTGATTTTTTCGTCGTTCATCCCGTGCTTTATCCAACATTATCCCCGTATCCATGACTTTTTTCCATCATGCACGTACTGGCGGACATGTAGGTAGATTTCTTTAAACCATAATAACCTAATTTTCCTAAGCGTATCCGAATTTACTTCCATAAACTTTGATGTTAATAGTAGCTAGCATTCTTTTGTTCGAAACTATTCCTTACAGGTTTATTTCACAAAACATTTTTCACAAAAATGTTGCGATACATCCACAAATGTAATATAATGAAGAACTGCAATAACTACAGAAAAACACCACAAATCTGCTTAGCATTTCCAATTATTTATCATCAATTGTGAATGTCTTGGTGTTTACAAATTTTGAGCACATTTTCTGTACATTGTACAAATAACTGACTATGTTGTTTTCCAGGTGGCGTTTCCAGTTCAGCAAACATAGATATCACTTTAAATTCTTGCTTACGCTGTAGTTGTAGTCTGTGAGTCAACGCAAAATGCTGCAGTAAGCAACTTTCCGCGTTCCTGTCACCAGAGCCGAACATGTGAGAGTCTATAAAGCAATCTTGATAGTCTTTGTCACTCGTTGAATAATACTGTATGTTGTAGAGTCGTAACTGGAGTTAATTACAAAAGAATCATAAAAATCGGTTTCAGGAGCAGAATCTGCTCAACCAGTCACTCGAGAATATGACATCATACCATGAGCAAATATCAATCATTGTATTCTATTTGTACCATTATGTTCTATCAAGATATATTTTTGAACCACTAAAAAAATACAGTCTACGTTTCATAGACTTCATTTTCATATTGTCATAGGACCGATCTTTCTTCAAATGATTTACAATGATTTACTTTTCATCAGGATAAAAAAGCAAGAGTCAAGCTACCGCTTGCAGCCTGACACATACTCATTGCACAATAACTTTCATTAGGCGTAAAGTAACTCAGGGTTACAAGGCAAACGTGCGCTGCAATTCTAATAAGCGAGAACTGCGCAACAAGGTACGCTTGTGTCGACAATATGTCACATGAGCTCGACTCCGCCCTTATAAACGTCACGGTTGAATGTCACCACAATCTTTTGATTGAGTTTACTCAGAGTCGACTTGTTATTTCCTGTTAGAGAAACCAACTGCATCTCTAGAATAAGGGATCTGAGTTGAAAAAATGTATTAAAAAACAAAAAGAATGAAAAATTTCATATTTTCATAATCTACCAAGATGCAACTTTTTACCATAAACAATTTATAGCCGAGTTTATACAAGGATTTATACAGTAAAGTCACATTGCAAAGAGAAGATTCCATTCCTTGTGCTGGCTAGAAAAAATAAACGAACATTATACTGAAAATCCCCTGATACACAATCCATACTGACTTCGTGAATGATTCAATTTTAATAGTTTCTTTAAAGTTGCAAATAATTTGTTAGAAGTAAATTTTGTTGAACGGGGAATTTTTGATAAAAGATTGTATGGTCTTTTTTGAAGATAGAATGAACTGTCAATCACCATTCATCAAAACTATTTCAACTGTGAATCACTTCGTTATGAGCTAATGTACTTGGTGTTCAATAAAGACCGTGCTCCCATCCAAATTGATATCAACTGTTAGATTTTCATATTATTATCAAAGACTCTATCACTGGAAATAGAAATCTTCTGAGATTACTGAATAAGTTCAGGAATTGAATGATAGTAATCATCGCAGTTGTGATCAGCAACCTTTACTTTATCTGCAGTTTTCAGAGCATTTGTTAACATCTGTAAAAGCCCGTTTATGTGGTAGTGAATCTCTGAATCAACAAAGTTGCAAATATTAGGTATAAATTAACCCATGAGTAACACTGGCACGGCCCCTTCATTCACAACTACTGACTGACAGTCAGTTCTACAAAGAATATCATCTCTGAAGAAAAATATTTTACAATCTTTCATTAAGGACCTATATTTATATGACCGTATTTTCTTACAGATAAGTCTGACAACGCCACTATAGTAACTGGGTATGGATGTCTAACAAAGATTAATGCCTTTTCATCCCAAAAACTTGTGAAATAACATAGAAGTATATTGGTTCCAGCGATACAAAGCTTCCAAAGGTAAAGCAACTATTTAAAAACAAGTTAGTTTTGAGCTACGAAGTCAATGAATATACAACACGATCAGCTGAACAAATTCTGCCATATTTTTGTTCTCTGTGGTCATCTGAAAGAAAAATTGTAACAAAAGAAATACAGAAACACCGAAAAACTCGATAATAAGATCAAAATAAAAATGAAAAATACTGGTTATGGTATTTTGTAAAATATTATGAGCATCATAAAATAGATACGTAAATAATGTATCACCCATATGAAGGTTATTGAAAAATGTTATTTGTAAAGTAAGTAAAAGCTTTATGATCTTTGAAAAATTCTTTCCAGTGATGCAAAGTTTTTAATTATAACATAAGAATTGAACAACTGATTTCAATTGAAAATTTTACGGCCTTCATTGAATACCATGTACTATTCAAGCAATGACTAAAAAATTAGCACTGAAATTGAAACCGCGTTAGTTACTGAATCCCTTGAAGAACCAAGATTTCTCACAGGTGATATAACAGATATTGAGATAATCTGATTCTTCTTCCATCATTATACGTGCGTGAAACACTAAAATGTTGAACCATGCCGTGGCTACAGGAAATCCTGGGAAAATTGTGTCACCCATTTTTTCATGAAGAAGTGCGATTTCATATTTTTGGCAAGGTGCTCATAAAAAATATAATATTAACGAGCTTCGCTGCCAATTCAAATTGCACTAGTGCCTTAGTTTTCAATGTGTAAAAAACGGATTTGTAAGAATATAGCCTAGGAATGAGTTAGTTGTCATTCATATTAATTCATTTAATTTTTTTAGGATTTGTCTTTCATTTCATGAATATAATTTTATTTTACAAATGAGCATTTAGTCGAGTTGACTTCAAAAATTAATGTTTGAAGTTCAATTGTGCGACAGTAATAACCGAAGTATGCTGAAAATTAGCACAATATAATTTCTCACATTCAAAGTAAGGCATCCCATGAAAAAATTTTTGTTCTGATGTTTATATACCTATAGTATGTACGGTCAGGGAAAAGTTTTTTCCGCCGCAAAATGCTACGAGTAGAATGATGGAACTATTCACGATGCAAAAAATTGGATAATTTTTTATTACATGTATTGAAACGCTAATGTTCAGGATCGTGAATAACGTTGAGTAATGTAAGAAATGTAGTTTAGGCATTCACTAATAAAATGAAAATTATTGTCACTTTTTCACTTGGGTTCTCGGTCACTGACTCTACCAAAAAGCTTTATGAAAATGAAAGACCGTTAATGAAGATTATCGTTCACTGAAAACGCCTCAGTTTATTGAGAAATTTTCTTCCAAAATTTAATCAGAGTTAATAAATTAAGTTGACCGGAACCAGCGATGTTGCAACTAAAAGGGCAATTAATTGTATTCCTTTATTAGAAAAATTACTACTAAACTAAATCTGTCAGCCTTTCACAATTATGACACTACGACCTTCATACAAAGCTTCTGTCCAAGTTAGAGCGCAAATTGAGCCCAAGAGAGAACAACAACTGAGGCAGCGAAGCTTACGCAATGTTAGAGAAAGATCCTTATATTATATTCGAAAAAATAAGGGCCAATAAGAAATATCTGAGACATAATTCAAACTTGTTGCAATGTGTCTCAACTGATTTGAATACAATTCAATTAAAGACCCACCTTCAGTTACTGTGTCAAAAGTGGGTCATGGTGGCCTTCAGGGGTAGATGTTTACAAGTAATGCGAGGCGAACTAGATTGAAAGTAAAAAGGTGAATTCTTAGTAATGGTATTGGATATTCTCCAGGTTAATAAACTAAGTGCTTAATGTATTTAATCAAACAGAGAGCAATAACAGGCGTGGTGGGTTACAGCTTATGGTTTGAGAAGTTATCCATTAATAAACGAATTAATATCACGAAAAGAAGCCTCCATTTAGAAAATTACGTCAGATCTAAAAAAATTTACCGAAATTCATCCAACATTAAAGCTGAATGTAATGAAAATTACCAGAACAAGGCTTTGAACAAAACTGATAGTTCAATTAAAAAACAAAGGAAAAATCAAAGTCGTTAATGACGTTGGAATAGCATTAAACGAAACATAAACTTGGAAAATGCTGACTCGCACTGAAAGCGTCTGCTCGGACCTAAGATCCTTCCGATGTTCCAATTGTGTTACAAATGAAATTTGTAAATAAATAAATCTCAAATAATTAGGTTTACTAAGCATACAGTTTTTTGAGGTTTTCTGAACGATTTCAGTTTTTAACTGAACATCATTATGTTATATTCAATTTCCATCAAGGTTCTATCGTAGATTAAGTGAATAAAAAAATTATTCAATTGCTTCCCCGAGCCTTTGAGTTTAAAATTTTTATATTGACTTAAAACTTCTTTGGCTCAAATATGTTCAAAAGATAAGGAACGTTAATGAGATATCGATTTTAAATTACTACAATTTTTCAAAGTTAAGATTTGTGATTGTGCTATGTCCAGGTGAAGGTTCGATATAGTCGCCATTGACCCTGGGACTTTAACCACGCCTCTAGACAATAACAGTAGTTAGAGTAATGTGACTACCTCACGAGCCTACTCTTTTACGATCTTCTTATTTTATGAGCCTTTAACTATTTTTCACTGCTCTCTTTCCACACCATGCCAGCAGGAATCACTCGTTCGTTACTGTACTCCACAACTTTTTTTGAACACATTCTTTTTCCAAAAATTCTCTTTCATATCGTGCTGAGGAAGTACAAAGTTCACTTCAAAGAGGTTGGCAAACAACTTAATGAAAAACTAATATTCAAAACAAGTTGTCTGTGATGTTCCATCGATGAAAGCCAATCTGATCGAAGGTTTCTCTCAGCTAAAATTTAGTGTTGTTGCAATGAATTGATTTGAGTTACTTTGAATGATGGATTTCTGACAATCTCATTTGCAAGAAGAGCAATGTGGTGTGTCTGGAAAAGAAACGATATTTGTTAAAGGATAATTTCTTTCTTGAACTCGAGGCTTCAGATATGTGGCTCAGCTTTGAAAATAATTGTTCATTTCTTTCGAGGTTTAGTTAGACCACGTATTGGGTTATGAATTCAATTAGAATACCTTCTCAAATATATGGTGACCACAATACACTGCCTGATTCCACGATGTTAGGCTATTTGAATTTATTTAAACGTTTTAATGCATTTATTATGTAGCTATTTTTATACAAGTAGTTTTGTTTTTATCAGGTCATTAGACATACAGGGACGACAAATATTCCTCCATATTAATATTTGTCATTTATTATATTTCTGATAAACAAAAACGGGATATACCGATACTATATTTGCACATACATACGGAAACTAATAATGTACAAAGGAAACGAATAAATTACATTAAATGATTTATTTATATAAATACAATTATAAATATTAAGAGATAAAAACTGTTCGCACGGATTATAAATAATAGATAAGTCTGATATAATACTTCGTGGCATAGCCATTATTCAGTTCAACTTCAATCATTTTTTTCTGTAGTTTTTAACCAATGGTTTGCAAGTTTCTTTTAAAATTTTGCCTCATTCCTTTTGGTGAATTTTCTACAAATCTGGAATGCATGACGAAGCTTTTGAATGGATTTTAATTTTCAAACAACACCTCGAATTTTCAATGGGGTTCAAGTCTGGAGACTGGCTTAGCTACTTTAGTTATCTTAGACTGTGATCGACATTGCGCTATTTTTGAAAACTTCGCCGCGTGCTTAGGGTTGTTATCCTGTGGCCAAACCCACCCTTCATAGAGTTGAAGCTTTTCAACGGAATCACGTAAATTATCGTTCAAAATTATTTGGTAAATCTCTGCATTCAGTTTAAAATCTATAGCATGTTAATAAACAGTGTCATTTGCCGGAAAAAGCCAGCACACTATGATGTTGTCATCTCTTCTCCGAATATTGCTACGTGAACTTCGTCTAAAGAATCAAATTTTCGACTCGTCTGTCCATAAAAACTTTTTCTAGAATTTATCAGATTTATTTTCATGTTCAGGAACCAATTTTAAACGATCATCTCCATGCCTTTTGGTCTATAGTAGAGTTTTTCTATGATGGCATGATTTCAGTTGATCCCAATGATATCACTGGTCTGTGATGTTTTCAATGTCTAACATATAATACCTGATTTTAGGCCAGTTTTTTGTACTGAATCCTAAAATCTTTCTTATTTTACTCAATCAAATCAGGTTAATGAAACATTAGCACATTATAAATATCCTAAATTCCGATTTATTTGTAGGTGAGTAAAACTCAATATTGAAAACATTAGACTGATTCATTCACAGAACGCGCACAAAGTATTTTGAATAGATAACAAGAAGAGCATAATGAACTAAGGAAGCTACTCATGGATAAATGGTCTCTTCAGGGACTTCCGTTTGTGTTGATCAGACTGCGCATCCCTCTCTAGGCACCAGCAGAAGTCGGCCAGAAAGTTGACATCCCATCGGCCTTGATAGCGTTCCTCCATAACACTGATATCTTGGTGAAAGCTCTCACTGTGTTCTTTACTGAAGTCTCCACAATTCTCTGGAAAATAGTCCAGATGAGAGCGGAGGAAGTGCATTTTCACTGACACGCGCACACCAAGTTGGCAGAAATTCTCCATTAACTCATCAACCACCTTCTGTTACTGCACTTCTGTGGTTGACAAGGAAGTTTTCTATGACCGACTTACAGAACAACCAGGTAGAAAGCTCAGCAGGATTCAGTGCATCATTCAAACTAGTATCCTTGATGAGTTCCCTTATTTGAGGACCATCAAATATACCTGCATTAATTTTCTCCATGCTTTTTCGTTGAAACTTCTGATGAAGGGAAGCAAATCCTCCATCTTCCCCGCCCAATGCCTTTACAAAGTTGTTCATGAGACCGACTTTGATGTGGCGGGGTGGAAGAAATATCTTGCTCGGTTCAACCAGAGGGTGAGATACAATGTTGTGTGATCCAGGTTTTAATCCTTGTCTTGATGGCCACTCTTGTCTGACATAATGCTGGTCATCAGCACGGCTTGACACAATGCTGGTCATCAGTACGGCTATCCCATTAGCACATAAAGCATGGATACTTAGTGTAACCACCTTGAAGTCTTAGGATGAGTCCAACAACTTTAAGATCTCCACAGATCAACCATTTATGTTTCTGGTAGTTCAGAGCAGACAACAGACGCTACATGCTTCTGTGGAATTCTTTCATTTCAACTGAGTGCCCAACAGGGATCCATAAAAACTTCTTTCCGATATTCAGAAGAACTGCTTTGAGATTTCTGTTAGATGAGTTAATGAAAAGTTTCCATTCCATAGCATCATACTTCAGACCAAGTAATTCAATCAGGTCAGCAATATTGCTACTGTACACTAGTGAAGATGCGTCATCAAACATGAAGAATTTTCTAAATTCTCTCTCGCGAACCCAATACCAATAGAATATTGTTTCTGGAGCCAGTAGACGTTTCTCTCGAAGATGAGAACCCAGTAGCTGGGCAGGTCTTCAAAAGGTTCAGCTCTTGTGTCAGGTCATTGAGTTCGGCTTGGGTCAAAGGCACCAGTTGGTCGTCCTCTTCTGACCTGTATTTATCACACTTAGCTGTATCAATCATGTCAGTAGATTCCATGGTGACATTTGGCTCAGGAACAGGAACATCGCAGCTATGGGGGACTGGATTTATAGCAGAAGGAACATCAGGGTATTGAACATGATGCTTGTTCTTGCAATTGATGCCTCTTGGATTTGTCATGCAAAAGAAGCAGACCGTAACGTAATATTTCCGTTCTCTCCTCACCATTGGGACACCAAATGACATACTCTTCCTTTTCCTGTTCCTCTTCCTTTTCCTGATCCTCCAATGTTTTCAGCAGACATGGGGAGCTTATAGCATATCCTGGTCCTGAGTTTGACTCCAAAGTAAACGTGATATGCTTTTTCGACAAAATCCGTGATTTTTGCTTGACATTCTGGAAGAACCACATGTCTGCAGATGTAACTGAACCTATTATGATGATTTTTACACCCCTGATCCATTGTTTTAGATCTGAAAAGAGAAATAAAAATAATTATCAAAGGTTACCCACGACCCGGTTTTGCAAAAGCAAAGCCCATAAACGCTTGGATTGAGATATTTTAGAAAAAACATGCTCTAGAAAAATATGCTAGAAAAGAAATAGAATATACTCGTATCTTAGAAACCATAGCTGACCCAGAAAAATAAACTGTATTTTTGAATTCAGCTCGCACGAAGGGTTTTAATTCAGTTGGAAAATCCTTGACTTTTTCAAAAAAGTTTTGAAACCCAGACCATTGTATTCAGTGATAATAGTTCGTAGTGTACCACTAGTGCCTGAAGCAAATAAATCTTCTTGTAACTCCTTTCTGGTATTCATTGCGCTATTTTCCATTCATCTTTTAATTTTTCATAAGCATCTAATGAAACTATGGAGTGGTGTTCAAGATCGTATTTGGTTTTCAACAGTTCCTCATATTTTATACCTTTGAATAAATGAAATAATGGTAGAGAACGGAATTTGAATTTTTTTTGATATTTTGCTGGCACTATTGGCAGATTTATACTGTTCAATATTCAAGACTTTTACGAAATTTGTGAGTTCTTTACCTCTCACCATTTGTACGACACTACTGTATGCTTTCTTAATGTTGAATTAACTAGCTGATATTAACTGTTAAATTAACTAGCTGATAAGGTGATTACTGATGACAATTATTGGAACAAACGAGATGGTTCTTGTAACAAACACCTTATCCCAACAGTACTTTTCACCATCTAAAATCAGAAATTTGTTCTGCACGAATACTTTTTTTACACCTAAATATTTATAATTGTATAAAAATCCGTTATTTACTGTAATGTATTTGTTTAGTTTGCATATTTTTAGTTTATGCATGTATGTGCAGATATTGTATTGGTCTATCCCATTTTTGTTCACCAGATATTTAATAAATATAGAATTTTAACATGAAAAAATATTTATTTCCGCAACTCTATATTTTCATAGAAGTAGAAGATCATGTAAAATGACTACAACGTTATTTGTGACAAAGCTGGTGTATAGTGGAAGCAAGAGTGTTGTGAACGTGAAACATGGTTTCAGATTCAAGTGTACAATTCCACCTATACCCATGTATGTATATTTAGAAATGGTACAATTTTTTAATGAGGTAAGGTGCATCTGTGGTTAGGCTAAGGGACAATTTGGCTGACCATCAATTGCAAAGAATAATTAACAATCAATTAATTCAATAATTAATCATCAATTAATGATTGAACCTGTTATAGGAACATTCAAGCACATCCCCATTGAGTTGTTGTTAAAAGTTGTTCAAGAGTTACAGCTCTACAAAAGGTCAGTATTGAAGACCATATACATAGAACCGAACATGTACTACCTGCAATCCTGGATTGGTTGGAATATTAGATGACTGAAGCAGTTTGCGTAATCCCTCCAGGTATCGTACAGAGAGTCTGGACTGACGTAAACGATCGCATCGACGATTGTTGAATATCCAGAAAATCTTACTGAGTGTACATATTGCTAACCCAGACAGCATGTAGCTAAGTAAAATGGTGCACCTGAATCTACTAACTGTGAAAGATGGTTACAATAAAGAGACATGTTATACCAATTTGATACCGGAAAGTATTTAGCGACACTAAGGAAATAAGGTATTACAAGGAAATAACCAGTCCTGTGGATATCGTTCTATCATTCCGTCATACATGTATAGATTGCTATACATGGACCCATATCATGTTTACCTGGTACACTGGATGGAAGCCCGAGTAATTTTGTACGATAATATTTTATTTTGTAATATTGCCCAACTATTGATTTATTAACGGGTTAAAAATTGTCTTTGAATTAGAAACTTTCAGGTAAAGTTCTGTATTTTTATTTTCCATTTTTAGGTATGCATAGCTTACACTTCCTTCAAATTGCCATAGCGTTTTTGGAGAGATTTGTTATTTATACAGATTATTTTAACAGAAATACCGCAGGAGTGGAGATGTAGGTGTTCAATTCCTATTTATATTGAATTTTTTTCACGATACAGACAAACCTAGCATACGTTCACAATGTGCTCGCAAGTGAATGAACTTGCAGATGTGCAGTGGCAACTGGAAGATACAGGTTCAAGCGTCAATTGAAGGAAGGAAATCAAACTTGAATTACGACGAAGCAAAAGAAAGAATAGCAGATACAGGCAGAAAAACGAAAATAATTATTTTTCATTCTGATAGAGGTCAACAGAATACAATGAAAATTTAACTTGTTTAATCATACGTAAATGTTTCATATACGCCTTAATTTCAATGTCATGGTAGTTATGATATATTCATAGGTTTGCATATTCCAGGCGATGTCTGAAGTATATGTATGAGGAGTGTGTATCACACGAGGAATTTGCAGTCGTGATATTCTCAAGCTGAAGGTATCAAGTGTTGAGATGTTAACCAAAAGGCAAACTCGAGGGAAAGGAAACAATCGAGCGCCAGCACTTGAGAAGGTTCGAAGGGTTGAGTTACGTTAGAGGTGTGAAGCCATAGGAACAGCTACGTAGAACCCGCAGCACAGACAAAGGGCCTGCACTTGAAAAGGTCGGGCTGTTATTTTTGTAGCTAAAATAAGTGTCAATTGAGACGAAATTTATGGGTTGGGACAGTGTGACTCGCAAAAATCAGACAGTCGTGAAACTAAAACTGATCGAAGAGTGGGCGGGGTATATCACAAACGTTGTAAACCTATTTCTGACCTTTGGAAAAATTGGGAGATTGGAAAAGGAAACAAAAAGATGCGTGGGAGGAGCAAGGCTCATATGAAAGCGGTAGTAAGGATAGAGACTGGGACTTAGGCTTGGGGGCTAGATCTCGACAGCAATGTAGGCTTGGGGCAGGTAGATCAACATCGAGGGCATAGGTGAAGGTTCGGCGGTATGAATGGAATAGGTGAAGTGATTAAAGGGGGAATTAAATTAATCATCACACCGACGAATAACAGCAAATTTTGCACGTGCGCTTAACCGTGTGTGATAGGGGAAAAATTAATTGCAAAATAGCAAGGAATGTAAAGGGAATTTTAGTGTTCTTGCTGTTTTGTAACTGTGAGAATTAAACACCGAAACCCATCATCAGCAGCGAATCTCCAGTGTGAGGGTAATATAATATTATTATTGTCTATGTGTTCGAGGTTGGCGACAGGGTAAATTTCGTAAGGTGTCGTGAATGCCCGCTGATTTAACTAAATTTTTCTGTATTCACATTTAATTTTTCAACTATTAAGTATGCAATTTATCCATTAATGATGCACTATTTAACAGGATATCGTGCTGTGGTTTATATGTCAAAATGTGGTAAATAACTCACATTTCCCATCCCGTGATGTTTAGAATAACATGGATTACATTTTCTGTGTGTATCATTTATCTTTTCTTTTGTTGTTGAAAAGAAGTACTGGGAATGTATTTTACCATTCCATGAATTCAGAGGATTAGAGTCCCTCTAGTGCGATTACGCATGTTGTTGCATTTAAATTATTGTGTTAGTTACAAGTTTTATTTGAAATATGATGGTAGGGCAGCATGCAGAAAAACCATGCATTGAAACCAAGATTACGTAAATTATGAGAGGAAAAAGAACTCATCAACAATTAATCATCATGCAATTAAAAATAGGCAGAAAATAAAGTTTTACTTTTTTATATGCATCAAATCAATCATTAATAACAAAATTAGACAAGACATTATTCATTTGTTTCCAACTCGTATCGCCACATCAACATTAAGTGAAAAAGAACACATACATGTTGATTTTGAAATGGTCTTTAATGCACTAAAAAACACACCAAAAGTCCTAGTTTAAATAAATTGCTTACGCAAAAAAGTTCAAAACTCAGCGCTTTGAAGTACAATGCATATATTACTCGTTCAATAGAACATTGAGAGTACACGTAATCAGTATTAGTTATCAATGTGTGTGACATATTATGCTTCTAAATTCCTTTCATCAGCATAGAACTGAGTTACTGGTTGCTATTCGAAGATTCAGCTGATTTTCCAAGTGATTGACACCTCTAACATGAATGTCGAAATGTTACCACGTAAATGCGCAATAAGAGCCTTCCAATGTTGTTCATTATACACAATACAAATATAAAATTTTAAAACACATTCCATGTGGTCACAGTACAGTAGCTAGCATTGCCGCTGCTTTTTCTGTATAATTAATATCAAGTATTTGTGAATGTGTTGGTATTAATTGTGTTCTGCTGCGGATAGGTTAGTAAATTTGTGACATTCACGGCTCCTACAAGTGAAAACAACTTTTTTAACCTCTTCTTGCAGGATCAATCAGTTATAATAACGATTCTAAAAACTTCTAGAAATGTGGGTCTTCAAGGACTTCATATGGGGGTATATGGGCTCAGCAGTCAGCAGTACTGTGCAAAACATGATTTCCTTCTCACCCACCCTGCAGTTGGTAGCTGCAAATAGAAGCACGTCCTCCTCTGGTTTGATGCTCCATCAAGCTCGCCCAGAACGAATTTTTGCTGACATAGACACTTTCATTCACAGAACTGAACGTGCAGCGAAGACTCCAAGAATAACTGAATACGACAGTGCTGAGTTTTTTACCATCTCGAACATACGCATCAATATTTTTATGTTGCTCATGCTTGTTCTTTATTTTCCTCTTACTCACCAATTCATTGTGTCTTTCAAAACGTAGATTTTTTTAGTTGTACCAGATAGTTTTCGACAATGTACATTAAAGTTATGAACATTATTATTACGGCAATATTAATATGAATATTGATGACAAGGATATCATATTTTTCGTTACTATTTTGATGCATATTTACGTGCTACGCGGACGAAGGCACTTACCTTCATTGGATTGTCTTTGTAGGTAAACAGCCGGACTCCTTTTTCTTGCTGATGAAGATGTGGGTACTTGAGTCTCCAGGTAACCGACTTACAGTAACTTCCTGCTCCCGAGAACGTCCGGCTCAACCGCCCTCCGCCTACGGCCAGTGTTCGACTGGCTTCACTTACTGAGCTAAATGTCAGCGGTACTTGCCACGTCGTGGCGAGTGTCAGCAACTGCTGAGTGAGGCCTTTAGAAGTGCTCTACAACTTGTGAAGTTGAAGGGAAGTGTGCATAATTTCATCTAAATTGATTGTCTCTGTGATCTTTCTCTGAATTGATAGTTTATGTAATACCTAGCTCAATTGATGGGGTTTCAGCTTCGGAGTGTAAAATTCAGAGTTTGTTGAATTACATTTACCATAAAATTGTCAGTCCGTCTGGAATTAATCTCAAGTGCTACCTCACCATGATTCTTTATCTGTTCTCGAGCACAGACTTTCCGAGTATTGTCTGTTGTGTGCCTGAGAAGACACCACTTCTCGAGTCTCCCGCAACCCCTTCGTTAATAATACGAGTAAGTGTATATGTGCTCTGTGTTTAAATGTTCTTAGAACTGCATATTCACATGTTGTTAAGCTTTCTCTTCAGCGATATCTGAAAAAAACGCAGTTAAACAGCACCTCTTGCAACAACATTAGCAAGATGTTGTAAGGTTGTTTTTTCTCGTCTTATTCTTAACGTCTAACAAGCTACATGCTAACGCCCTTATAGTGGTAGTAGGGACAATGCATAGTGATGTATAGTAATGTGTAATGATGTGTTAATGTAGAATGATGTGTGAAGATGAATGGGTACGTGGGGAACGCGCAGCTGGGTCACAGGGCTATTAAAATTCAACCGTCGCGCTCGCAAATATACAAACAACACAGCACGCTATCATGCAGTGTAAGCAGTTATGAACACCTACCAGTTGAAATATGTTCTGCGATCGCCTTGAAACCGTGAGAAGCATCGAATAAGAAGCCAACGGTCAAATGAAAACAGTACACCTCTAAAGCAAGACCAAGTACGAAAGGAGGAGCTAAAAGTCAGGAGGTGTATTTCTAGAAAACACCAACGGATTATATAAACAGCAGTCGGGATATCAAGGGGGTCAAAAGAGTAAGGAGCAAGCAACCAACTTCAAGGAAGCAGGGGGTACACCTACGAGCTAGATCCAGGCGACCGACTTCAAGGAAGCAAAAGATGGAATATCACTCAGAGGGAAGTACGAGTATTTCTGGGTTAGGAAACAGGAGTAATATGCCAACAAACAGCATAAACGTAGTAGGATACCTCTATCAAGGCATCCACTAACGGAGGATTTTTTCTCATTTTAGGGAGGGATCTATAATAACTACAAGAACTACAAAACGGTTAGAGCTGCTAGAACTGTTTCTACTACTTCTACTACTACTATCCCCACTACAACTACTTCTTGGAGTAACTAGAGCCTTGAAAAGTTCATATAAACTTGGGAAAGTTTCGCCAACAATTAAATCGGAGAGGCTCGGGATTTTAGCGTCAAGTTGGATTTGATGTTTAGGTAATTACTTTGGGATATTAACAACAGGAATCAAAAGGAAATAAGAAATAATACAATCTTAAACATATATATATATATATATATATATATATATATATATATATATATATATATATATATATATATATATATATATATATGTATTGTAAACAACAGGATTGGCCGGCGCTACGCCTGAGGGCTTTACCGAGTCTGTGTTTCGTACGTGCGGTGAACGAAGTGCAACGCAATTCTTCGTGTTTTTATTTGAGAGTAAATTGAGCATTATATTCAGTGGAATTGGTTAATAGGACTGCAGTGATTATTAATTCATGAAAGTGTATTTGGTTAAGCATTATGAGTGAGAATAAGCGATATGATTGGAGTGATCTTCAGTGAATTTTGAAATGTTTGCGTGTATTTCATTGCGGTGCTCATATATTCTTTATGAGTTACGAACATATTTATATTTTGCTGTTTGCAGGTCATAAGCAGAAATGGTTGGCTAGGACTGGCACTTCTAGATTTTACATTCATTAATTTTTTACGCATTGTTGAGCTAACTAACGATAAATAAACCGTCACACCCCAAAAATAGCTTCCAACATCGAAACAAAAGAATGCCAGGGGCTTCTAAAAAAATAATTGTAATGCGCAGTATTTAACTAATACATATGAAAGATAGATAATGTTAGTTATTGAAATGTTTGATGGAAAATATATAATACAAAGTAAGTGATTTCGGGACCAAGCACTGAGGCTATAACTTCAAAATCCTTCAAATTAATGATGTGATTGCACTCTTCCGCAAAATGATCCAAACTGGATGCGTGCATGAGAACTAATAAGTAATGTGTGCGAAGTGATAAGTTAACTAGCACGTACCCTAATGTGTACACATGCTATGGCAGAAATACTTTAAGGAATGCCGAATATCGGTCTTTTCTAGTTGAACCCTCGCATTTTGAAGATACAATGTTTCGAAAGATGAGAAATAATATTCTAATACTATGAATGATCGTCGTGTGTTTATATCTTTATTTATATATTTATTTACATGTTTCGTGTCACGCTCTTATGAATAGATAGGAAGAAATTAGCACTGGCGGTCTTGGTTTCAGTTCACTGGTAAATTAATATACTCATTTGCGCTGTACAAGTGCACTATAATAAGTCACGTTCAAAAAAATTAGAGAGATCCAGAGCCTTATATACATGAGTCCGTATCGTGGATACCGAGTTCGGCAGGGTTTTACATATTACAATATACATACACAAGCTCGCAGTTGCTTTCAGTAATGCTGAATTTTTGTATCTAGGATATGACACGAATAGTTATAACTATTTCTATTGCGGCTCAAAAATACTGTATTCTAAGTGTTTATTACTGTCACAAGAAAAATAAGTTGCCTCTGAAATAAGCTTAAACATGGAAACTCCACTGTAATTTTATTCAATATCTTTCCAACAGTATTTGCCATCATTTTTGATGGCACGGTTACAGTAGTATTCCAGAGTTGTGCTGATTGCTGAATATCATTCAATTTGTAATAGGATACGGCTTAGAGATAGTGTAAGGCCTATACGAATAAAATGCAAAGTTGATTTCAATGTAAATTTGCCGAAGAGGCTACATTTTTCTGTGATGAATATCGAAAACTACAATCTGTCAAAAATTATACGTAACATTCGCAGATAATACTGATGGGGAAATACACTGTAAGCCACAATGAATTTTTATTTAAAATTCAACTAGAGTTCAAACGCATAATCTTTTCACTTGCAAATTTGGTGTAAAGCGTTTACTGGTAAACGTTACTGATCTAAGGGTTATATGTTTATTTTTACATTAACGTTTAAAGATTCGACATTCTGTGGTGCTACATTTCACTTTAGAATTGTTCAGTACTCGTAAATTATTAGACTCGTATTGAATTCTTATTTTTTTTTCATTGACGATCAAGAATATTGCAAATACACTAGAACATTATGGGCTCCCATTCTTCAACATTTAACACTTTTCCGTGCATTTCAAGAATAACAATGGTTGACCGTGGCAATATGTAAACATGAAAAATGAACTCATGCTCAAAGTCTTATGTTTTTTATGCCTGGTAACGAAGTTGGAGCCCAGTTTGTGCAACCAGTCGTTCGCGAACTTGGCGTCAGCTACTTTCTAGTTAATAAGCTCTACTGAAGCAAATGCAACTGTATTTATCGTCTTCACATCCAGCAGTTAAACATAGACGGAATTAAAGAACATGCGTTTTATAAGCGGAAATACGACAAGCGGCGAGCTGCTCTCATTTGCATCCGCGTGCTATTTGTGAAATTTGTAGAACCCACAAAATTTGAATATTCTCCAGACTTTTACAGTTATTGACATTTCTACAGCGTATGTGACCAAACTGTTACCAAAACTTACATCTTACATATGACATAAACTTTTGTACTATAGTTCACAAATCTTCATTAACTTTCATAAACGTTTGGAAATTTAATTCTTTACCTCAGTCACTTGTGTGTTTTCCAAAATAAAAATTTCTACGTATAGCGTTGAAGGTATACTATATGAGCTAATTTTTTTATTTTCCCTTTTCTCCAACTGTTTGCAACCAGAGGAAGTAAATACTAAATGGCCAAAAAAGTGGATAGCTTTGGCCATAGCCTAATGTAAATATATTACGAATAAATTAAACGTTTGAATAGTTACTCTTTGTAGTTTCGTGTCTTTGCATATTTCGCGTTAGGAATGAGCTTGCTGCGATGATGCAGGCTTCTCTTGTTAAAGCAAACAAACGGCCTGCCTGTGTGTGACGATTGATGGCTATGAGTACGATTGTTACTTCTCCCCTCTGGTGCCTGAGCGTGATTAGTGTATATTATTCTCTCTTCTTCTTTCGTCTCATTTTCTTTATTCTCGCCTTGTCTTGCATTCTTTTTTCTCCTTGTCATCCCCTGTCTTCTCTTTTCCTATCCCTTTTCACCTTCTCCCCATTTCTCTTTCTTTTTTACTTTTTCTTTTCTCCTACTTTTCTATTTTTCTTCTGCTGTTATTTTCAATTTTAGTTATAAGAAATCAATATCAACGTAGTCCGGATTTACAATATATCAGACAGTTAGATACTTTTGTTGGACTTCAATTTTTTTTGGATTAGCCTTCTTAGAAAACTTTACACTAACTTCTGCCAATTTTTTATCAACTTTTTAACGAAGAACTTTTTTCATAATGATCAAAATATTACGTAAATTACCACTTATCTTTATTCATTTTTATGTAATTTTACCTTAATTTCAAACGAAACATTTAGAATTTTCATTAAATGCATTGATTTCTTGTGGAATTCACCTACTATATGTAGTATGATGGGCACTAATGGGTTAATAGACAGTTTTTGTCAATTTAAGTGTATTTTTCTAACAGCTAAATATCATGAGATGAGTGTGTAGAAACTCACGACTTTTATCGCTGATGATAACGAATTGGCATCAGTAAAATTTTTCCCAAAATTGTTTGCAACAATTTTGTAGGTTGAAAAATGTTTTGCATTACGTCTACACTTCGTGGATTTCCATTGACAATAGGGAGTCAGCTAAGTATAATCTTCATCAATATTCACGAAATATATATTCCCATTAAATATTTTTACTATTTGATATCTTCATGGTTGCTTATAAGAGTTGAAACGGTTTGGAGACCAAATTTTCAATTTCATATTATTTTTACAGATTATTTCTCTTATAATCAGTAAAAAATTTGTAGGTTCCAAATGACTGCTTTTGACAGCATTGACGATCAAATAGCGATCATGCAATCTTTAGTCCCTGAACTCCGTCCCTTTACGTCGTTAAATTTCGTTAATATGAATGCATTAGTTCATTTTACTTTATACAAGAATAAATAGTTATACTTCATAACTAGCACATGGTATTAATTTTATTTCCTGGCTCATACGCTGCATACCCTTGTGGCTGAACCAAAAGTCTCGCTGCTGGAATCTATTGTATTTTCATTACTTCTATAGGTCATAAGTTGATGAACTTAATTTCAATAGTTTAGACTCAAACGTTGAATAAGTTATTGCCACGACGACAGGCATCATAATTGCTGTCAGCGACGCATGAAAGCTCAATTATTCTTCCTAAAATGCTCACACGCTCTGGAGAGCAGCTGTCACAGCTAAATTCACTACAATGACATCTACATGAAGACAAAAAGTCATAATATTTTATTTGATGTTTGGGCCAAAACAGGTCTGAATAGAACCCAATAAATTGAAATTCGTCGACGCAAGGAATTTTTCTACATTCTGTTCATTACAATGGACTCAATGCAGACATGACTCAGGAATCAATGCAACTTCCTCTATGCTTATCTCTATTATACTCTGAATTATCAAAAATTCGTTTTAGTGCACGTTTCATAAGAGCACATATAAAACAAAATGTTCAGTGTGCTTCATTTTCTGATTGGCCGTCCGAGCTTCAAGAGTAAGTCATCATTTCATTTTATGCAATCGGTACAGTGTGCCTATAGCAGATCTGGGAACGCTGAGTCGAAGAGTCGGAATCGAGGAACTGGAATCGAGGAATCGATGTCGGACGAGAACTGCTGACAAAGAGTTCGAGTCGGAGTTGGTCTTTACAAAAAATTCAGGACGTTTGTAGGCGTGTGAACGCTCGACTGCAACTCTGACAGAAATAAATTGTTCTCCTTTAACTATTGAGTATCAGATATATATCTAGGTTTTTACAAGCCTACCGTAACATATTTTTATACACTGAGTGAACGTGGCAAATTGATGCCACACAGGCATGAGTGCGTTACCACGGCAAATGAGCTTGTGGTCGGTCTTCTGTTGTTGGCGTGATGTAAATCTTCACACGAATAATGTATAAATATAAAGTTCATTCATGGTTCATTATCATGATGTGAATAACAGCAACACTATCTTTTTAAATATTCTAAAATTTCAATAGTATTAACATAGTCACAAAATCAGTTTGATTAACTACAATGAATAATGATTATCTACGCTTTAGAAAGAAACAATAACATTGAAAAAACATGAATAATTCTATTCCAAATGTGCATATTTTCAGTCTTTTATTCTTAGAACTCCCCTGAATAAATACATTCACCTCTATATCTTAAACTCTTATGATACATGTTATAGCGCTCAATAATTGATATTCAGTCAAGTGAAGGAAATCAATAAAAATATGCATGCTTGACCTGTTAACGTTTGCCAGAGCCAAGCAGTATTTGTTGGCTGTAAGGCTGCGAAGTCAGGGTCTACTCGAGGAGTCAGAGTCGGCATAAATTTACCGCTAAAGAGTAGGAGTCCGAGTTAGACTTTGTGAGCGAACTGCTTCGTTCCATTCAGCTCTTGCTTACCTTCATTCATCGGTTGTATTCATAGGGCCTATAGTCGACTTTTGAAGTACCGAGTAAGCCCTCGTTCTCAATCACTCTTGAATCAATGAACATCGTGCTCGTTCGTTATTTCTGCTTTAAAGCTACGGACCTTCGGATTTGAGCCATTGGTATGCGTTACTTGAATAATTTTTAGAATAAAGGAAAGAGTTTAATTTCTCAGAGGTTTGGTTAATTAAACATCTCCCTGAAAACTATTGAATAACGAGACTGCTCATAAATTATGGTACGGTAGCGTTTAATTTGCATAGTTCGTGACTTAGTTTCTTAAATTGTTTTATCTTAGATAGTGTTTTTGTATTGTAACTCATGAACGCATAAAGTGTTCATTACTTCAGGTTGTCATGAACTCTGACATGAGAACCGTAGCACTTGCACCTGTAACTTAGCTGAAGGGATGGCCCCATTGTGAGAGGTTCACTAATGGGTACGCTCGGGTGTCCTGACCAAGCATCTTTCGGAGCTTCACTCTGTTCCGACTGAGTTACCAGCTGGGGCGTGACAGACTTTTGCAACCGCTATTACTCGTAACTCTCAACCCAGAGTTGAGCTAAAAAGAGTTCATTGAGTTGTCCTCCACGTGCACTGGAAACTAACTTGAAATCTTTCTTTTTTATTCGCGTTAGCAAAAAAATGAGTAATTTGAGCTATTTATAAGTTGTGTTTCTTGTTGACAAATTTAGAAACTAATGATGTCATTAGTTTCTAACGGGGTTTTCATCTTCGGGACCCTCCTTAAACTTTCTAAAAATTCAGGAGTCTGAATCGGAGTCAACAGATTGAAATTCGAACTCCACAATCCTGGTCTATTTGCTGTTCATATGCAGATACGAACAGTTTGGGCCGGTAGTCCTGAGGTAACCCTAGCTATTACTGCCGAGTAGAATAACTGTGGTTTCATTTCATTTCTTCACTTTTCCAAAAATCAGTGTTATATGAATGTCGAAAAAATATTTGCTAAATTCAGGGCAGTTCAATAAACAACAAAATGACAATTCATTGCACAAATTTCACTCTTCTTTGTCATAGCGTCAGCAAAAACACAGGTGGTTTTTTCCTACAGTTTTTGAAACATTATCCGATTGATGAAGCACTGTAGTAATTATTCGAATGCGCTAAAAGTTGCAGATTTTCATAATTTTCAAGAGTTCGGTTTATAATATGTTTTTTAAAAAGGCACATCGAACTGAATTGTAGAATTATTTCAATGATATATCTTTTTTATGGAGCTATGTTTAATTTCCTAGCGTTTGTATGATTTCGCTTACACGTGTTTTGTGTAGGATGAACTTCATTTTAATTGGAATTATGGTTTAAAGAACAGCAAATTAAAGATGCTTCAAAACAGTGATTAGTTCTGCACTCTGGACTGTTATGTCAATAATTGACGCGGTTAAACTAAAATGTTAGCACCAGTGATTTGAATTTAGCAGGGCAAATAGCTGATTACTTAGATTGAGAAACATGAGGTGTCCGAATATATTTAACACGTTCGTTGCGATTGCCTAGCTGGTGCAAATCTTTACTTTGTACATACAGTCACTAGAAAGCTTTGAAAAAATTACAGAACCTAACCTGAGTGACCCACCGGTGGGTCATATCGCAACAAACGTGTTAAACTTCATGTATACAGTTTTCAGAAACAATTTCTTCTACAATAAGAGGGTAGCTAATCTACATATATAATTGACAGTGTACCTGCATCTCTCTCTCTCTCTCCCGGTGTGTGTGTGTCCGTCCCATTACTTCCTATCTATTAGTTAAGAAAAATTATTGAGCTGATATCAGAACAGGTATATATCTAATATGAGCATTGTATTGTGGTTAGCAAAGGTGCCGGATCAC
Organism: Trinorchestia longiramus; assembly: GCA_006783055.1. Lineage (NCBI taxonomy): Eukaryota > Metazoa > Arthropoda > Malacostraca > Amphipoda > Talitridae > Trinorchestia > Trinorchestia longiramus. The sequence goes on from VCRD01000265.1 coordinate 205,461, forward strand.
TATAAAACACTCCATTTTGCCTGTTATTAGTTTTTATTTCCTTCACAGCAATGTTATCGGTAGATATAATACAGAATGAAATTCCTGTATATACTAGCATACCCACACGTGAAAAACTTCGGTAAAACTTCACGTTTTTTACCAAGTTTTTTCGTTTTACTTGCCAGTGGATGCAGGCTTTCCATAGGAGTTTCCACATTGAAGGATGTGCTTTTGGTATTCACAATATGTGCAATGCTTACAATACCTGTCTACCCAACCAAATTTCCTCCTATCTAAATCCTTAAGAGTGTGACAGAAAGATGGACCACGCAAACAAGAAAGAAACAAACTGTATATTATTATGAAAGGGAAATTGATGAAAAATATTCATGTGTAAAACTGAATAATGTATTTTATTTCACAGACCCTTAATTTTATCGCTTTTAAAGCAAGGAATTTCATCGGGTAAAACTGGGTCATGTTATCAGTAGATAATATGCAGAAAGGATATTCTGAATGAAATTAATTAAAAGTATTCATTTAAAACACAATCATTCGATGTAAATCTTTAAAGCATTCATCTTTATTATAATTTCAAATCAGTCGAATCTAAATCGTTGAATTTCCACGGGAGCTGTCTAGTATTGGAATGTTTGTTCTTTTGCTTGGTGTAAAATAAATAGGTATGCATGTCGGTAAATGTATCACCCAATAAATGTACAGCAGGGGGAAGCAAAAACTGGTATACAAATGAAAATTTGATTTAATATAATTCTCACCATTCATAAAGCAGTTATTCATATAATATAATAAATGCATGGGGACGCATAATGAAAAATATACATATAAACAAAGAAAGCTTCGATACTAATGAATACAACTAAATCTAATTTTCAAATTTTTGGGAATGAAACACATTTGTCCAACGCAAATTTTGCATTGAAAAACTTATGAATTGTTTTCAGTTTCAAGAAAGTTCAAGTGGCATGTTTCAAATTCTTTCAGTTAAGAAAAAAGTAGTTAATTTCAGCCCAAAATGTACAAACTAAGCATCTACATTGGTATTTGGTATAGGAAGGTTGTCATCATGGCATAAGGGAAAAACCAATATATATGTAAAAAAAGATTAATTGTTAATAAATGAAAAGCGTAGAAGCTACAGGAAAATATCGAATATCATGAGCATTTTATTAACTGCTGTTAGCCCATTTATTTCACAGTAAACCTACACGGTATACTGTCAAAAACCGATGAAGATCTGGGGTACAAAGCAATATTTTTCCCATCCTCGAAGAGATTACTACGTCAAGTGAAACAGAATACAATGATTACTCGTAAAGAGTTGTAAGAAAATTTACTCACATAAGGAATCAGTGCTACAAAACTAAAAAAACAAGTTAATTCAAAATACAAAAAATGCACTTAATTAGCAAAATTCCACCGCTTTTGACAACGCACAGAAATTCTCAGTAAAAAATTTGTTTGTGAACATAAGGATAGGAGAGAATCCTTCAGGGGAAGAGAGTTTTTTTAGACTGATGAAGCTAATTTCGAGGTATTTGGACGTAATTCTTGGTCTTCAAACCGAAGAACAGAATTCCAACAGAAAAATTTAGCAGTAGTAGCATTATGGTTTAGAGATTTTTCTTGGTAAAAGGTACTGAAAATATAGCAGTAATTATTGGTAGAATGAACCTATCAGCATATGAAGATATTTCGAAAAGAAAATTCTTCGTTTCAAGGGAAAAACTAGAACTTCATGGTACTAGATCTACCAACAGATAATGACCCTAAGCACAAGACAAGTGTACAGAGAAATAAGTGGTTGAAAATAATGTGAATTTACTTGAATCCATAGGACAGCCCCTACACATAAACATATAAAAGAATTTGTGTTGTTATTTGAAAATTCAAATCTATTTGGGAGCTCCTCCAAAATCCCCTATCTTATGAACGTATGCAAAAAAATGGAACAAAATACAAACAATAATTTGTAATTTTTAATTTAAGAACTACAAGAGGAGATTGGTTGCTGTTCAAATAACTGAATGTTATGCTACTTTTTTTTTAATTATTATTGTGTACTATTTTTTGTTTACATACTTTTTTCATCTAAACATTGAAAATATGTTGCAACTTATTGATAGCAAGGCTTCTATTGTTTTCTATAGGTATTTCATCATTATGATCCTGTATGCAGTTGTTATGTAAATACCAACGTTTTTGTTTTGTTGCACATTAAATTAAAAGTTTCCTGGTGTACGAATATTTGTTTCCCTCCTCTGTACATGTAAATCACATATAGTCAGTAAATAGACGTTGTATTCAAAAATACAGTTAAATAATGATGTAATAAATAATAATATTGGATGCTTTTTCCTGGTCCATAAATAAGTAGGAACGTTTTCCGGTGACATAGAAACAAAGTCAGCAAAGGTTAGTTTTTAAAGACGAACGAATACAAGTGAATATTGAGTTTCAATTAATTATGGCCCAACCTAAAACGCTATCAACATTGAAAACTTGTTGTTTGAATTATTGAACTGGCGAAAAAATTGGTGTTAGCTATTCCTTAAACACGTCTTAAAAATAAAATATAGGACCAAATGGTTATCTTAACACGTTGAGTGCGATACGACCCGCCGGTGGGTCGCTCAGGTTAGGTTCTATAATTTTTTCAAGGCTTTCTAGTGACTGTGTGTACAAAGTAAAGATTTGCACCAGCTAGGCAATCGCAGGCAACGTGTTAATATATATGAGGGCATATTTTCCTGTTTTTTGTGCATATTTCAATCCTAACAGACGGTTTCAGGGTCCATATATTCAAGTCGATGTATCAGAAACGTCGTCAATACAGGATACAAGCAGTTTTTCTCCGTACGTCCAGCAGAGCGACAAAAAATGCAAGGCTTGTCGTTCCATCCACGTCATAAAATCTGCAAGCTTTCTAAAACGAGGCCATGACGCTGTGGAGATTTGCACATAACCTTAATAAGCAGTACGTAGATTGGTAAAATGAGACTTGTTAGAATAAGAGCACTCAATTCACGTAGAAAACACAAAATTACAAGCGACACATTCTCACTAATGTTTCCTATATATCAGTATTTTTTCCATAAGTTTCCTTCATCCCCACATCCCATGTGACTGAAATTGAAGGTTTTTTGATGCTTTTAGGCAAGATGAGAGCTTTTAAGCTGAACAGAACTTTTAAGCTGAGAGCTTTTAAGCTGAATCTATAAAGAGACGCCATTTATTTGGGTCATGAATGGTTCTAATTTTTTTCGTCAGCACTGAAATATTTCTGCAGAAACACGAATCATTTTGCATTTAGTAATATGAAGATAAAATCAATTTTTTCTTTCTGGGCAGACAAATTCTCGTATACATTGGCAGAACATTAGATGCTCCTGAAGTATTTAACCTAAAACCTCTGCTTCTTGTTTGGGAAGTCCTATGCGTAAAACAAAATAATTTAGTTCATTTTTCTGAATCAATTCAGTGTTGTTCAACTTTTCAGGGGTGTATGTAAGATCCAGATCGGTACGTGCCTTGGAGTCTTCTACTGATGAATGTAAATTCATATCCTCTTAGTTATTTGGAGGTCTTGGTATAAGATCTTATCTATGAGAATCTGGCCATATGGCTAAAAGCACGTTTGGATATTGCATTTTTCTCTTGTTCATAAAGAAAATTATTCTAATTGAACAAAAATAGCAATCATTCAAGTAACTAGTTAGCTTACGCTAAGACATTGGAACTGCAAACGACATGGATTTTATCTTTATTTCCAACCATTCAGTAGGACCAACAGAGCATGAAATGAAGCTCACATGTGGGGCACTTATTTCGTCCTGCTTTTCAACATGACGTCCAAAATACAAGCTATAGGCTTTCTTCGCCATCTTTGTCACAAAAAGATCTTGGGATTTTAAAATAAAGTTTCCACACACATAACAACATTTGTTCGGCGTATTGACATAGCGTCAATCAAAATTCATTCATCAACGTACACCACATCTTCCTACAATGAAAACAAAATACAAGTGGTCTGAGGTAAGGTGACAGTTCATTGTTGTCTTGCTGGACAGAAAAAGTAATATATCTAGTATCCTTCCAGTTGTCTGGAAGTGTTGTTATAGGAGGTCTTAACAGGAGTCAAAATGACTCATAGCATGAAAATATCGTGCTGGTCATTTGTAAATAATAAAAACTTCTCTTTCATGACCAACAGCTGTTCCCTTTTAAGGAAAATCTACGTTGAATGCCTGTATCTGGTATGAAATTGTGCGTATGTTTCTTCGTCGGTCGGTAGTCCTTCCACATCAGGGATCATACTTTCAATGAACGTGGTCCAGATACATACTTTACATCGTTCTGTCTCTCTTCAATCATTCATGTACGTAATCTGTCTAGGTTGGCTATAAGATGAAAGTAAAAAAGTGTTAGCTCGTCTCGCGAATATCCGCTATATATTGGGAGATCAGGATCATAATGTGTATGTGTAGTTTAAGGAGCTTTAAGTCCCAGTGCGTTGAAGGACAATTTTCTCCTGAGCATAGTCTCCTGAGGAGAAGTGTCAGGTTATTATTGAATTTGGAACAGTACAGAATCTTAGTGCACAGCCAAATGCACTTTAAAAATAAGATGCTATTACGGTGAAGAAAATAGTTTTAAGACGTAGACAGATACCTGAACATTGTATAAAGTTTCCTACATCATTAGTTTTTACTCTGGGGTGCAAGACTAGGAGTTAGTACACAGCTAAGTTAAGTTTGCGTGCTGGGAACACAAAGGTAGCGAAAAGTATCGCTTGAAGATAAAGGGTCAATTAGCATTTGTTTTCTTGTTTTGACAATGAGAAAAGAAAATCTGGGATCAAAAGTTGAATACATCAGCCTAGAATGCATTCATTTAGTAATGCGCTGTGATTTAATGGTTAGCCCTTTCCCTACTGACGGTAGCCATGGCTACCGTTCCCAAATCATGTGTTCCCAGCACGCAAAATTAACTTTGCATGCTGTGCATAAGACAGTATCGACTGCAAATTTCAGTACTCAAACAGTTAAGTTGTTTGCGTAGTAAATATTTTCATAACTGACTTAAAAACATAGTTAATAGAATCAATATTACTTAAGTACAAGCACCAAGATTATCGATTTGCATGGTCTCTATTCAGCATTATTTATGAAAACATAAATTTAATGTAGTTATTTTATAAATATCATTAGTACCTTAGTTTCATGGTGACTTAACTCAGAGAGTCTTATAAAAGTTTATTTGCTTCTGCTTTTAATTTCATTCATTTTTCATAAGGTTGACTTTATTTAAGGCCTATTTACTTGGCACAAAGCATAATTATTTGTGCTGCTCATGAATGTAGTTTTAACACCAGTTTTATACAACGCAACTTTCAATTAACACTTTCAAAAGTTATATCCATCCACAGAAGAGAAATTTATACTGCATTTCTCTCTTCCACCAGATGGCACAGGTGCGAGTGACGGACCATTTTAAATTGATTAGTTGTTTCCTCTACAGATTTCTTTTTGCAGTGTTCATGACTTGAAACAAAATTAATTCGGTAATAAATTGGTGTATTTCAGATCTCGAAAACCAATGTGTGTTCTTTTGCTCTGACCCAACAGTTGAAGTTTAGTTTAACAAGAAATTATGAACCGATAAATAGTTCAAAAATTGAGAAAAAATCACAGTGTACAGTATCATGAGCTCAATTAAGGGACAAAGTTGATTCTAGTTATGAACTGAAAGTTTTTAATAAGTTATGAGTAAATTATTTAAAAATGTTATTAACTACCAAAAAAAATTGTTTCCGGAAGAACGAAATGTACTTGAAACAGTGGTGCAAAATCATGTTGATGTTTGTTTGCATGTGTGTTGTTTCATTAAGAATAGAATAGAATAGAATAGAATAGAATAGAATAGAATGAGGCTATAGGAACGAACCTTCTGGCCCATTCTTGGGTCGGATAACTACTTCGATAATTATTCAGTTGTTTTTACCCAAGTCCCATGCCGTATTTCTAGCCGCGTCAACCATGTCGGCAGCGGGATTCGAACCCGGGTCTTACCGCTCGCAAGCAGATTCGCTCACCAGTCGACCAAGCTGGTGATGAAGAACATTAATTATCGTAATTGCAACCGAAATGAGGAACAATTCTATAAATTGTTCCTTAACTTACCCAAAGGGTACGTGGAAAATTTTGATGGGGGTAAACTATTTAACTCTGACACCAAAAGTGTCCCTCAAACAACTCTGAAGTTATGAAAGGCCCGATGTCCGGGCCTCTGCGTGGTGGAAGTACCCCGCCTCGGCGGGCCAAACACGAGCGAATCCCTCCTGGCGGGCTCCGGGGCTCAGGTGCCCCTCTCTCCATTGGAAATACTAGTCAACATGAGCCCCATTTCAAGTTACTCGAAAAATTGAAAAGATCAAAACATTCCAGTTAGAAATGGGAATATTTCCTAAAACTTTACAAAATATTTCGATCATTACAACTGCTTATAAATCAGATTGATTTGAAACATATTCTCGTAATTTTATACGACCTTAAATTAAAACAATTAATAAATAAGTACTTGCCAGTAAATCAATATTATTACAAAAATTTTACGTTCAAAGTACGATATAAGTATCCAGTGCTAACAAAAACGACCATTAACGAAAGGTTCCATTTCGTTTAATTTGGTAGAAAGTTTCTTTCAGTAAGCTATTGAAAGGAGGTAAAATAAAATTCTTTAGATTGAATTTTATTTGTTGTTCATTCCTCAAGTGCTTTTTATTTTCACTCGTATAAGAACAACGTCACTGAAAATTTATTTTATAGCCAAGCACAATGCCTTTTCAAGAAAACTAGTGTTTGCGCGAATTTGCTCAGACAAAGATAGAAAAATTGTTTCATTGAATTAGGCTGGTTTTGCATAAATTTAAAGTGCTTTAAAGGCAATGATGTAGCACATATTTGTGGAAAACTTCTCATTCATAGGTGTAACTGTATGACAGTAATTTAAAACGTACTGATTAGAATAGTTGTCATCGACATGCATTGCAACTTTTTTTTATCCCTGGCTAACCCTCCTAGTTTCCTAATTTCTGATTTGATGAAAATTCCAGGGAACAAGAAAATGGATTCGAGGTTCAAAAACTATCTCCAGGACATGGGCAGGAATTCCTATCAGGTCAGTCAAATTAGGGACAATTGATAAGATGAGAAGATATTCATAACATCCAAAGATTTTGAGAACATTGAGGAAGATGAAGAGGCGTTTATTTATTGCAGACCCTAGTCTTCATGACCAATGATATTTCAGCTCGGCTAAATCAGTTGTCGTTCGCCATTCGAACTCAAAGTTATACAGGGTGTCTCAAAAAAATGTACTCACCCTTTAACCGTTGCTAACATGCTGTCTTCTTTGTGTTGCAGGTGTGAGGTTCGAACCTTTGCGAACATGATTCATTAATTACATTTAATCATGTTCGCAAAGGTTCGAACCTCACACCTGCGACACAAAGAAGACAGCATGTTAGCAACGGTTAAAGGGTGAGTACATTTTTTTGAGACACCCTGTATGTGTGATGTTGGATGGACAGGCCATGATCAGGTATGCCTTAAGACTCGTCCCTAGGAGCCCATCCGCTTGCGCCAGAGACCTTGCCGCACTGGAGAAGAAGCTACCAATACAGGACTGCTTCATCTGACGAAATTGTAAGTCAGAGGTTATATGAAATGTAATGATGTATAGCCGGTAACTATTTCATTCTAAGCCGTTGTTTTCTTTACATATGCTGATAAAATAGGAAAAGTTGAAATCAATAGCACAAACATTGATTTATGAATTCATTTCAAACGTTTATATTTATTTACGATACATTTAGTTACTTGGAGCCCTTCCCTTCCCAAATTTAAAAAAAAACATCAACATTTAAAAATACGACATTGGATCGTAAATGATGTTAATTTCAATTATTATAATTTCATGTTTAATTCTTCTCTGATGGAAATTTATGTTATGACACGCTGTTGTGGGACAGCACTGCTAAACAGCAGTCCACTTTGGAACGTTGAGACCAATTCATCATGATTCACAAAATTTCTATAGTGTTATATCATATATAAATTCCATATGAATTGATTAAAAATAAGAGCATTGTTTTCATGTAAGCAAGTTAATATGCGAGTAAGTGCGATACTTTTATTTGACTGCCTAAACAAAGTTTGTTTCTTCCGTTAGTATTAAAGAGAACACTCCGCACAAAGCACATTTTTTGCAAAAATATTCTTTAATAAACGGAGGCAAGAGTTATTTATTGGATATGAAAACCCTGCAATAGGGATGATATATTGCCACGTGTTCTTTTCCCACTTTACCTGGTTGTATGAAGGGTATCTCATTCGGTGAACAATGTTGAACTATAGAAATGTAAATGAACGACTGCCAACAAACCTTCTCAGGAATAGGCAGCCGGGTAATCATACTCTCCTGATACGAAATACAGTAATATGTATGAAGCATTTTAGCTGCAAAATGAACGTTGCGACATCGTGGGTCATTTACAACATCATGTGATGCAGAAAGAACAAGAGATTAACTATAGTAAGTCAATGTTTTTATTATTCCGAAGTGATTTCTGTGAATTTTTCACATGACTGTAGTCTTTCACAAATTCATATGACTATTATTTGAATGATGAAATGTTTGCGATATGGTTTTTGGGTATATCGTCAGTGTAAAATGCTTAGAGAAGACGTTCTCACTCGTATGTGTAAACATTTTATTCACTTTAATCACTGCACAGTTCAGTTAGAATGTTCAGAATAGGTTATCATCGCGGTTATTCAAATAAAGTTCTGAAGGTATGGTCTCATTCAGAAACATAATTGCACCAACTGTGAGTCATGACACATGGGCAAGAGAATCACAGGTGTGAGTACTCCCGTGGACATCACTCAGCGTGTTGGAAAGAGTTTTTTCAGTTTTCCCTTACTGAGCTTTCCCGTTCTGCAGTCTTCTTTCATACAACGAAATGCTAGTTACTATGTTTGGAAAGGGTTTTTCAACCATTTCTTCTTCATCGGGTCACATCGGCAATTGACTTATATTATATTCTGGAATCTGTTCCAGTATCGACCGGTAAATTATGTTTGAATTATATCTACTACAGGAGTGTGTCAATCGATGTCAGGAGTCTAATTTTCAATTCTGTTTTCTCGCTCGTACACGCCTCACGCCTAGGTCTGTTCAAAACAGGTATTTACAGAGAGTTTACACCATTGTTTTGTTAGTAAGGATTTTGTCGTAAGTAAGAGTAAGGATTTGTGTTGTGTTAAGTATCCTGAAGGCAAGTGTTATTAGATGTTATTGTTTTTTCTTTATGTTACCGTAATACGAAGGCGGTTTTCTCAACCTCCGATGAGTTATCTAAAAAAGAAGTAAACACCTAACATAACAATTGTATTATCGAAAGTACTGCAGGGTCTTAATTAGTCCTCTGCATAATTACCAAAACAGTTCAAACATTTTCACATCGGGACACAAGCTTGTCGATGTCTTCTTCAAATAAGTTAGGCACCAGTGGGAAGAGATTTGTCTTGATGGGCAAAACGGGCCCACGGCTTCCTGTCTCCAAACTCTCGTATAACTGTGTAAAAAGCTGACCTTTGAAATGTCTAGAAATTTTTCAGAAAGTTTACTGATTGTAAACCTTCGTTCGTTGTTGGTCTCCTGATCAACACGCTGAATGAGGCTTAGAGTATCGACTGACTTGTGCCCTTGTCGATATTCTTCATGAACGTCGGTTTACCCTTCTTTAAATTTTCTACACCAATGCCCTACACTACACACTCACTCATAAAATTGTGACCGCAGACTTTACTCTTTCTGAGAATTTCAACAGTACTACGTCTTTCAGCTTGCACAAAAGGGATTACACTTCGTAATTCCCATTTGGTGGGAGCATCGATCGTAACGGTCATGTTTTATTTCCCATACCTTGGATACGACTGATGCATTGGAGTGTCACGATTATGTAGCGAAATATGGAAAATCTAGCAGTGCTTTTGATAATGAAATTGTTTTTTTGTGTATTTCTTTATTTTTTTGTGGTCCATCGGAAAAATTTGAAAAAAAGATTGCCTCGTACCCTCATCCTACTGCTTTATGCTGTTTCTTTGTTATGTTAACAACCTGATTTTATGTAGATATGAATTTCACTTCATTTTTCCTGTTTTATGCAGGAATTCATTCTTCTTTCTTCCCCACTGTTCCTTAGTTCACCGTTTAGTTCTTCACTGTACTCATTCGTGTGGTTGAAAAATAATTATTTTTAGTATTACGTGAAAATTATTTGAATATGTGCAAGCCAAAAAAATCATTGCAGCTGCAGCAACAACTCAATCATATAATGAACAGACAAAAGATTTTCGTTTCGTAGAGAACCCAGATTTTGTTACATACAGTCTTCCATACAATTGGAAATTGACTAGAATGAATATTCATAGTTATTTTTAAGCTTGAATTATTCACACTATCCAAAATATAATGTGCAGTATTTGCTTTTTTGTTTTGCGAGCTTCGATAGATGTTGAAATAATCTTTCTAGTTAAAACATCCATTTTCTGTCAAAAAATTCACGTTCAATTTTTTTGCAACACAAGGTTATTAACCTGAACCTGGCAATCTATGATCAAGCGTTTATAAATTGACGATGTACAACTACTTTTTGTGAAAAGACCAAGTTTTTCTTTAATTCAACCTCAAATTATCAAGGGGGCATCTTGATGAAAAGCCTAAATGCATCGTACAATGAAACTAAGTGCCATAATTGGTAAAATTAGATTTAGAAAACATTTTATTCATGTACTTTCGGGTTTGTTTTCGAAATAATGGTGCTTTCAGGGGTAAATAAGGTATTTGTTGTATTTTTTAATAAAATTGCCGAATCGATTTCATTCTACAGTTTTCAAGCTAGAACAAAAGGAAATAGAGTTTTAGAAAGAGAAGACCAATTTCTATAAACGATCGTCTTTTTTGCATTTTTACTTTGTTTTTAGTTATATAGTCAAATCATAAAATCGAAAATTTTTATCTTGTTTCACTGATTATTTCACTTGTTTCACTTGAACTATATCACTTGATTTCATAATTAACAAAAGCTTGCGCTAACTAGCTATGTGTACTTTTGTAACGTTGCTCTCAATGCTAGTTTTCTTTAAACTATATCGGCTTACAGTAACAATACATAAAATTGGTAGTTTTGGATTCAGCATTTTAGTATTTATTTAAAGAATTAAAATTATTCTATCAAAAATTGGTGTCAGGAAAAGTGTAGTTAATCATGCAAAAACTAAGTTTGTTGTCAAAGCCGTAACAACACATTGATAATGCAAAAAACGATGTGAAAATGCTCATTAATTACCTTACTTTTGCCTGAGGTGGCTGCGAATAATTTGCCAAAGAACGAAAACACACATCGCTCGTATTTCATTCTAAATAGTGAGAAAATATCGCTGATATATGCTATATATAATACTACATCACATCGATTATGTAATAAAGTTGGTCTTTATATTCATACAAGATTATTCCTTCCCCAGTCGTTTATAGCATGCCTTCGTCGAACACGGTGTCTAGATCACTGCTCTTCAAAGCGTGGGGCGCGCCACCATTCAAAGGGGGTCGCGAAATGTAGGATCATACTTTTCTAATTTATGTAATAATATTTCAAAATAAAATATATCATTTTTTACGATAAATGATTAATAAATATTGATGAATCAAAGGCTATTGACATTCTTTAACATGAAAACCATGTATAAAATAACACATAAATTTAATGAAAATGCTGAAACACTATGTTCATGAAGACTTACCCTTTTGCAGGGTGTTAGAAGGACATATGATAGGTGAAGCAATATTTCAAGCAGT
>VCRD01000265.1:218014-259516 GCA_006783055.1 Trinorchestia longiramus
CATGAGTCATCGGTAGGTGCTAGCAAAGAAAAAAATTAACTAATTATGAATTCTGTGCAGTGCTACACAAATCAGTTAAAATAATTAATTACATCAAAACCCGTGCTCTTAATAGCCGGCTCTTTACAAATTTGTGCGAAGAAACGGTTCATACGAGTATTTTGAATCCCTGCTGCTTCACACTGACGTTCGATGGTTTTCAAGAGGTCGGGCTTTAAAAAGGATGATCGCTTTAAATAATGAAATCATGTTTTTTTACCAGGTAACGATCCAGATTTTTTAATAAATATCGAAACAAAAATTGCCTTCCCAAACTTTATTATTTATCATATATTCTTGACAAGCTTAATGACCTCAATATATCATTACAAGGCGCAAATACAAATGTTCTTACATTAACTTCAAAAATTCAAGCTTTCCTGAAGAAACTTAATGTATGGTTGATGAATGTGAAAAGTAACTCATGTGGTGATACGTGTTCTATCTCTCTACATGGTTACAAGACAAATACGTAATGATTACGTGGATTAATTGAATTTTTACAAGGTGAATGTATCACATACACATTTTACGTTAATTGAATGCAATTAATTTTTCATGACGAGAGAGAGACGTCGCAAATTGGAGGAATCCAATATACTATATTATACTATATCCAATTTACTATATTATGGAATCCAATATGCATTATATTATATTATGCATTTTTTATTATACTATATTATGCATTAATAAGGCCAACACAAGAAGGGTACAAACACAATGAATAAGCTTAAAATTTACTGTAAAAACACACGGAAAAACACATGAAAAACATTCAGATTTATAATCCATCAAAGTAGTCTTCTCTCCTCAAATCGACCAATTCCACTCACAATAATTATTTAAATCACACAATGCAGAGTGGTTGCGAAATTGAAACACTGTTCCATCTAACAACAGATCCTAAGTACACGCAGACACGACAAAATTCACTGAAAAGCACTCGAATCCTATCACTTAACCTCACTTTTAATTTTGACCAACGATACTCCTGATTTAATAATCACTGCACTTCCATCAACCAATTCACTAACAAAATTATCATTATTGGGTATTCAGTTCAAAGAATTTCGATGCACGGACGCACACACTACGTACCCGCACACACGTTCAGCAGCCCTGTTGCAGATATTCCGAAGTGTTCACGTAGACATTGAATTCAAGTTGGTGCTGAAGTCTCGAGCCTTTCCGAATTAATCACTGGTGATACTTTCCCAAGTTTATGTAAACTTTTCCAAGAATCCAATTACTTCTAGAAGTAGTAGTCGTTGTAGACGTAGATGTCCCGATAGATTCTGTCAGCTTCCGTTAGATTCTGATCCTGATCCTGATCCTGATTAATTCCGACCCCGCAGATCCCGTAGTTCCCGTAGATCCTTCCCTAAAATGAGAGAAAAGTCCTCCGTAAGTGCATGCCTTGATAGAGGTGACCTACTACGCTTATGCCTTGATAGAGGTGCCGTATTACGTTTCTTTCTGTTTCCTATCTCAGAAGTAATCTTACCTCCCACCAATGCTTCTGTCTTTTGCTTGTTGTCGCCCCGATGTCGATCGCTTCCTACAGCTTGTAGACACCTACTGTAGAATCGTTGTCGCTCTTAGCACTGACGCTCGCTCTTATGACGCCCTGCTATATTGACCTCCTTTGTTTCCTGACTGCTGCTTACATAATCCGATGGTGTTATCTAGAAACACGCCTCCTGACTTTTGGCCCCTTTTTCCGCCTTTGGTCTCGCTTGTAGCCGTTTGCTGTTTTGACCGATAGTTTCTTCAATGTTTCCCACTTTCGAGGCTCTCGTAGGACATATGTGTTTCATTTGCTAGGCGTTGCTCAGGCTTGTTTACGCTACTTGTTTTGTTTGTGTTCTGCTGCGCGATAGCCGTTGGCTTTTTAATGGGTCTGAGGCCCAACTGCTCGCATTCCCTACGTACCCGTTCACCTTCATACATCCTTATAACACATCACACATCCTTAAACATTAACACATCATTACACATCACTATACCTTATCACTACTATCACCACATCACTACTACCACCACACATGCTGCACCTTTGAGAAAAGAAATTTTGCTTGCATCATACCGACGAATAACAGCAGATTTTTCACATGCACTTAACCGTGTATGATGAGGGAAGAATTTTTTGCGAAGTAGCAGGAAAAGGGAAGGGGAATAATCCGCGTTATTGCTAATGTATTGTAATTGTGGGTGTTAACATCGAAGCCTATCATCAGTAACAAATCTCCAGTGTAATGGTAAGTTAATATTATTATTGTCCATGTGAATCCATTAATGATGCACTGTTTAATAGGATATCATGTTGTGGGTTTTATGCCAAAATGTGGTAGATGTCTCACATTTCCCATCTCGTAAAGTTAGAATAACATGTATTAAATCTTTTCGCGTGTATCATTACCCTCATATTGCCATTGAGAAGAAGTACTGGGAATACCTTTTAACATATCATGTATTGACCCTCTAATGCGATTACGTATGTTTGTTGCATTTAATTAAATTGTGTTAATTACAAGTATTTATTGAAATATGATGGTAGGACAGCATGCAGAAAAAACTTGCATTGAAACCAAGATTACGTAAATCACAAGAGAGAAAAGAACTCATCAATAATGAACCATCATGCAATTAGAAGTAAAAAGATAAAATTTACATTTTTATATGCATTAAATCAATCACTAATAAATAAATTAGACATGTCATTATAACCCCCCATTTAATACGTATCGCCACACTCATGTGAGACGTTTCCATGTCTGGAAGAGTTCATCACAGAAAACAAATTAAATTTTGAAATAACCAAGCCAATTATAATTAAGCACTTGGTAAGCTTAGGGGAAAATTTAAAAAAAATATTTTCTTATATAATCAGAAATGATCCGTTTTGATTAGATCCAAAATCCATTTGATGCTGAAGTCGAAAAATTGTGTGTCATCTCACATTAAAGGCACAGGAAGAATTTGCAAAACTTTCTCCAGATTCTTCACTAAAACCTATGTTTGCTGAAATGAGTTTAAGTTCGTTTTGGGTTAGCATCAAATTAGAAAATTAAAACTTATCACGACTTGCAATGGATACTCTTCTACCTTTTGCGTCAGCATATTTGCGTGAAATTGCTTTTTCGGCATTAACTAATCTCGAAACAAAATATCGATCGAGTCTAAGAAATATTGAAACTGTACTTAGACCAGCGTTAACAAAAATAGAGCCTAAATTTTACCTTCTGTGTAAAAAAATGCAGGTGCATCAATCCCATTGATGAAATATAAGTGATATTATGTTATGCCACTAATTGTTTCTATAAATTTCTTGGGTCTTCGATTCACACATTTTTAATGAGTGTATTTTATACAGTAAATCACCATCTTTCCATTTGGAAAATTAAAATAGTTTTTAATTTTTACGTTTATTCAGAGATGATTTTGAATAAAAAGAAAGGATTGAATTTCTAAAGACTCTAGGCATCCTAAGAAGGCAGATTACGAATATGTGACTCATGTGGCTCAAACATACATATGATTAAAAATGTTTGTAATTGCACTGGATGTATTTATAGGTGCAGCAACAGATCCTGTTTTTATACCAAAATCCTAATTAAGACTATTCATAGCCGACTTCCGAAGATTACAATTTCATAATTTATTCAAGATGTCAATCTTTATTGCCTGAAGCTCTCGAATTATCAGGTGATAATTTTATGCATTTCAGAAAAAAACATATATACTGTTAAAATATGTTTTCTCTATCTTTAAGTGTTTGGTATTCAGGTGAGGATAGATTGGGTGGTGAAGGAATGGTGTTTCAGATAGATGAAACTGCTTGTTACCAAAAAAGGACGAGTTACATTGAAGCAACTAAATGGGTTATTGGAATTATCTCGGAGACGACAGGTGAGGTGAGCATGTCGGTGCTGGTGGATCGAACAACGGAAAGTATACACCATTTCAAAATGGATAACGTCTTACCTGGATCTATTATAAAAAGTGATGGATAGCCATCCTATCCTGCAGCTATTAATGAAGCAAGTTGTAATCATATTGTAGTTAACCATAATCAGGGGTTTATTCGTGAAAAAGGTGTTCATACCAACTGCAGTGAATTTGTATGGACACATCTTAAAACTGAGATGAAAACATGAACTGGTGTTAAATACGAAAAGCTACAAGAGTTCATGTTTGCATTTATGGATTTTAAAAATTCACTGAGACAAAACAATATCAAAATTTAATGAATTGTTCAGTAAAGTATTAAAGTCTTTTCTTAATACCCTTAATATACGCAATCAATTATTATTTTTTGAATACACTTTACATATTACTATTTAGAATTTTTTAATGTGTGTTTATGTATAGAAGACCCGGTTTCTTCATAAACATTAAATTTTTCTGCTATAGTTATGATTTATTCTTTATTTTGCTAAAGATGAAGGGGTCGTACAAAAATAAAATCTTTTAAAGGGGGTCACAACGGATGAAAGTTTGAAGACCACTGGTCCACGACCAGTGGAAAGCTAACCTTCGAGCTCCAACTACAGCACACTGTTTCCAAAATGAAGTCTTATATATGAGTCATATATCGGGGAGTACTGTTGAGGAATCAGTTTGATGCACGCGTGTCTCGGAACCGATGTTGATGACACTGTGTCCATCTATAATCTCTTGAACAGTGCTATCGAATGTTAAACATGAGTGATTTTCATATTATAACTCAATATAAAAACTTGTTGTTTAATGTGACGCTGAGAATCTCCGTTTGTGGAGTTTTCGGTAAAGTGAAACGAACCTCATAATGTTTCTTTCTGAGAAACTTCAATGTTTATAATCTTTTTATTGCATGATTTCTGATTGATCAGGATAATCAAAACAAATAATTTCGACAGATTTGCTGATTAAACAGAATTTGAAAGGCACCCGTAAACACACTATATCGCACACACAGTGTTTAAGCATTAGTGGATGATTTCTACCTGAAAAGTTTTAATGTTCCATTTCACCTTTTATTTTAAACAGTTTGAAGACTGTGAAACAGCCTGACTGAACCAACATGAACTAAGATTCTGAATTCAGATACAGAATATGGAATCATATATTGCAAATTTTAAAAGTATGTATTGACAATATTTCTCCTGTAAAATTATTTACGAGTAAACCATGCAATAAGTTGAATAAGGCAATACCAACTCAATTATGCAAGCTGATAGTAACATGTGCTTGAGGAAATAATTATTTGAGATTATTCTTCAGCACGTTTTGCAGTAATTTCTCATATTTCGTATTACTATGGGTGTTTGTAGTTGGATCCGACTTTCTTGCACGCAATTTCGTTTTCTTCATTTATTTTGATCAGTCGGTCCCGTTTAGATTTTTATTGTGCTATCGTTCTGCCCTACAACCGGTAAGAGACTAAACAGTGCTGCCGAGTAGGTAACCTTGTCACATTGAAACTTAGATTGTGATATTTGTTTATTCTTGATTACAGAAACTGTTTTTTTTCATTAAGCCTTGCTTCTTAGGTGGCACCTTTACTCTAGTCAGTTCAGCATAGGTTAGATAAAAAGGAAGTTAGGTAGTTTTCTGCATAGCTGGTTAAATATCTATAATGCTAGAAACTACATACATTCTTCATATTTTAAATAGAATAGGAAGTTGGGTAGGCGCCTGTAGTCCGTCAGATGTTTAGTAACCAGCCTTCCGGGTCGGCTGAACATAGTTTCTATTCCTACAGAATCTGACTGCTCTGTCGCTGGTAAACCTCCAGTTAAATTAACTTGTTCGTTGATTAGGATATCGTCCAGCATTGTATTTCACTTTTGTTGATTATAAATTATTATTAACATCACTAAATTTTATATAGATATAATTCATTCTTCCTCCTTGAATAACAGTCGGGCAAGAGTCTAAAGCCTTTCCCTGATAGAACCTTAGGGTCAGAAATTATGCCCTTACAAGGGGCAACATTGACATACGCCAATAATTTAAATTATGTGTTCCTCTTAACCTCCATGCAAACAGTAGCCCCATGTGGGGTCTAATTTCAATATTAGTGAGATAATCGATCAAACGTTTTAGCTAAAAACTAAAGTTTCTGCTTACTTCACATATTCTTTTTATCTGGATCTTCTTAATAACTTGGAACGGCTGGGTCTAGAAATGGCTTAGTCTTGTTTGTTATCGACGCAAACTATTTCTTTGAAGTAAGCACTTACATTCCGCTGTAAGATATACTGTGTAAATCCCTCTCAATCTATTTTACGATGTTAAACCTAGCTGCACAATACTTGAGCTTTGATAATCCACCGGAAAGCCTCGCTCTTTGATTCCCCAGTTAATGGAGCAAAGCTTTCGGAATACGCTGTATTGCTACTCAATCATATCGATAAGCCTCTTAAAGCCTCCTTGAACACTTTAACAACAGACTCTTAATTTTAGTTTTCAAGAGAAATTGAATCAAGGACCGGTTTGACAGTACAAAAAATCAAAAACTCTACTTAAAAATTAAGCTCTCGAATGAGATTATGAGCCTGTAAAACATTCCTGGACTTCCATCAAACGAGGGTTGATATATATAGGAAAGTGAATGTTGTGCCTCCCTCCTCAGGCTCATCAGCAAATAGAAAAACACTATTAGCTACAGATGCGTGAACTGTATCAGCAGAAATACGAACAATGAATTCACTTTTAAATGAAGTATTATTTTTACCGAACGGTTCTATACACTCTTCATTTAATTCGCAGTGCTTTATGTAAGAATCAAAGTCCTATTTCTCAGCACCTACATATGATCATAATATATTGTTCGTCTGAGATCATATTTCTGCCTTGAAAGTATAGAGTTTGACATTATGAAATTCAAAGTCAGTGTGAAAAAATCAGCTTTCTCAATAAAATTTAGTTTTAGTGAGTGATGGACATTTTCCTGACTTAATAATTGAGAGTTGTATAACGTAAACACCCACGTGAGAAAAACTGATAGTGTCACAGACATACATACTTTACGAGAATTGTTTGCAATCATGAGCAACGAAACAAAAAATTAAATTTTCTTCTTTCACATGGGGTAAAGTTGTATATTCCATCATAAGACACTAAAGTCAATGAGGGTCAAAACAGAAAATACGATGAGAGACAAGAGATAGAACAAAACTCCACGGTGAATGTCATTCGTAAAATAGTACGGTAATAGCTAGATATACGAGTGAATCAAGATGATCAGGCAAGTGAGAGGCAAAAATTAAAGTAAGTGAACTATATGATCAAAGTCAGCTCTCTTTCTTTCTCGTCCGGGACTATACTTGCCAGTTACAAAAATATATAGAATAGAATGAGGCTATAGGAACGAACCTTCTGGCCCATTCTTGGGTCGGATAATCACTTCGATAATTATTCGGTTACCCAAGTCCCATGCCGTAATTCTAGCCGCGTCAACCATGGCGGCAGCGGATACGAACCCGGGTCTTCCCGCTCGCTAGTGGATTCGCTCACCAGTCGACCAAGCTGGCGATGACGTTGGCGATGAAAATATATGTAACATGGAGTAAAACACTTATGTATCAGGAACCCACTTCCATAAACAAAGTTTTCTCATCAACTGATTTATTAAATGGATGTTGAATGCAAGCATCCCAATGCAATCAATAGTCCCAATAAACAATAGCCAACAAACAAGGGTCTTAAACCTGGAGTCTACAATTATTTTCCACCTGAGAGACCATTTGCCAGTTCACGTCATTCTCTCGACTGTCAATGCCTTTATTCGCAGGTTGTTTGAGGGAAAATAGATTGTACACAGACATAGTATATACGTATTGGATACAGTATAGTTGAAAGTGAGCACACACAGCCATCTTCACCACTTCCACTGAGTGAGAACATGCTATAAATATTTAATGCACAAGAACTTCAACAGTGTATTAATGATCTAGATGGTTAAATCGTCTCATTCTGAAAATTGACAGGCCGATTTCATCTTACTAAGTCTTTGTTGGCAGGGTTAACATAACGCGTGGATGCAAATGAATTTTTAACAAATCAACCTTCATGGACTGGGAAAATTCCCATGGACTGGGAATAACGAAAAATTACGAAAGCTCGGACATCGTCGCCGGCGTTTTTTGTTATTCAGTTCAGCCAATTAATGTTCAAAATTAATTTAAATAAATTCCAATGCTGCGTCACTTAATCAGACTGCACAATATAAATCTTGTTGCAATTGTCTCGGCATTTGCACTAGGCGCTTTTTATCTATAACCGACGTAAATTTACGAACATCTAGGTAGTTGGCACAAATTGTGTCATCCTGTCACTCAAATCGTGCTAGCATCTTATTATGAAACCTTATTTAAGGTTTTCTACATTGTTGCTGATAAATTAGTGTTCTAGAGACAAGGATGGACTATGGAAATAAATGATGTTGTTCTTTAGTTAGATGTATGCAAATACCATGGAAAACTCATTTTACGAATTTGAATTACCAACTTCCGAGTAATTTTATTCATTACAGCGGTATGTGATGATATATCTCTTCAAAAATCATAAGTTTGTTACATGCCTCAAAGTTTTCTAATTACGAAGGCTATTCTTTCTCAACCTCCATTGGGCTATAAAACAAGTAAATTTACATAACATAATAATTTTATTCCTAAACGTATCACAAGACCTTATTTATTTCTCTACATAATCGCCAAAACAGATACAGACCGACTGCCTCAGATACACGCAATTGAAGATGACCACTACGATCGATGCTTCCTCCAAATGTTTTATGCTACCAGAAGTGCGTAGTACTGATAAATAAAATTGCAGAATGAGCAAAGTGTACGGTGACAACTTTATGAGTGAAAGTAGTGTACGAGAATGAAGTAGAAAATATGAAGAATTGCTAACCGACATCCATGAAAAAAATGGATATGTGCGCAAGTGATGGTAGTGCGCCTTTGTCCTCCCATTAAGATTTTTCAAATAGCGAGGAGAAAAATGCATATTTCATTTTGGTGCTTGAAAATTTGAAGCTCTGTCTAAACAACACAAAGTTGTAACGAACATAAGGTATGAAGTTTCATGAGTCATTGTAGAATATGATAACTGTTAGTCGTGGATTTAAAAAATTTTCAATTTGAGGAAAAAACTCCTACTAAGGGCTATTTATTAACAAATATGGATACACAAGCCGAAAACTATTGATCAAATACATAAATGATTAAGAAGAATGTTCAGAGAACAATTGATAGTATTGCTCGGCAGGGTTACTACTCCTTAGCATTGAATTGTCACAGTATTTTAAATTTAAATAATGACCATATATGTAGATTACCCCTGAACAAAAACCTAGACACTCATTTAATATCTTCAATATCGCTTAAATATTCTGGTTGTGTTGAAAATATTGACCATAACCTGATCTAATCATTGAAGTCCAACGTTGAGACAAACATTCTTCCCCACTAACTTAGGGTTACCTTGAATGAACTTTATCAGACTACGAATTTAAACATCAGTTCAAGTCCAACTTAGGCCTCCGAGATTTAAAAGACAGGAATCTTTCAACAAATTCCGAGGCAAAACAATGTGGATTGCCACTAAATAAACAAAATGACTTCAGTGTCAACTTCACCAGAATTTATTCTAAAAGACAGGGTCTGGGATGAGAGAATATTGCCGTAGAAGAATTCTGTCAGCTCTAGCAATTACCCTAAAAATTCTTTTCCGACACTACCAAAAAATTAGAGCAGCCTTGCTTGGATGCCTGAGAGGCAAAAATTGAAACTTCTTCTAGGGAACCTCACAAATTAACGCGAGCTGCAGCCAGGTTTCAGCTTTACCAATTTAGGCGTGACAAAATTTTTGATATTAGCAAGGCAGGGCTGTGAATAGCGAGTAGCATCATTCAACAAAGATATTCCAACAAATATTTTCATTTGTACTCACTTTTTGTACAAATGTAGATGAACTCATCAGATTTGGTAGACAGTTATGGAGGAAATAATATTAATGAAATTTCTTGATGTGAAGAGAAAATAAAGTCTTCCCTAAACTCAACGTCAGTACAGGGTGTTTCAAAAAAATGTACTCACACTTCGAATGACGAGATCCTTTATCTATGAACATACAGTGAAATAGAATAGCTCCGAATATAGAAGACAAATGTCATTAAAGAATCATGTTCGCAAATGTTCGAATTGATGACCATTATTGTCCAGACAACGCTGATAACGCACACCAAGGGTGCGTTACATTTACATTTTTTTGAGACACCCTGTATTTACACACAGACACATTTAGGAATGCTGCCATGGCAAATTAAACTTGAGCATCTCGAAATTGCTTTTTAAATTATCAAAAAGTTTAGGATTGTGAACGCTGTTAAATAACAAGCTCAAATACTATCGTTGCAATTGTGCATCGTCATTCTGGTTAGTCCACGAAGTCTAAAACGAATCTTTTTAGGTATACAGTAGAGTTCCTGACAACCGGACACCTGATGACCGGACTAACATGACAACCGGACACCTGACAACTGGACTAACATGACAACCGGATATGCAATGAATATTATTAGCATTGTTTACCATGTTTTCATTGAAATCGTTTTCATTCGTTTTCTCATTTTCAGAATTTCTTATGTAATTTAATTTCATAAAGCCCATGATGTGGGAAGCTGATGAATCCGATTCTGGAGCAAAGAGAAAAATAAAATGTTTAACGTTAACCCTTTAGCGACCAAGTGAACTATTCGGTCGCCTTTCACGGTCTTTGGGAGAATTGTTCCAATAATTAAACAGTGAGCAATAGGAGGTTGCTACTAGGTTTGAACGCTTCGGCATGTTACAGCGTCGTTCTTTTGGCTGCCTGGCTCTCAGCATGCTTCATTGCATCAGTGTACAGACGGTCTTTGTGAGCTTAAATGTAGAAACTAGAAAAACAAATTGGTCGCTAAAGGGTTAAATGTGAAACGTGAGATTATAAATAAAAAGGAGAATGGCGCAAGCGCAAGTGATTTAATGGAAATATATAACATTGGAAGATCAACTTTATATGATATACTTAGTTCAAAAAATACAATTTCACAACGAGCTCAGTTAAAAAACAGCAAAAAAAGAGGCGATAAAAAGCTTTTTCGCCAGCCATCTTCGGTGATCTTGGATGCAAATCTCCGCGAGTGGTTTGTTGCAAAGCGCTCCAAAGGCATGGCAGTCTCCGGGCCCATGATTATCGCTAAAGCTAAGCAACTGAATGAAGATTTAAAAATGAACTTAAGAAGTAAATTAGTGTTGGTTGGATACGATCTTTCAAACAGCGTTACGGAATAAGGGAGCTAAACATCACTGGAGAAATGAAATCTGCTAACCCTGAAGCTGCTGCTCAATTTCGAGCGTCTTTTCAATCAATGATATCGGAACATGAACTTACAGTGGATGAAGTGTATAATACTGATGAGGCAGGGGTCAACTGGAAGTGCTTACCAACTAAAACTTTTGCACATTGTGGCGAAAAACAAGCTACATGCTTCAAGCATAACAAGGAGCGTTTAACTGCCCTTGTGTAGGGGGAACACATCGGGCAAACACAAATTAAAACTTCTAGTGATAAGAAAATGTGCTCGTTCTCGGACATTTAAAAATGTAATCTACCTACCGGTAACTTATAGAAATCAGAAAAATGCATGGATGAGCAAAGACATTTTCAAAGATTGGTTCTTTGACAGTTTTGTTCAGTCAGTACGCGAAGACTTCGAAAAATGTGGAAAATCAAAAAACACAAAATGTTTGTTGCTTTTTGATAATTGTGCAAGTCATCCATTTGAGAGTGTTTTAGTTTCAGACAGTGGGAACAATTATGCATGTTATTTCCCACCGAACGTTCCTTCACTTATACAGCCAGTGGATCAAGGGGTCATAATGAATCTCAAAAGTCATAACAAGAACAATTTTATGTTGCAGATGATGCATAAAAATGTCAAGCCAGTAGAATTTCAACGGACCTTTACCATCAAAGATGCAGTTTATTCGTTTCAAGAAGCTTGGGATGCTGTAAAATTCACAACTGTTTGTGGAGCATGGGATCGTTTACGGCCTCAGCAAGATACCGAAAATGAAGTTGAAATGAAAGAAATTCCCCCTACTTCAATTTCCGTGATAATAGAGCTAAGAATTCTTTCACTGAAAGAAATGTGCAGATTTGCTTCAGATGATGGTCCTTTACATATCCTAGATGATTATGATTTACAAAGCTGGATTGAAGAAGACCCAAATGACAACCAACCGGATTTTACAGATGATCAAACCGAAGCAAATCTACGTAATGATAAAAATAATTCAAGCTGCCCCAGCAGCGAAGAAGATGAACATGCTGAAGAAATTACCTGGGAATCTGTTGAGAAGGCCATGGAATATGTGATCCAATTCATGAAGAAGAACCCTATTTTTGACAGTGAAGATTCTATGCCAGCACGACGGCTACGACAATGTCTTGCAACCAAAAAGTTAGAAGAAATAAAACGGGAAGAAATGAGGAAAAAATAAAGGAGGTAATGAACAAATAATGGGATATTACTTACCATAAATTGAAGCTCAAATTTGTTACAATCGTAGAAGCATTAATTTAACATGCTTTATTCCTTGGTTTAGCCTAACCACAAACATGATGTTTTGTTTTTGAATGTGAACATGTAATTCTTACAAATTTTCCTACGTTTGTAAAGTTCCTACAAAAATTACCTGCAAAAAAGTAATTTACGTTTCAATAAATCTCTAATTGTCCTATATTCATGCGGATGACTTGGCAACAGGACATGTATGAGTCCGGTTGTCAGGAACTCTACTGTATATATATATATATATATATATATATATATATATATATATATATATATATATATATATATATATATATATATATATATATATATATATATATATATATATATATATATATATATATATATATATATATATATATATATATATATGTATATATGTATGTATATATATATACATATATATATATATATATATTATATCTTGCGTGCTTTGTTGTAAAAGTGTTTGAGATATTACAATACATTGGATAGTTTTAACGCTGAACACGTATTCTTAACTAATTCAGTTTGAACATTAATCGTAGACCCAAAACACGCTCGCAAGCCTGAATGATTTCACAAAATGCTAAACTTTATCAAATTCATTAATTGCTTAAGACGAATAAGAATAAACCAGTTCAAACGTAATACACTATCATCAATTCATTGATAACGCAACACTATTCAGTGCCGACCCATGGAGTTTCTGGAAGTTGCTTTTCACTAAAGTTTACTCATATAACATTGCAAACTTCGAAGTCCGTGTTTGCCAACTCTGTGCGAAGAAAAAATGTCATGCATGATTAATCTTTGACTTTGCTTTGACAATACAGCGATGAACGAAAGCATTTTGATGTATGAATTTACTGTTAAAACGCTGTAACAAATCTTATATGTATATAATTAACGTGGACGCGTTCAATAACAATTACTCATTCAAATATCGGCAAGTACACAATATATAGAAGGAAAAAGCGTTAAAGGCCTAAGCAAAACGAAATGCTTTTAATAGTGTGATATATATATTTGTTGTGTTCACTTCCTGTTTGAACCCAGGTTTCTAGAATGTTTAATGATTTACGTAACTTATCGATGTTACTCTTGGATAACATTGCATTTTAGTAGAAGAATAAATTGAAAATTCAGTATTCAACAAATTCTTATGCACTTCCATTTTACCCCTTGTTCTAACCAACAAAGATGTTTATGTTTTTTCGACAAGCTACATAATGGAAAATACTTACAGGTTCGTAAAATAAAAAAATTATTCCAAATAATTTCTATAATCTGACCCCAATTTTCTATGTTGTAAGTTTTAGTTAACAATCCTTTTTAGGTTCCTAGTATCAGAGCAGAGGTAATAGGTTATTCAAACGCTTCCGCCTAAGCAATTTAATGAACGCAAAGAACACTATGAGTCCATCAAATTTTGTGGAATACACTAAAACCATGGAATTAAACAAGACCATAAATTCATACGAATGCATCAAAATACATCGACAAAAAATATGAGGTACAGGGTGTCCCAGAATTAACTGACCCTTTTCATTTACTAATAAAACAAAAAATAAGAACGCTAGGTTGTTAAAACTGGTTTTAATTGAAATAAAAACGTTTTATGGTTAATTAAAATAATTTCTTAAATACACATCAACTGGACGACTAGATTTGTATGATAGTTCGATTTCAAAGCCATGCTTTTCCAACAGGTCTCGATACAGCAAAGAAAAAAGAATAATAATTCTGCAAATTTACATGAGGTTATTTTCAGTAACAGGAATGCAGCGTGATTATCGAATCCAGTTTCAAACAAGAATAAGTCCTTCTTAAAATACAATTAAATCTCTTGTTCGTAAATTCACAAAGACTGATAGTGTTAACGACAGGTCACGATCTGGAAGATTAAGATCCATATATACTGAAGCTGTTATTGAGCGAGTCTCTAGAGATGCTGCAGATAATCCTTCAACATTTACGAACTAGAGATCATCATGAGAGAATGAGATCTGAAAGAAGTCGTCACATTCTTAATGATATAGCTCAAGGCACGCTCTCAAACTTGCTGTTTACATATGAGACAAAAATGTTACATTCAGCAAAATCTGAACCATCCGAGCGACCGAGTTTGGAGTTTTCAAGTTCAGTCGAGGGTAGGATTATTTCGGGACGTTAAAATGCACAGTCTGTCATGGTTTGGGCAGCTGTGACAGCCATAGGAATATCGCCTGCTTTTGTGCGTTGTGGGATCAAATTGAGCTCAGAGCGGTACATTAATCTTATTTTGGAATCAAAGTGGCTACCATGGGCTACAGAACATTTTTAGGGTTCACCATGGAGTCTCCAACAGGATTCAGTACCATCACATGGCTCCAACGTAACCAAAACCTGGTTTCAAAGGAACATTCCATCTTTCATACGCAAAGATCTGTGGCCAGCAAGGAGCCCTGACCTCAATCACTTGGACTTTTCTATCTGGTTCATTTTGGAGACATGGGTCTCAGTTACTCGTCACATTTCTCTCGAGTCCCTGAAAGCAAAACTGCAAAGGTATGGAAAGCAATTATAGGTACAAGAACAGATACGTGTTACTTGCGGTGCATTTCTAAATAGACTTAAAGCTGTAGTTTGTAATAAGGGTGGTTACAGCAAATAAATGCAACACTGTATCGTTTGCTTATTATTCACCTCTGAGTTTCAACCCTTAAAATCAAAATCGTGCATATAAAATTTCATAAACCTATCAAAAAGTTCGTTGCCTTAATTCTGAAACACCCTGTATTTGGTTTCAAATTTTAAAATTTTCAAGGGTCAAATCGGTTGAACCACATTGAAGTAACATCGATCGAAATTTCATTATCTTGCACATCTCTGAAATGTTTTCAAGTAATAACACCTCCTATGTTTTTCTCAAGACTGGAAACATATAGAAACTTCCAGTTTGTTTTAAAGTATGCGTACACTCATTGTAAATGCATAGGAAAGATGGCCGAGCTGTGCAGTTCACCGGACTTTAGGGGCAGGGGCGATCGAGTCAGAACTCTTTTTGATACCTAGAATTGTGACTGTCTGTGCTTAAACTGAACTGGCGTGCACTTTGTTTTAGGATTGAAAAACGGCATTCATGTTTCATCCATTGTCACAATCGATGAAAAAAAAGTCCCATTTATACCGTCATTATGCGTGACCATTGCCTGACAACATGCCACACGTGCAGCATTTTGGTAGTCGGTAACATTCGCAGACATCAGTTGAACACTTTCAGCATTTTCAGATCTTCATATATGATTGTGTGCACAGATCTCATGGAAAGACTCAGTTAGGAGGAGATGGGTTTAAATTTCATTCAGCAATTCTCCAAAATAACTTTCTCCACTCGCTCGATCATATCGTCAGACCTCCTTCTGCAAGGGCAAGGTTGTCTTGGTTTGTTGGCATTCGATATTTAGCCTTCTTTGTACTGTCGCACCCACGAACGCACATTAGACACTTCTATGACTCCATCATCATATGTCTCACTCCATTGACGATGAATTTCAATCAGTTGCACACTACTCAAATGAAGAAAACGAATGATAACATTCTGTTCTTGTAATGAAAACGTCGTCATTTCAAGTATCAAAAACAGTCCTCAGTCCTGTAGCTGCAACTAGAATTTTGTGTCATACAGTGCTGATATCTCTACCACGTTTTACAATGTGTAAACTTGTATTTTAAAACAAACTGCATGTTTCCATCTGTTTTTAGTCCTGAGAAAAACATCAGAGGTGGTATAACTTGAATGTTCTTTATACATCCCAATTGAACAGATTCCTCCACTCGTGTGCGCTGAAAAGTTCCCAGAGTTTATTGATATATCTAGTCAAAATGAGTACGCAAATGACGAGCCACATTCCACGTGAGGCTACAGTCGACAAAATATCTCACCTACAAAACGTTGGGAACATGAGGTATTGAGGAAATCGTCCATGATATTTTACATGTGTTTAGGCAGTTATTTTCGAATCATGGAATTGGAAATGTATACATCTCACTAGCATGTACCGTGCTCAGGGCAACAAGGACGCATTGAAAGCTGTTGAATGTTCATGGAGATTTTTAAGTGAAACTGACAGATTTTCTTTCAATTTTTATATGTCATAGTTCTTTTGTTTCGAGCTTTCGTGTATTTTCGGAGTAAATTCTGTTGTTCACTTAGAATTTAATATAATTTTTAGTGATATATACTGCACTCCACACCTAATTATTTGGAGCATTTGATGGATGTCCTATCGGGAATTTAAACAAAGTTTCTTCAGTCGTTGTTCAAAGTCCAGAGGTTCAGGTGAGTAATTAAAACCATTTTAGTTTCTCTCTATTAAGTTTTATGGATGCTTTTTGAAAATTCGAAACGCTAAATTTGTAATCTGCCCTTTATCATGTTTACATTTTTTTGAGTTGAAAAATAACCTATTCTCTCTTATATCAACACACTTCATTCTGAGGAGCGACCTTTAATGACTTCAATTGAAATGCTGCTGATTGAAATTGATACGCACAATCATATAGTTTCACTTGCTAAATATAGTGACCGAAGACTAAAAACAACTTATATTAGTTGGAAAAATTTGAACGTATATTACACTCCCATTCCTCACAACCCTGATGATCTCATTTTTGTAGACGAACAAGTATAGAAATCCTTACGTAGTTATCGGAGAAAAGGAGTTTCCTCAAAAGGATTCAAAGTTACTCATTCTATTCTAACCGTCTAATATTGGTCAAAACAATTTTTTAATTTAAAAAATTATTTTCAATGAAGTTACTAATTTTAGGTCATCCTAATTTTTTTTTAATTTATTGAAGTTATCTTTGAAATTAGTACAACCATCAAATACACAGTGATAGACTCAGGTCTTGATGTTCTGTGAGGATACTGTCTATGATAAATATGTGGTAGACGTGGAATGAAACTATTACGAGATACAGAAGTGAAGAGACTTTATGATGGGAGGAATCCTCCTCAGCGACTGTGCAGTAATTTCTCAATATGTATTTTTACTTTACCATGTGTTTCATTAATTGTACTCAGGAATAAATTTTATCAATGAATATTTCTTGCTGTAATGTTGCTCTCTTTAACACCACACGTAAAAACGATAGTGAACAATGTGCCTACTCTTACTACGCTATTTTTATACAAATGAAATCTTATGTTTGTAGAGTTCAAGTTTTCAAGGCAAACCTACGTCTATACTTTAATCAATGAGCTAGTCCGAGGCTTCAACTACATATTAGAAATCTGACGCAAGATTATTTTGTAATTACTGCGTTTGATTTGGATTAGTATGTCGTTATTGCTCCGAAGGCATAGTTAACTTTACTTAATTGATGATGTAAAATAAACGATTTCTACGTTTATTTTATCATGTAATAATGAAACACTATTGTAGAACAATAAAATAATCGTTGAACTTACAGGGACTTCGATATGAGTTCGTCGAACCATCTATATCAAATTTTATTTAAACGATGTTATTCTATGCTACCCACAACTCTAGTGATATTAGATTAAATGTTGCTTTCATCAAACATTTAATAACAGCTACTCTGTATTTCACATTTTTTCAACCGAATGTATTGAATATTGCTAAATGAAGAGCTGAACATGCCAGCTCTGGTGCAAAAATCTCGTATACCGAAAAATCAATGATCAAAGACCAGTAAAGAAAAAACGAGGAAAAAAATAAAACCAAATCCGGCTGCCACCGGACTACTTCAACTTACACTCATGAATCTGAATCTGTGATGAACTTGAGCTTTGCATTTTTTCGAATGCTGAAAGTGCTGTTGGTTATTGTTGTTGATGGTTTCGTAATAAACTTCAAAAATCTATTGACTGAAAAGTGTTTCAAACATGAGAATTTTTTGATCTTCCTTCAGTTGTTTCTAGAGGAACGAGCTGTCAGAAATTGACAACTATTCATTATTTTCTTCGCCTTTACATATGACACCAAAATCCCAGATCTTTGAACACAACACTTTTCCCAGTTTCCGCATAAATGTACGTCCCAGACACAAATATTTTGACGTTGCACACGCGCATGAGAAAGCTAATTACTGTTTCATTTAAGTTATACCCTCATTTATGCTTACAGAAGAATAATCAACGGAAAAAAGACTAATGATAAACTCATTCTTTCAGCTGCGTTCCCCTTCATTTCAAGCAACATTGACCTGTAGCCTTGATTGTAATGGATGTATATTCTTACATTGTAAATCGAAAACTGCATTCTATGAATGGCTGATGATGTTTTCAAGCAGCAGCGAGGTGAAAATTAATGCATTTCGAAGCCGAACGAGAGAAGAGACTAATAACACACTGTTTACAGTTGGTTCATTCAGTCTATTCATAACCTGTATACGTAACTATAACCTGGAGTTCTATGAGGGGAATTTTAGTATCGAGTTTCCCCACGATGGCAGCAGATCTTGTTTGCTATGAAGAAAAACCATGAATCGACAATGTTTCAGTTTTCCAGATACATATTTCAATATTTTATTTACAGAGCGTGTGGTAGAAGATGGGCTTGCGTTCTACATTTGTTTTCAATTTCGATCGAATACTTACACTGTAAATCGTAAAATAGAGGTTTTGTCAGATCATCGATGAGATAAATTTTATAACATTAGGCATAATGACTTGTAAATGTTGTCAGCTTGTTCAAAAATTCATTCATCGACTCTAATTTATTTTCTAAGGTTTCATTATCATATACTTTGCCTTCCTGATCTGAGCAGTACACTTTCAACTTACATTCTCTATTTAAAGATTAAGCGACTCCCGTTTAGGAAATTGTCGAAGTTTTAATGTAAACATTTTCCCAAACTCAAATATTGTCTAGAAAGAACAATGTCGACGCACAAAAAACGATCCTAAACTATACGCTTCCTGTCAAGTAGAAAAGTCCAACGAACAATGCTTCCACCCGGCGATAATCCATCAACCACTTCACTCCCTCGAAAAAAACGATAAGTAATTGAATGGAAATAAGTTCCAGCTTTACCTTCGAAAGGAGGGAAAATGAAGATCGTAAAAAAGGAAGGGGTGGGTCTGGGCGAAGAGGAGAAACACGTGCGTTGCCCTAGCTCCGCACCATTTGACTGGATGAAATATTACGCAGTCTTCACGCATACATACGCGTCTTTTATGATATTTTTATCAATTTTTGAATGAAACATTTAAAATGTGTGACTAAAGCGAATAATTTCTAGGGCACGAGGGTTGTTTTTTTTAACCTCTGATCATGTTTCTCAGTTATCATGAAATACGTGGGAGCTCCCTAGCCACAACCCCTGCGATTGTCGACTCCGATGCGTCAACGACTGTGTGCCGAGTTGAAGGCAACAATCATCGAACATGGTCTCGACGAATGATGCTCCCACCAAATGTGAGTTACGATGTAATCCATTTTCTGCAAGCAGAAGGATGTAGGGCTGCTAAAATCCATCACAAAGTGTATTGGGATAACTTTATGAATGAGTGTAGTTCACAGAAATTGAGAAAAAATTTAAAGAAAGGTCAACCAACGTCCATGAAAAAAGGTGAACAAAGGCACAAACTTGTCGCTACTGTAGACTTCGTTGAGCCTGTTGATCAGGTGGTCAACAGCAAATGAAGGTTTATAATCAGTGAACTTTTTGAATATTTTTATACATTTCAAGGTCTGCTCTTACACAATCGTACGATACCTAGTATGTATACCGAAGGCTGTGTGCCCGTTGGGCTCCAAAAATGCTGAGTAACGGCCACAAACTGGAACGCATTGCGTCAGTTTTAACGTTTCTCACACGTTTTCACAATGAGGGGGAACAATTTTGAAATCCATCAATACTGGCGATGAGACATGGGTCCAGTATATAATTCCTGAAAAAAGTCTAACCAAACGCCAACAAATTTTTTAAGCAAGCCTACAAAACTTAAACAGACGTTAAGCAATATGAAAGCATTGGCTGTAGTCTTCTGGGACCAAAAATAAGCGTTGTCGGTGAACTTTTTTGCCGCAGAGGACAATAACAAAAGAAGTTTATAGTGAGGGCTTCTGTCGTCTCTACAGAGCGATCCAAAACAAAAGAAATATAATGCTTTTGTTAGGTGTGGTTTTAGTCCATGACTATACTCGACCACACTGTACCAATGTGACAAAATACCTCGTTAAACATTTCAAGTGGAAAGTTTTCCATCATCCACCTCATAGTCTGGGCAATACACCCCCTAAAATCACGGAGTGATTTTTATCTCTTCCAAGATTTGAAGGCATGGTTGGGCCGACAACAGTGAACTTCAGGATGTCGTCAAGACGGATCTCTCTTTTCTGGCAGTAACATCTTTAAAAAAGGATCGAGAAGCTTGTGTCAAATTATGAAAAATGCCTCAACCGTTTTGGCGACTGTGTAGAGAAATAATTAAGACTCTGCAATACCTTTGATTATAAAATTATCTTGTTATGTAAATTTGTCCTTTCAAATAGCCAATTGGAGGTTTAAAACAACAGCCCTCGTACACAAGGTTTGGTTACCTTCATGCAAATGTCTGCAGCTGTAACGGCTTTCCACGCTGAAGCTAAGTTTCAAATTCCCGTGGTTAGTTGAGTTCAAACTTATGAAGAGGCTAAAAATGTACGCATCAGAAAAATGTATCACTAAAAGTTCAATAGAAAACGTTACGGATGTGTGTAGTTTACGATATTTGAATTTGGTAATCGAAGAATGCCACCAAGTAAAATATATTTACTACAACAGTTTCATTAATTGTTGATTTAGAAATATTTTGACTAATGATTTGTTTTCAGGTTTTTATACAGTACATCAAATAAAGGGGAAACAACTTATGGTTTTCAGGGACAGCTTCCCTTAGTTGTCCTTGTAGAAAAACGTTGGTACTGAAATATTTCAGGAATTACAATTTGTTATGTCAATAATGCAAACTAAAACCAATGCTGTAACTAGACAAGTCTACTGTATTATACTGTACATTTCAACCAGAAGTAATGAGAACTGCAGTATTTGAAGCAAGCTGACATGAAAACGTGTGCAATATACGAGTGTTACATATTTGAAAATTTTGATGTCAACCTGCCAATTTGGCCTTTAGGGAGTGTAATCTACCTCTAATGAGTATTTAATATTTTGTCAGTAGCTATGATCATGAAAAATAAAAACAAATTTCCAGCCTACTCCCTCCTAAACTATCTTACACTTACTAAAACGTATAAAGCAGAGGTCGGCGACCCAAGGCATAAGGACCAAATCCGAGCTTTGAGTGACTTCCATCCGGTCTGCCAACACCTAGATAATATGTACTAATTATCAATTAGCAAATTTTTACCATTTACACTAAGATGCCCCCCCCCTATAGTGTACGTGCTCTGTATTGTCGCACGGCAAAATGGCTCACTATAATTCAAATACGAGAAGAACTTCAAACAGCATGACTAACAATTATTATAGTCGAAAAATTTTGGCTTAACCCCTGGAGCTTATAAATACCGGGAAAAAAGTGACAGAAGTGTAGAAAGTGTCATTTAACTCTCAATTACTATTATTTATTTAATTTTCAAAACAAACACCAATAATTTCGTACCATCCTGCCTATACTGTCCTGCATTTTTTCATCAACAGTCAATGTATGACGATGCGCAAACGAATTTTAACAAATACAGTATATTTATGCAGACATAATTTAGATACATTCCTTTTAGATGCATTCCATGAGACGCCCTTTTATAGAGGTATGATCAAGGCAAAAGTCTTTCACATATTTTTGGGACTTCGCATTTTTTGGGGATAGGATTTCCGAGCTGCACTCAAGGAAGCACGCTGATACTGTCTGTCTTCGTCAGCGTGCATTGGGAATTTAGCATTCCTCGATAGGAATTTGATCGAGCTACCAACCTCAGCGTAACCAATGTTGGTTGCACGAGTCTTTTGTAGGTCAATTTTTGTATGTAAGTAGACTTTAATCAACCATTTTCTCCGTCCGTGTCTCTCTAGTGGAGAAGGTCTCGAACCAGACAACCTGCATGAATGTATTCGATTCGTCTTCATTCTTTCATTTTAATTTCTCTAAAGTACTATCTGGCCCTGCTGAAACGCTTTTGCAACGACTGCTGAGGTACAAAACACTATTGACTTTAATCTAGTGACCAGAGAAATAAAAAACTGATGATTTAATATATGATCTAAATGAAACAAAATATAATTCCTCCAATTCATATCCTTGAAAATCGAAGACTTTCATATATCATTATTAAAAGAATTTCATTTTCAGCTAAAGTATCATTGTATTAGACGAAGCTTCCACACTCAAACAAAGTGCGTTATGCTCTTCAAAGTTTTTGACCTTACAAAACGCTTTAACTGTCAATATTGATAAAAAAACGTGCTAGGGATTTTGAGAATTCCACGCGTGCAACTCGAATATATTTTTATGATAGAACGTACATACATGAAATTCGGCTCAGAGAGATATAATTTTTGTTGTCACAATAGATTGCAGGTAAAGTATCAGCCACATAGAAAAAAACAAAAGGAACTTAATTACGGAAAAAAAATCAAACAAGTGACAGAGACATCATAACTCAGGAAATGAAAGTAAATAGTTTAATTATTATTAGTTATTATTCGTTTACAGCATAAACCATTGGATTTGCATTAAAATATTCGACATGAATTCTTCCCGTAGTCATTAGAAAATGGTTTTCAAATAATAAGAAATAAAAACTAACTGTCATAAAACAAAAAGATGCAAATATGCAGATTTGCTACCTTACCAAAGAATGATATAACTTTGAATAGTAAAATACAAGATTTTGCTTAACTTAATGTATGTGTAAAGATTCGTTGTACTGTTCATGGCAGCTGAGATCGTTCGTCTTCACAGCATGCACTCACATTTGAGTTTAACGCTAGATCGTTCTCCTGTTTTAAACTATTTTTCCTCAAAAACAGGGTGCACTGGCGTCCTTTTTCTATTGTTGGCACTTGAAGAAAATGAGGAACATGAAATAGAATTTTTAGAGGAGATCTAAACAATATTTAACGCGTACGTTGAGTCACCAAAAAGCCATTGCGTTACAACGACGTTCAGATGCGTTTCAAACGTCGTACTTAAACGAAAAATTGTTTCAATGCATTTGAATACATTGTATTTTAAATACAGTATTTAAATACCCGTTTTTAAATCTTTTTGAAAATACATTTTTGAATGTGGCAATGTATTTGAATACTATTTAAATATAATTTATTTAACTACTGCTCAACACTGGATGATACACATATGTATGTGTCGTTCGAGGATCGTATTTTCCTATATACAAGCATACGGTATATTCTTAACACGTTGGCTAAATGTTGGTATACATATGTGTTAAACTAAGCATAATAATCGAATAAACAATTTGAACTCCCGTAAGCAACGCGTTGAAAGAGCTCATTGGAAATGGTTTATCTATCCTACGATAATATCATGTTTTAATTATTAAAAACAAAACTGGTAAAAAAAATTAGTTTTTGAGGTGCTTAGATGAGTGACAACAAAAACATCGGCAAACCCTTTTAAATTGGGCACCCTAATGACGTGTATTTTCAAGAAGAATGCATATGCTGGAATTCTGCAGGGTATTTTGATAAACGCAGACCAAATAATGGTTCACCGTGTACGTTCATTTACAGGCGCCTATGTTTAACATAGGATAAACTCGTGTTAATGTTGTGACATTTGAATAAATTTTGTGTCTAAATATTGGTACAAACTTTTATTTTTCTGATGTATACATTTTTTTGAAAGACTGTTTGAATACGAGTATTTGGAGTAACTTTCGTTTCGCACATAAACAACTGAGAAAAATTAATGAAACAAACAAAAATTAAAATATAAGTGATTCATATAAATATTGTGTTAGGCGAGGTTTTGGGTTCATTATGAATATGTAGCATACGGATGAGGGGGTTGCAACCGAGGTGAGTCGGAGCATTTACCGAACACCTAAGCCCTTTCAAATAGTCTGACTCCAGTTTGAATGAATTTTTCACTGAGTTTATTATCGAAAAACGTTCAAGTTCATGCTAATTTGCTTCGCAATGTCATGGAGTGTTTTCCTCTTCAACGACATTTCTTTGTACTTTAACTCAGCAAGAGGCGAGTGTAATATTAAGTCCCATTACGGCATACGTCAAATAGTACCTAACCGACTATGCACACATTTCATTATATCCATCTATTTTTAGTATTATCTAACTTAATAAATTAAGCTCACCGGAAACATTCACTTGGTTTATCGTCAACAGTGTAGGAAAATAACAAATAAACGTATATTAGGTCATCAGTTCGGAAGGGACAGGCATAATATCCTGAACCTTCATACCTTTGAAATTTCAAAAATTAGATAAAGCTTCAGTTCGTAAGCCAGCTAGCATGCAGTATTCAAAGAATCTCGCAAATTTTTGATTACTGACTTCATAATTTATTCAGTGTTCTACCTAGTAAGACAGTGGTTGCAAAGGTCTGGATTACGCGTAAAGAAAGATTAAAAATATTTACTCTAAAATATTCAACAGTAGTTCAACAGTATTCAACATTAATCGTATGTCGAAGAGTTTGGTTTAGAGCTGTACGTACTATAAGTGTAAGAATTCATCAGAGTTTTGTTCCAAAATATCGAAGTTCTGTTGTCCGCAGGCATTGTGCAAAATTATTCACAGGAGTAGCCTACTTCGTGTTTATTAGTGCTCAGCACTAGTATTAATTATTATTCTTTGAGTTAAGCTGCAAACTTAAATATCGGTAAAATCCATGCCCTGTCAAGAGCTGGTGTTTATTTATTCACACTGAATGGACAGAATGGACCAAAAATATTATATCGTCAAAAATATCACAGAGAATTACCTAATTGGAATTTATTCGTGAAAACCAGTGTGTGCGCGCATAGTAGTTGATACAGTAAGTAACGAAATTATTATCCAACCCACCAACATTCAATACATGCAATCATTTCTTAGAATTCAATTTTTGCACGATTTTAAGCTCGTTATTTGTATTTAAATTCATGAAAATGAATTTGAAACTAAATTTTTAGAAAACAAATCAAATTTAACGAGTTTAACACGACATCAAGCAAAAAAATGAATTGAGCAGAATATTTATACACTGAAAAGTTATCATTTTAAGGTACCGATTCTTGTTAATATAAGAAGATCACATTTAATTTTAGGTGCAGAGCATTACGTATTTATTTACCAGAATATTATAGAAAGTTACAGTAGCGAAGATAACGTGGTGTAATATGCATCACCAACGTCTTTCTGCCTGTGACAGCAGAATGGTTGAAACAAAGGACTTCAGCGTTGATTTGAGTTAAAAAATTATTAACTGCTGCAATTCCAATAATAGTTACAGCACTATTTCAACATACTTAGCTATCCTAAGATCGACCGTAAAACATGTCAACAGGAAGTTTGAAGAGTTTAGTAGGATAGTTACTTTATCGGCATGGGGGACCACCAAAATTTTACCAAAGAGCTTCGTTATTTCACGATATCAATATAAACCCAAGAATTGTGTTGAAAAACACTGCCTCAGGCATGGATTGTTTAAACAAGAATTTTCATTTATGAAATACACCGCGAATGACATCTATTACGAGACATTTTCTTCCAGCAAGCTTATATTTCGCCGACAACTTTTTGAATAGATATAATTGATTTTGGAAACAAGTACTATGGTGTGATGTAAGAGAAACTTAGTTATTTACCAATAATGACTCAGACAAACAATATTTAGCGTCAGAAAACTAAGGCTTTTATCCCCAAAAACACTGACACTAAATAAATCTGTAGGTTGCATGGTGTGTCGGGTGATTTTAACTCAAGTGAAACAGGTGACATAAGTGCAATCAGAGGAAAATTTAAATCTGATGACTACTCCAAGATAGTGAATGAAAACCCCAAGTTATCTGTGTAAAATCATGACCTTGGCCGACGATATAAATTGTAGCACGCCCATGATCGGAAGTACATACACGTCTATATCTATGAGTGCATGGCTGCAGAAAAATCAAATTAGTGATTTGCTATGGCTTATGATGAGTCGTAACAAGAATCCACTTGAAAATCTATGGCGAAGATTGTAAATTCGAATACAACGTCGGGATTTGAAAAACCTTAAATAATAAAAAAAACATGTATCCATTGAAGATTGGTCTAAAATCACATTAACGTGTTGAAATTTGATTAAAATATATAAATAAATAAATAAATAAAAAATAAATAATGTTTGCCAGAAGTGATCATAATGGAAGGTCTTGCTACTGATGAATTTTGTTGTAAACTTCCATTGCTCTGACTGTGCAAAAATTTCTATCAATACATGTTTTGGTTGATCTTCTTGTCAAATTTGTTAAATTAAATTTGTCGGTTTGAAAGACGAATTCTAAATTTCTTTTCATGTACGACACACGAACTGTCGAAAAGTGACGATAGCTTCGCACCTTCACTGGGTTTAGGCCCTTAACGTACGTAGCTCTGCGGATCCAGGCATTATGAAAATAATGTTTTATAGTAAAAAATTTATATTTTTAAAAAATATACTGCAATACTGAAACGAGGGAATTTTTCACACTGTAACGCTGAAGCTTAGGGCATCAGTAAGGGTCAAAAGCTCACTCTCAAACAGTAGGAACGTGGAGTCGTTTTACTCGTATAATCACCTTCACGTCGGAAGAGCAAATTTATGGACCACCTGACACCGCTTCGACATGAACACTAAATGTTTCGAAAAAATAAATATTGGGTGCTCGGCAGAGAAAGAACATAGTTCATGCGAAGAAACTCACAAAAACTTTACCAAACATGGTTGATTTTATTTAAAAGGGGCAGAATAAAATTCACTCAGAGTAGGTGAACCATATTATACGGGTTTGTCTACGGTAAACCTTATATCAGAGACCGACTTCATATAATTCGATAAAGGGAGTTACATTGAAAAGGGAATCCACATAAGGAAGGAGTTTAACTTTTGATCAAAAAGTGGAGTAGGCAGAATAGTGTAGTCGGATACGAGGGTGTTAAAACATGGGAGGTTAGCTGCTCTATATAGAAGCTTATCCGATATCTGACATTTTTTGGTAAGTGCCTCAGTGCTTCCAAAGTGTAGTTGACCCTTGTAATAGATGTTAAGTAAAAGTGTTGGTCAGGGAATGATTATTCATGATAGTGTTCAGGGAGCAGTTTTTATAACCATTTTTTGTATTTTCAGTGCATGGTATTGTTGATCAATGCATGACAAATATGATAACAACTCCCGTAAGTGCGGTCATTCAAAAATACTTCTAATATTTAAGTGCTTAGCTTTTGAACTACTGGTGGTCGTAACTTAGTTTTCTCGGTGGTTCGGTTGGCTTACGGTAAGGAAGCTGCGTCTTTAGTAATCGGGGGAATTCTATCTTTATTATCTACAACCGACAGGACACACAATATTCAAAAGTCCTGTTTTGAAATTACGAGTCCACGTTCTTATCATTATATTGCTATATATATGCGAGTTTACAAAATAATGTAAGTTGGTTCAATCTAAATAATAACTCTTACACCGGCTATACCAGGTTGTACTTTTTCAATTGCAGGGCAAAAAGCAGAAGTATGTTCATAGACAAAATTTTAACTGTTTTGGGAACTGAGTCATAAGTAAGATTAGAGTCTCATCTTAGTATGAATAACAAGACAACGTCACTTACTGTCGAGCAGAAGTAGGTTAATGTTTTTTTTATTCAAGGGTAGAATTGCTTAAATTTAATGATGACGTTGTGTATATTTTCTCAGCACGTGAGGCTTTGATAAGGAAACACATTTGAGTAGAAGAAACTTCGTTTATCAAAATTTAGATTTTTATGCTGCGAACGAAGCGAGATAATTCTTTCACGGGTATTTGTAAGCTATGAGAAGATGATGTTTGATAATAACGTCATCAGCAGTCAAATAATTTGATGGCCAATTGAGTCTGCTTTAATAATATTCTTTATTTGAAGAAAAATAAATGAGTGGGTTCGAAAGAATTGGGTTGGTATTGTATGAACGATAAAATGGTGAGACAGTTTATTGTTCCATGACAATTTTTCAAATTCTATTTCTATATAAACTGAAATTACTCCTGTAGTAATGGAATACTTTAGCCATATTCTTTTATTTTTAGGCACATAGCTGAACGTCTAACAGTAATTTAAACGTTCAGTTCCCTGCAGTTCCTTCAGTACATCGCTATGACGGGTTGAAGGTAATCGTATGTGTTCCTTACTCGTTTTTAGTTGGTGAAAACAGTTTAACATCAAGTAGGCTGGCAGTGTGCAGCTCGTGTTAATTATTATACCCGCTGACTGAACATTAAATACATGTCAGGCATATACTAAACTTCTCATATAGGATAAAATGATAAAATATGCATATATATATTACTATTTTCAAATAGATAATATAATCCATTATTTTTCCTGAGAACTTGCTTCAATTTTTTCAGTTTCTGTTCATTTCTTTGTGGAGTGATCTTAATAACCTAAAAAATCACTTTGCCAGTTTCTTCATTGGTAGTAGGTTTAATTTCTTTTATGACTAATTCTAATATTCGAAACATTTTAGTGGTAATGTTTCATACAAAAATAAGTACAACAAACAGACATTGACAATAATCTAAGTTACTTTATATTTATTCAATCTGCAGCCTATAATAAAAGGCTGAATTTATTGTCATTATTTCAGATGTTTTTCATTACCAAACTTTAATCAAAACTGCTCTATTCACTGAATTCTCATTAGTGTCGTTTTTTGATTAGAATAGAATAGAATAGAATGAGGTTATAGGAACGAACCATCTGGCCCATTCTTGGGTCGGATAATTACTTTGATAATTATTCGTTTGTTTTACCCAAGTCCCATGCCGTATTTCTAGCCGCGTCAACCATGTCGGCAGCGGGATTCGAACCCGAGTCTTCCCGCTCGCAAGCAGATTCGCTCACCAGTCGACCAAGCTGGTGATACAAAAATTAACTGTCTCAGGGAATGCATATATCCGATTTATATAATCAAAAGATAATGACTAATTTTACTGATGCAAGTACGTTTAACTACTTCATTAGTCTGAGCCCAAATTTAGCTCTGAGATGAGAACATAAGGCTTTGTTTTTATACAAAACCGTCGCCTCAATGATAGTCTATCACATCAAGCTAATATAAACTTTCAAGCACTTCATCAGGTAGATTAGTGACTGCTTATATCTTATTCAAAAGTTTTTGAACTATATTGTATTCTGTGATGAAGTCATATTCATAACAAAGGAAAAGTGTTCATTTAAAAAGGCAACATGAACAACAATGCAAACAATTACTAACGAATAATTTCTTTGACCTATTCGAATCAGTTTCGTTCTCAAGTACACTAGAAAGTAATCAATTTGGTTCAATATTCTGAAATTTGAATGTTGTTCAAAAGTATGAAAAAAATATTAGATGAGTGAAAATGAGTCATCATTTGCGGAATATTTCGATGAATCAGACAGAGACCCAGCATGAGCCAATGCTGTTCTTCCTCGTAATCTCCATCCGTCTCTTTTCCTGTCTCTCCCTAAGGCAGCGCTAAAAATATTATTCAATATCTTATTGCCTTGTTTTCGTGGTGGTAAAGTGGTTGATGACTTTTTTTCGTAGTTCGGGGTGGCGCCTAAAGTTTACAGGTCATCGTAATGCATAAACATAGTTTATCTTGTGCTGTTCGACCTAGTTATCTTCGTAGTATATGAGAAACAGGAAACACCCGATATGCATGAATACTGAAAATCTTTTTTTTCGATTAATAATTTTTTTCCTCTATATTTTTGCACCCGAATCGAATATGAAGAAATACTGGATTAAGTTCCATGGTATTGTATTTAATTATTGGTTAGTGTCAGGTTTATCATAGTACTATGTAGTTTTAATCAGTTTCAATGTTAGCATCTCTAAATTATCACAGATTCATGCTGATGGATAACAGATTGTAACAATGCAACTTTCATCCATTCATACAGAAGGTTTTCGTCTGACAAACAACATTTCTTCGTTCTTCGTAACCTTTTCAAATATTCTGTACTAGACTAGGATAGTTTCGGCCTTTGAAGTTAAAAAAATCATTCTATTTTTTACTCCTTTGGAAGATGAAATTTAGACCCCACGTCGCCATGATGGATCGTATACGTAAGCGGGTTTCCACTTGTTTGTTTCCATGTTCATTATCCAATGAGTTTCTCATTAATATTTTGGAATATGACTTTTTGCACCAGCATTGACATTTTCTGCTTTATATATACAGATATTCAATTCGTTCGCACGTAACAAATTCCATACGGAATGTTCCATGAAAACGGAATTAGGTCGAATTTTGCTAGACTTTTTAAAATTAGGCAAGCATTGAAGGAATATTAGTGTGTTCAATTTGACATCGATACCTCGACAAACCTAAATCGAAATCGCCTTAAGCTTAGGCATTTGTTGTTCTATCATGCCTTTTTACTTCCATATCACATATACTGCAAAAATTTGGTTGTCTTATAACAGCGGCTTTCTAGTCATTTTAGAGCTCAGAGTAATACCGGGAGTGACGGATGAATAACCAACTGTTTTAAGACCTAATAAAACGTTCTTAGTCAAAGAAAAATGATTTTATATAAAAACTATATGATTGTGTTTATAGGCCACTTCTTACTCAATCAAGTTGCCCTCTTTCTCGATAACATCTAGTGATGGGTACTAAATACATTTAATGTATTTAAATACTAAATACTAAATACAGGAAATATATTAAAATACTTTAGTAAATACTTTTCTTTTAAACTAAATTTACACATTGTAGAATTAAGATACTATTAAATTGAATGCACTTAATAGACATTATGATATAATTCATTTAAAATTATATTCTTGGTGCTACTTTAAAGTGTACGTACGCTGCACAGCCGTACGAGAAACTAGCTTCACTATAATTGAAATGCGACTAGAATTTCAAGCACTAGGACTTAGAATTATTATTGTCTAAACATTTGGCTCGACCCTTACAGCCTACAAATCACATGGAAAATGAGTGAAAAATGGTTAA
This sequence comes from Trinorchestia longiramus, assembly GCA_006783055.1. Lineage (NCBI taxonomy): Eukaryota > Metazoa > Arthropoda > Malacostraca > Amphipoda > Talitridae > Trinorchestia > Trinorchestia longiramus. The sequence goes on from VCRD01000265.1 coordinate 249,799, forward strand.
GAAGCATCGCTTTACTCTCGACTACCATTTGTTTTTAATTTTAAAAACAAACATCAATACAGTTCCGTAACATCCTGTCTATACTGTCCTCCATTATTTTCATAAATAGTTAATGTATGACGATGCACCAAACTTTTTTATCAAATACATACAGTATATTTATGCAGACATAATTTGGGTACATCCCTTTAAGATGCAGTCCATGAGAAGCCTCCCGGGAAGTATGATCAAGGAGATAGTCTTTCACATAGTTCTGTGACTTAGCGTTCTTTGGGGGGGGATAGATAGGATTCTGAGCAGCATCTAAGGAGGCACGCTGATGCTGTCAGTCCTCGTCAGCGGGCCTTGGGATCAATCGAGCTACTAATCTCAGCATAACCAATGTTGGCTGCACGATTCTGTTCTAGGTTTCGTTTTTGTATGTAAGTAGACTTTATTCATGCGTTTTCTTCGTCCGTGACTCTGCCGTGGAGGAGGCCTCGGACCTGATCTCCTGCACGAATGTCTTTGATTCGTAATCTATAAGTGGTGGAAATAAAGATGAAACTCTACATTTTTGCTTATAACTTTATAAATATAGATTGAAATACAATAAATTTTTCACCATAGGTAAGGAATAATCAAAAAGTAAGTGTACATTCAAATTTAATATTACGATGAAGTTTTTGTACAGTTATTACAAAAATACTCCTCAGAGGATCAAAATTTGATGGAAATACAGATGAGACATCTTGCAAAAAATCACATCTATCCGAAATACCTTATCTCTGACTGCTAAGAATAGAATCAGAACAACACACCGGTACTCCCAAGACTGCAAGTAGACATTGTATTATGTCATAATCAGGTTTACATTGTGAAAAATCTAAATTTTACAGCATGGATAGCAAAAGTTTTCTCTCGGAATTTGAAAAAAGTCAAATAATAGCTCTAAATAGTCAAGCATGCTCTTATAATTCAATTGGAGCATATTAAGAGGTCATGAACAGTAATTCGATTTCTTTGCAAGATCCTGAAGCGTACGGATTAAATAAATCCCCTGGACATCCACCCAAGCTAACCAAGCCAGTCGGCGCCAAATGCTACGTGAGGCTTCATCTACAGGAAAGAGTTCCAAAAACCTTCAAATGTGTCTAAAGTTGAATGTAACTCCTAGAAGTGTTAGGCAGATTCTCAATTTTTCAGAATTTTTTTTTAAGAAGAGGAAAATTAAACCAGAGCTGAAGAAAATATACAAGAAACGACAAGAACAGTGGGTGAGGGAATAAGTACAATGGAATGCTGACAACTGGGCAAAAATTGTCTTCTTGGACGAAAAGAAATTCAATTTAGACGGGCTTGATGATTTTCACTACTATTGGCATGGTTTGAAGAGGGATGAGCAGATCTTCAGCAGAAGGCCATTCGGAGGAGGATCACTGATGATTTGGGGAGCTTTTTCAGCAGACGGTAAGGCGAGTCTTGCACAGATGGAGAGAAAACCAAGTTCAGTGAAGTACACTGAAGTATTGCAAGAAAGTTTTATACCATTTTTAAATAGTTATTACCAGAATACTGCTGTGTTTCAGCAAGCCAATGCAGCCATCCTCACTTCAACACGCACAAGAGAATGGCTTAATAGTCAGAATATCCGCACATTGAGTTGACCAGCTAAGTTGTCAGATCTAAATCCTATAGAAAACCTATGGGTATACTGGCTAGACAAGTTTACGCCGATGGCAGACGATTAGAAAACAAGCAGGAGCTTTGGCGTGTTGTCCAGGAGTGTTCGGGAAAAGTCCTCAAAAATTTTTAGTAATTTAGTGAAATCAATGAATGATCCTGGTCTAGATATTTCACAAGGGAAAGGAAATGCTTGTAAACACTAGTCATTTGATTTTTTTTTGTCTACAACGCTCATAGTTTCTATGAAAATATTATTTAGGCAGGGTGTCTTAATTTTATTGCCATCAAATTGTGTTCCTCTGAAGAGTATTTTTCTAATAACTGTGCAACTATACCGTGATATAAAATTTAAACGTACACTTACTTCTTGTTTTATACCTTACCTAGGGCCTAAAGTTCATTGCATTTAAATCAATATTTATTAAGTTATAAGCAAAAACTGTAGTGCCATTTTTTCCACTTAGTCTTCATTTTTTTATTTTTCTTTCCCCAAGATGCTCTCTGCCCCTGCTCAAACGCCTTTGCAACGGCTGCGTAGGTACAACACTGTTGAGTTTTATATCGGAATCTAAAAAGGTTAAAAACTAAACATTCAATGTATTATCTGAATAAAACAAAATTTAATTTCTCCACTTCATTTCTTTGAAAATAGGGGACCTTCATATTTCATAATTATAATAATTTAATTTTCAGTTGGAACAACATTATATTAGTCGAAGCTTTCATACTCATAAACAAAATGCGTTATTTGGTCTTGATAATATATTCTAACAAAAAGTATACATGTTATATATAAATTTCACTCCTGCTGAACTTTAAATTCTCATAAGAAGCTCACACAATGAAAATACTGTTAAAAAACTCAGGACTTTGACCAAACAATCAGAAGTTTTTATTAGAGTTCAATAATATCACATGTTCAATAGTTTTTTCGCTTAGTTTATTTTATGGAGGAGGAGTTAACGTTAAGCCAGCAAAAGAAAAATAAACTCTTGACCGGGGCAGAAGAAGGCAAAGTTGTGTTAAAACGAAGAAATATTTTTAAAATAAGAGGATGCCGTTTCAAGCTTTCAATGTTTTTGTCACTGTCTTTGAGATACGTCATAACCTGCATGTCTACCGAGGATTCGCTGAATGAGTTTTTCTTTTCGAATCCAAAATACTCATCTTCGAACGACGTTGAGTTTGCCTCCTCTGAAGCATCGGCAAAACTTGCAGACAGGAATATAAAGGAAAAATTGTGACATCATTTATCAGTGGTCAATTTGTTCCCGCAGTCCCACGCTATGTTCATATCCACCCATCGCAACTTGAAGTAAGGACGAGCGGTTACAGCCAATATAGCGTCATGAACATCTGGTTCATCAACTAACTGAAGGCATTTTTGAAACTTTTTCTAAAGTCCTGAAAAACTGCCTCTAAGAATGAAAGACAATGTTTTAACTGCTTTGACTTCAGTTCATTGAGTTCATTGTACACAGTAAGAATGGTAGGTGAGAATTGTCCGTATAAACTGACGTCTTATTGCAGGTGGTCGATTGTAGTAGCGATGGGTCCCAAAACATAAACATATTCATTAATGAATTATTTTCCGAGGTTGTCATGGTTGGGGGCTCTAGTGCGGTAAAAAGTTCATTGAGCTTATCCTTGTGTTTCAATAGTAGAGTTATCGCTTCATGGAGTGAATTCCATCTCGTAGTTGAGCTATTTTTAACTCGTCCTCAACTGCTTGTGAAACTGTGGGCGTGACCAAAGAGCCATTGCGCTACAACGACGTTCGAACACGTTTTAAGTGTCGTGCTTGGACGTATAAATTCGTTTCGAGCGTCGTACTCAGACAAAAAATTATTTCAATATATTTAAAAGTATTGTGTTTAAATACACATATGCAGGGTGTCTCAAAAAAATGTACTCACCCTTTAACCGTTGCTAACATGCTGTCTTCTTTGGGTTGCAGGTGTGAGGTTCGAACCTTTGCGAACATGATTAAATGTGATTAAAGAATCATGTTCGCAAAGGTTCGAACCTCACACCTGCAACACAAAGAAGACAACATGTTAGCAACGGTTAAAGAGTGAGTGCATTTTTTTGAGACACCCTGTATTGTATTTAAATACAGTGTTTAAAAGCTATTAAATGTTTTTGAAAATACATTTTGAAATACATAGACATATATAAATACGTATTTAATATAATGTATTTAAATACTGCCCAACACTGATAACCCGATACGCCCTCGGAACCTACTGTAGTTCTTTTGGATGACCTCTCATGAGAAATTGGTGAAAATTCCACTGAAAAGCTCAATTAATTGGTCCTTGAAAAAAAATCTGCTGGATTGAGTTCGGGTGCGTTGCAATGCCAGACAGCAGGAGAGGCGCTGGGAGCTCAGTACAGGTAATTCTCGATGTGTCTCCTGGGATGGGACTGGATAAATAGAGATGGTGGATAAATCGAGGTACCATATCTGGTTTAAAAGAAAAAGTGAACCTGTTTTTTTTGGGGGAAACGTCATGCTGCATACGAATAATTATCCTAGCATCCTACAGTAAAGGAGTAAATAAAACGAAAATATTCAAATAAATTGTTTAATGCTCTTATACGTTACAAATATATTTGTTTAAAATCTACTGAGATGGTAAACAGTTGAAATATATAAGCGTTAAAATATAAAGTAAGACTTCATTACATTTATTTATATGACTACATATATATATTGAGAGAAAATTTAGATGAAATCACTGACTTTTCTTATTTAATTCATCATATTTTCTTTTGTAGTTCCCTAGAAGGCCAACAAAAGTTGAACAAGATGTACGCTTAATATTTGAATTTTCTTCTACGTCTGCAGAAGCTTGTTTTAACTGTTCGGCAAGATGGAAACATTTAGCTAGTGTATCAACACTTGGTGCCTTAATTTTGAGTTTAGTTATTTTTCTCACTGCTAATGTTGACAGAGAAATGCTTACTAGTTTCAGAAACCGGCTGTTTTCTATCTAGCATCTAGAGAATCTCCAGTTTCTCTTTAATACTAATTGTTTTCTGGTTTTACTTTCATAGGTAGGTACATCAACTTTTTTATATGAACTCATAGGAGTTGTCATATAGGCCCATATATCAAACCAAAACACATTGAACAGAGTAACAGATGAAAGAACAGCGTTTGTTTACAAAATGTCCTTTTGATTTTTTCTTACAAGGAATGTAGCAGAATTCAAGACGCACGCGAAGGGTAGATAAATCGAGATGGCGCGGACTAACGGAGGCAAATAAAACTATATAAATCGAGAGAGGGACTAATCGAGATGTGAATAAATCGAGAGTTACCTGTACCCCAAGCACAGTCAGACTTCCTTGAATGATCGCAACTGGCAGATGTTGCTTCAGAGTTGAACTTGGAAGCCACTTATCAGCGTCGAACTTTCCTGACAAAGTTGTCATTCATTTTTAGCTACTGTGCTACATTGGAATTATGGTACCCTTTGTGAAATGGCATCAATACTGCGTGCTTTTCCATATATCTAGGAACTTGTACTCAACAGCTGATGCCATGGCTGCAAGTGCCGACAATACAGACACTAATGACCACCTGGTTAAAATTTCCCGTCTGGAGAGTCATAATCCAGCCACCGAACAATCCAACAAAAACAGATTATATATCCACCGCACCTAGCAAATTCATATGACTCTAAACCAAACAACTTTATCTGCACTTCTACAGCAGGTAACAAAAAAAGGCTTCCATTAAGTTCCTAGAATATTTTTGAAGCCTCACGCTTGTTCACTGAGTCAGGATATGGATTTTAATAGCAAGAAATAAAATTCTACAAACATAAATCTTCATTCTTCTGAAAAAAAGATTACTTTTTTCATCCCTAAATATTTATGATTGTTTTGAATTCATTATTTTGTTAAATTTTTTCGTTTTTGTATATTTTTAGTTTACACATGCGTGTGCGAATAAAGTATCAGTATATCTTATTTTGTTCATAAGAAATTTAAAAAATAAAGAATGTTAACATGTGCAAATATTTGTTACCTCCCATAGTATTTGATTATACAGCCATACATACATAGGTATATAGATATGAGTTTTTTTGTTTAAAGCAGTTTGAGTTGAATTAATTCTAAGATGACCACCAAAATAATATTTTTTGAGAATTACAAGATCATTAAGTAGTAGTATCATTATATTTTGTAACAAATGCATGTGTTTGCCCTCTTGTTTTAAAAAATCTATCACTTAGTCCTGGTGATCAGTAAACTTTCGGTAAATCTAACAACAGCACTGAAATACAAAATTTTCAGTTAACATTATATGATGTTCTATTTACAGAAATACGACACAATATTCATTTCTGAGCCTATAAAGGCATTTTATTTGATCTGCATTCCTGGGTGTAAAAATAAAGGAACAATGTTTCAGTAAAAATTGAATAAACCTTGTACTCATAATATAATTTAATCGTAAGGGAATTCAAGGCCCTCTAATATAGCTGGGTGTTTATCTAGATTATTATTCACACTGAGTTCAGCTAAAAGCTTATTTAAACTAATTTTGGTATGCTCATAAATTCTTTGTCGAATGTTGTATACCCAAATTCTTTTTTCAGGGATAAAAATAAATACTACGTCAGGACGATTATGCTAGGCAATGATTCCAGAGCTATTTGAAATTACTTCGTCAGTATCTGAAAGGATCAAAATCTATCATTAACGAATATATCAATGATTATTTCACTTACAACAGACCTGAACAAGTCAATAGGAAGTAAAGAAAAAAAGATTCATGAACGTTCCTCATGCAAAAAATCAACTGAATCTAAACATACTTTCCTTATAAAACGAAATACCACATTCATTAATTTTCAAGGAGAGTTTATAGGTATCATACTTAAGGATTCCAAAAAGTAGAGGTCGGATACTGAGACACTAATTCAAAATGCGAAAATTTGAACTTTTGAAAGTAGACCAAGGACTACTATGAACAGGACGTGCGCGGCCATATACCTGACTACGCTAGCGGAGGCCATTGCATTCTTAGTAACATTACATTTTCTATTGGACAAATTTATCAAAAATTACTTCTTCAAAGCAATAGAATGGATAATAAGATTTTACAGTAAATTTTAAATCGTTTAAAGCATTGTAATGCTTTGAAATATCAATTTTAGCCGGACTTAACATGAATTGTTGTATGAGCTTAGTGGTCACTTCATAGAAATCTCAGTTGCTGCAGTTTTAGACTTTACAAAATGGATTATAGTTAAAACTTTTCCAATGCAAACAAATAAACATACAAACATTCACGTAAATAAACAAACAGACATAGAAGCAAAAACCTATCAAACTGCAACGATTAGTCAGCCAACTGGGCCTTCTTGATAGAGGTCTGAAGAAGGACTGCATTCTTCTGCTAGTCTTTCTATGAGGGGTTGAAAGCAAATTGAGTGAGTGTAGTAGTCGTCAGAATACTGCCTTTCTTTGACTCGTACAGTTCCTTGACGTCTGCAAATGATGCCGTTGTTTCATTGTCAAGACTGATCTTCTGGCCCTTCTCACTGACTGATCCAGTTGTTGTGGATGCAGTTGTTTAGCAGATGTAGCTCCAATTGTTTAGCTCCAGTTGTTTAGCAGATGTACTGTGTCAAAAAGGAGAAACCAGACACGCTCGTTGTCAAGAGGATGCTTGGCTGTGACACTGCAATCACCTAGTAGTTCAAACATCTTACAATACTGCTGGTTCACCTTGTGGTTGTCTGTAATAGACCCGATGACACGTCCACTTTCCCTCTCAACAGCAGCTGAGCCTCCTTCACACACTCAAGCTGGTATGCTGCCGTCAGCTTGTGGGCGGGTGTCAGAAATCATCAGACTATGCCCTTTGTGGAGCAACTTCATCATAACACACAAAATAGAAGTGGCCTTGCAGTCTCGGTTGTTCTCGGCCATACCACTCAGCAACCCACCAGAAAATGAAACAGTTGGGCGAATCTGTACTTCATCTACCAAGGGAAACACATTCTTCTGTTGTAGTATCTGGACTTTGTCAAATGTTTCCCTCAGCACCTGGTCCTTGTCAATAGATGAAGTGATGTACTGCAGCTTGCGTTCGCATGGCAGCACCAAAAAGTCTCTGAGCTGTTCATAATTACACTTTGGGTATGATTGAAAAGCAAAACAATGATCATTCATGGAAAACTGCTTCTGTGATAAAAGTTTCAACTGACGTGTCAAAAGTACCAACTTCTTCTCCTTCTCGGTGTCGACATAGGCTGACGTGTGAGCTTGAAGGGTGACAACATTTTAGATCGTTTTGTCAAACGGGATGTCATACATAGTTCATTGCCAAGCGCACAGTTTCGTCGGACTGCGTATACAATCTCAAACCATTGTTGGGATGAAGTGTCTTAAACAGTGGTACTAATGCCGTTCTTGAACGCACTGAACGTCAGTGGGGAACACAAAGTGAGCTTGTTTTCGACAACCACATACAGGCTGCACTCACTGAAGTAGTTGGTCATGAACAAGCACACAAGCCTTTCTTTCGATCTTGAAATAATCAAGTTCTTATACTGCTTCTGCAGGTTACGTTCAGGTTTGAAAGCATCAAATGAAGTAATCTTATTCTTCTGAAGAAAATACCTCAGTTGTTGGTCTTCAACTTTCGCCGGGCGAGGTGCAGGTTTTGGAGATGGCAGACATGAAGCAGGCACATTGAAGATACTGGGAGGGATTTTGGATCGCATAGAACCACCATGCAATTTGATCAGAGGTGGGTCAGCACCCCAGTGTATCTCACAAATGAAAAGAATGGGTAAAACACACGGTGCCTATTCTTCTTATTGTAATTAATCCGACAGTTCACAACCACACTCTTGTTTGGGATTTTTAATACATATGATTAGCAATAAACTTTGTAAACCCACAGTATCCATTTAGAAATGCAGCCATGTGTCACGTAATAAACAACAATGTCCGATTCAAACCGAGTTACAGACTACAACAAACCTCGCACTGTGACAGCTCAGCTCAGTGAACTGGCCTCCACTAGCGTAGTCAAGTATATGGCCGTGCACGTCCTGTTTATAGTTGTCCTGGAAGTAGACCTTTATCATAACGGTGGGGCTAAAGGGAAGATTGCAAGGTTTGGAAGATCTATTTTTACACTATCTCTTATTATATTTTGGAAATGTAGGAAATGCGCAGGTGGCATGAACACCTCACAAATATAAACCATAACTCACACAAAAACATTATATTGTATGTTAAAACTCTAGCTACTGGAAAATTATTACTATTCTTCATAGTTATTATAAATATAGGCTCAAGTAGGTTTATGAGAAAAATAAATAGTTAGACTTTAATGATGAATGTTTCGGATCTAACATGATCCTATATATTTTGAAGATAATCACCGTTGCGTAGGCATCTTTTCTATCATATGGGTACTTTTTCTTTATACATTTACATTGAGACTCGTAATGTTTGGATTGCTGGAGTTATATTTTGTATTTTATTTTATATTGCATATTTTTCATATTAAAATCTATATATCTGTTTTGAAAAGCCTGGTTGTTTTACCTGTATAATAAGGGCTTTCGGAATGAATAAGAACGAAAATTGTTTCGAAATTATATCTCATTAACATGCAAGTTCTTGCATTTCTCCAATAAAAAAATATAAACAGTCAAAAAATCTTGAGGAGAGACTTTTTAAATACGACGGTCCATTTGAAACTGGCGATACAGTCCTGTGTGTTCAAACATAACAAGTAAGGTGGATCTAAACCGATGTATGTAAACTTAAGTTCATTATTTAAATAATTATAATGTCTATCAAATGAATGAAGAAAAATTAAATTTGATTCTATGATCACACCAATACAAGTTATTTGAAGCCTTCTTCAAGTTCGAGACTCAGAGAGAGAGGGACTTCAAGTTCGAGACTCAGAGGAAGAGGGACGTAAGGAAAGTTATGATCGCTTGCCGCTATGGCGGCTAGCCGGCAAAGGCGTGCCGTCAACTGTCATCGGAAGTATATTCATCTTTAC
>VCRD01000265.1:261154-331293 GCA_006783055.1 Trinorchestia longiramus
ATCAACGTGTAGGCCTGACCTCAACTCATCGCCCATGGACACATCCCAGGATCGTCGCATGGAGCTCACCATCATCCTTACTCTAAGAATGTTAACCTTAAGAATTTAAAAACCAATGTACTAAATGTCTATGTACTGTGTACTTGATTGGAAATAAAGATTGTTTTTGTTTGTTTTTTTTTCTTTGTGTTACCATGGTAACACTTTGTGCGTTTCGTTGCGGCGTTGCAGGCAGTCACTCATCACTCGTTGAGTAAGGTTGGAGGATGCATCACCCTCCACACAATAATGTAGGCAATGTAGTGATTTTTCCTTTTCATTTATCACTAGTATATAGCAATATATGATAATTGTGACTTTAACAAGTCTGTTGGGCGTATGTTGCATCAGGACAATTTAGATAAGAGAACACTGGCGCACAGAACAGAATATACCTAAATTTGTGATTGAATGTAATTTGAATATTGGGACACCGTTTTCATCGAATACATTCATCATGAATAAATAGAATGAAACGCTGCAGTTAAAAATCTAAAAATTTCAAACTGACTGTGTTTTTTAATTAACCATCCGTTGCACGCTAAAAAAATACTATTAGATGTCAATTCATTCCTGGTATCAGGTCATTAGCGTACAAGAATCTAGAAAGCTTGATAAATAAGCAATAATTAGCATTGTAATATGACGCATAATTTGTTCCAGCGCACTTGATGTGTACTTGCTGGGGTAGGCAGGCTTAGAAATTTACGCATCAATACCAGGGCTATGGGGCAAGTTGTGTCAGGCTGTCGGCAGCACATGTGTTCGTTTCGAAGGTTGTTTATGATAATCACACTGCAAGCTGTTGTTAGACACAAACTTTCCTAATGGAGATGACAGAAACGCTTCCTCCTCACCCTAGTAAGCGTCATAGATTGCGGTTCGTACGTAGAACTAGTCTAAAACTTAAAAATATATCATTAAATCCCCTTCCTAAGGCGGAAAACTAGAAAGGAAGATGAAAAATATTTTTTCAGGCCCAATTGAGAATCGATAAGGTCTTTTTATCTACTGTCGTCTATTGCTGGTCAGATTGGGTAAAAAGTGTGTGTTACCTATTCCCAATTTACTTAACTCTTTTTGTATCCAAAGTACAGGGTGACCCATAAGTAAGGTACCTTTTCAAAATTATTATAGGTATAAAACTAAAAATGATAAAGAGATTTGGTTAATTCAGAATGAAAGAAAATTTTGAAAGTTGAATATAAATTTATAAATGAAATAATAAAATACGTTTAATGACCTCCATTATTAGTCAAACAATGGCGTGCTCCTTCAACGGTGCTGTTCATTACTTCCCTTAATGTCTCTGGTGAAATGTTGTTGGCCTCTTGAAAGATGTTTAGTTTCAATTGCTGTAAAGTATCAAGTATTTCAATGCAAACATTTTCCTTTAAGTATCCCCAGAGAAAGGAATCAGGAGCTCGTAAATCTAGAGATCGAGGTGGAGACGGTACATCACCAAAACGAGAAATTACTCTGTATGGAAAAATTGCTTTTAACATTTGTATTGTTTCTTTCGTTGTGTGCGCTGTAGCTCCATCTTGTTAGATAAAGGTAATCTCTGTGTTATTATCTCCAATTTCCGGCATCAAATATCCTCGAATCATCTGTCTATATAGGTTTCCATTAACACAGATTGCATCACCATTAACATCTTGAAAAAATATGGTCCAATGATCCTCGAAGACGTGATGCAACACCATACTGTTACTTTAGCTGAGTGAAGTGAACGTTCAAAAATTTATTTTGGATTTTCTGAAGCCCAGAATCTGCAATTTTGATTATTAACAAAACCATTGAGGTAAAAATGTGCCTCATCAGTCATTATTAAATTTTTTGCAAAGTTTTCACTTTCTGCATACTGCAGAAACCTATTCGCAAAATCTATTCGCTTATGTTAGTCCGCAGAATGGAGTTCTTGAGTTAATTGAAGTTTATGTGGATGATACTTTAGATCTTTTACCAAAATTCGTTGCAGTGAGGTACGTGACATTCTTAGTTGAATTGAACGTCACCTAGTTGACATTTTGGGCCGATCAGCAACACTCGTTGCAACAAGCTGAATTGAAGCACCAGTTCGTATGGTCCGTGGCCTGCCACAACGTTGTCTGTTTGTTGTTGTCCCAATTTCTCTAAATTTCAATACCAGTTTTTTATGTACTTCTTCGAAGGACTTTTTTCAATACCATCTATATTCTTGTAATTCCTCTGAACTGCAGTAGCCGAATAATTACATCGGAAGTAAAGTTCCACTATATTTGCTCGTTGTTCCATTACGTAGTGATTCATTTTGGGATGTGAATTTTATAATTTTTTGGGGCAATATGTTGTGATTGTCGGTAGACTTGATACGCTGGTAGAAAACTTTAAAATCTCCTCATTCATTTTGAATTAACCAAATCTCTTTAATATTTGTAGTTTTATAGCTATAATAGTTTTAAAAAAGTACCTTACCTATGGGCCACCCTGTACAAAGTTAAAACGCAATTCATTCGATAGCGTACAATTACATTTCAAATGCTTTACAATGACTTGTAAAAATATCCTGCGTCACATACAGACTAGTTTTTACTTTCGAGAATCCTTATTTACTTTTCAGCAATCTAATATTAAAAATGACCGTCGTGTGTTTATATAATTATGCATTTATTTATGTGTTTCCTGTCACGCTATTTAGAATAGATAGGAAGAAATTAGCTCTGGCGGTCTTGGTTTCAGTTCACTGGTAAATTAATATACTCATTTTCGCTGCTCAAGTGCACTATAAAAAGTTACTTTCCAAAAAATTGGAGAGATCCAGAGCCTTATGTACTCGATTCTGCATCGTGGATACCGAGTTTGCGGGGTATTGCATATTACAATATACATACACAAGCTCGCAGTTGCTTTCAGTAATGCTGAATTTCTATATTTAGGATATGACACGAATGGCTATAACTACTTCTATTGCGGCTCAAAAATACTATATTCTAAGTGTTTATTATTATACACTAGATTTACCATCATTTTTGATGGCACGGGTACACTAGTGATAAAATAAACGTCTATAAGCCGTTCTTCTTTCAGCTTATCTTGAAATGTAGGCTTTTTCACTGAATTTTTATCAACGAAAATTACTGCATCTCATATTATTGAAGTAAATTTCACGATTTCTGGTCAATTTTTCAGTACCAGATACAAATTATACGTTACTAGTGTATCAGTGCCATCAAAAATGATGGCAAATACTGTTGGAAAGATATTAAATAAAATTACATATAAGATCGCAATGCAATATATCATATTTAGTTTTATATATATTTACAAAGAACAAACGTTTTTTTGAGTATTTCTTTGACTTGATTATGCCTCAGTTTACGACGCTATTCTTTCTTGCGCTGCTGCTCTGAGATTCCTTCTACGAACATAAAACTGGTCATCATCCTCCTGTTCACTCCTCTGTGCCTGCGTTAGTCTTACTGCTGAGCGTATGAACTACTTGCATACTGATCCCGCCTCTGTTGCCTTACAACAGCTTGTTCTTCTTGAGTTAATATTTCTCTCGTTCTTCTTTTTCGCTCTCGATTCAGTATTTTTTTTTCGTTCCAGTTGAGTTTCCATGCCTAAGCTTATTTCAAAGGTAACTTATTTTTCTTGAGGCAGTACATAATAAACCAAAAATGATGGCAAATCTAGTGTATAATAAACACTTAGAATACAGTATTTTTGAGCTGCAGTAGAAGTAGTTATAGCCATTCGTGTCATATCCTAGGTACAAAAATTCAGCATTACTGAAAGCAACTGCGAGCTTGTGTATGTATATTGTAATATGCAATACCCCGCCGTACTCGGTATCCACGATACAGACTCGAGTATATAAGGCTATGGATCTCTCCAATTTTTTTGAAAGTGACTTATTATAGTGCACTTGTACTGCGAAAATGAGTGTATTAATTTACCAGTGAACTGAAACGAAGACCGCCAGTGCTAATTTCTTCCTATCTATTCTTAAGAACGTGACAGGAAACAAATAAATAAATAAATATATAAACACACGACGGTCGTTCTTAGTATTAGATGATATTATTATTTGATGACTCCAATTGGTTAACTTAGTGCTTGAGGGAACTTCGGTTGGGAGCTGTTCTAAATCTTTGATACAGTTTAACTCCATGATACTATTTTCAAGCCAATTTCGAAGTTTTATCGTCCGGCATGGATTTACCTATGCCAATGCGATTTTCGTTCGTCCTCTAAATGACCTACCTGAACTAGGCAAAATGTGCACAGTTGTTTTTTCATTATATTACTGAGACATATTTGGTTTAATTCTTGGATCTCGAATGAATCTATAGCTGTTGTTGAAATTTCTTTGGATAGTCTCGGTCGATCAAGACAACAATAAAAGACATTAAGTATCAAATATCTATCAATACCATGAATCTTATATTGATATACAGCTTAGGCTAGATACAGGAAAAATTATGATCAAGTTTTTTCAATGGCGTATGCTTCAACTTTGTATACTTAATACAAATAAACGTTTTACATATAAAGATTTTTTATGATTTGTAGATGGTTTAAGCTTACACAGTACTTTACATGTACTGCTTTTCTATTCTAGGTTTTCTATTGTGGAGGATTGCTGTTGGCATAAGACTGAGAAAATTTATTATTTCTTCTATCCTTAGTCTTCAATAAGCACAGAATGAAAGAATTTATTCATTAGGTGTTCCACAAAATTAGTAAATGAAGAAGGATATTTGATATTAGAAGCCAGAATACTTCATAACAAAAGTTTCTGCCCATTACTCTCAGTGATCCTGCCCCAAGCAGCTCTATGAACAGTTCATGCGTCATGTGCCACAATTTAATTGCTGATTTAAGTGTTTCCTTGTGATAAATTTGACATTAACCACATTAACGAGGAAAACTAAACTCTTAAACTTCATAGAATGAGTAAGATCACCTTGCAACGAGTGAGCAACGTCGGATGACTAAGTTTTCTACAAAAACCTATCTATGAAAAAGTCCGTTCAAACACAAACGTAATCGGTGATTGAATTTACTAAGCTTCATAAATGATGCACATAATCTCGAAATGAAAACCATTTGTTCATCTATATGACAAATATTAATGGTCTATCCATAGGTTTCATATTGAGGTTATGCTCGACCAAATGTTTCGCAGAGGATATTAAGAAAAAATCAATTTTCATGTAAGTTCCTCATTTAAAATTTTCGTGAACATAATTTCGAATACAAGGTCATACGATTCACAAAAAGTATTTCCAAATTCCAATTTTATGTGAACTTGAGGTAAGACAATCGATCAAGGACTCACCGGAACAGGGGCGTTGTCAATGTACGTTCCACATCCCATTCATTCCCCAGGGTTGATGCAATAACGCATTTGATGACCGAAATAAAATGTTAATAGCACTGGAAGGTTCACTTGGCAGAGATAACCGATATTTGATAACTGGTGATAAATTTATTGTCCGTTTATGGTAAAAACTGATAAATTTATAAATCCAAAATTCTTATTCCAGCGACAACGATATTAATATATCAAATAAAAACGTTAATAAATCTAAATCTGTGTTTCAATTTCATCTTAGAAAACTCACCAAATCTTCGAAAAAATTCAAATTCAGTTATTATCCAGCCTTCTCACCAATGCAAAGTACTTCTTAAAACAACCAAATTTATACAACCACGGCCTAGACTAGATTCTGAAGAATATTCCTCTTCATGAACATGAACATGCTGAAGTTTTCATGACATGGAACTCTTCCTAGTCCTCATGATGTTATTGCTAAGGGAAAACAAGCTTTTCACCACGGCCCTGCTCAACATCGCAGTGTTGTACCTCAAGAAGAGCTCAATGAGAACCTTCTTGCTGTTGACGGCAGAGTCTACCAGCTCTCTGTCCTCACGGTCTGCAGCATTACATTCACAATTTGGGTAGCTTTGGTCTTGATTAACCTGTAATGACCCATAGTGTTATCCTCATAACAAATACTAGCGTAGTACTTCGCCGTCTCCATGTCCCCTTCGTTGCTTAGAATAGAATAGAATAGAATGAGGCTATAGGAACGAACCTTCTGGCCCATTCTTGGGTCGGATAATTACTTCGATAATTATTCGGTTGTTTACCCAAGTCCCATGCCGTATTTCTAGCCGCGTCAACCATGTCGGCAGCGGGATTCGAACCCGGGTCTTCCCGCTCGCAAGCAGATTCGCTCACCAGTCGACCAAGCTGGTGATGCTTCTTGTCAGTTGACCCACCGTCGTATGACCTACCGGACCTGTTCCTGCTACGTCCGCCAGTCCCAACGTTGGCCTTGCAAGCATCATGAACATGTTTTGCCTTGTCAATGTGAATCCTGTTGAAGTGGCTCTTCAGGTTGGTATTGGTGTCATAGTTCACATACATCTCAGTGATCGTGGGGAGCAGGACAAGTACTGGAAGCTGTAACTGCCGCCGACCATCTTTGTGTACTTCACCCCTTTGCCAAGGAATCGTCAGGGTAACTCAGGCACAGGTTCAGTGAGCTCATAGTCAATAAACTTCGATGAGTTTCTTGTACTTAATTTGGGCAGTCTCTTGCGATGCCATCATTAATTCAATGCTATTAAATAGCAACATAAGACTGGTCGCCCGACACTCCGTTCATTACACGTTCAGTTCCCAGCTCGGACCTATCTATTTCTGCCTGAAAACTACGCGCAACTTACTCCTGAGCTATAGTGTAACCAAAAACTTAAATTATCGATTATAGTTTTGTGGAACCAAAAGTATCGGTGATAATGATGAATCGAGAACGAGGGAAAAATATATCGGATAACTGATAACCCTACATCGTTATTGCGATAAATTAACGCCATTATTTAGCGCGATGACGTCCAGCTTTCGTGACCAACATGTAAAAAAATAATTACACTGGCTGGATGAATCTGCATTACCAGCAGTGAAATGGGTTTTCTGGTCATTTGGAATTCCTAAGAAAGAAAATATCTTGAAGTCTCTCATACCATAGACATGTCATTTTTCCTCTTATAAAGTCTTCCAATAATCCGTATAAGCGAAATTCTGAATAATAATGTTTTCCAACCATTTTATTTCCGGACTTAAATAAGCAAAGATGCTCTTCCGATCACCTCGTGAATCAATCAAATTATAGACAGTTATCAAAAATAATATCTCGTATTATATTGTTGAATATCAGTTTTTGGTCTCGAAATGACTTCTGCGTCGTATACAGGATGCTCACATTTGAGCAAAAACTAACAGGGAACTGAATGTTGGGGAATCGGGAACTGATTTGAACCCTATATCATGTCTTTAATGTGGGACTAACTGCTCAAACTTTTTAAATTATCTTAGATTCAATTTTTTGGTTATCTTCCATAAATATTTTCTAGCTTTGATAATCATCTGCATGAATGATTTCTGTTTTCTTGACGAAGGTGTGCAGTATTTCTTCACAACATCTGATGTATTGAATCAGGCAATGACCATTGAGTGGTTTTGCAGTGATTGTGCTGACTTTTATCTGTAATTCGTCATGAAATATGTCAGCTACGCTCAAAACAAGAAAAAGATGAAATGAATATTGTTGAAAGACAGCCATTGTTTCATTTTTCCCATGTTGTTTCAGATTTTGATTAAACGGGCATATTTTTCAAGCCTAATGAATGCATAGTTGCGAATTGTTGAACAAGTCCAATTCAAAGAGATTATTAACAAGTAACACATTTACCTTCACATTGACTTTTCAAATCAATTGCAGATAGAGGAGCACGGTGATACTGGGGTTATCACAATGTAACTAGATAGCTTCTGATGGTACACATGCATATGTACACACCGGGTGACCCTAAACCAGCGGGCCCGTGAGCATTCTTTGAGGTATTTTCTACATTCATTCACGAATCATCTTCATTCTTCAGATCATGGCAGAAGCAAAGCTTGCTAACGTAACAATGCCTCAATGGAAGCTTGAGAAAAGAAGGTACTACGTAAAATATTACTACAAAACGGGCTTGTTCAAGAAAACCTAGGACATTTTCATGTACCTTTCGAATGCGAGAATGCATCCTCCAAAAGTAAACTTCAGAACTGGGTGGACCATTTAGAAAAATATGGGACCGTGGAGAATCACAATGCGGCCAGTGAAAATCGTCCAAGCCACTCAAGGCGTCCTAGGAAGCGTACAGCCGAGCTGCTGGGGAGGATAAGAGAGTCAGTTCAACAGAGTTCCAAACGCTCTGTGTTGAAGTGAATTTAGTCTCTTTTCATATCGCGTGAGAAGTGCAAGATAGCATTAGGAAACGGTACAAAAATGCAGCAAGCTCTGACACCTCCATTCTTTCCTATGAATGGCTGAAATAGAACTTTAGACGCTGTGTCATCAGTCTCACGACTGATTTTGAGTGGGCATCTCACAGTCCATACCTCAGGCTCCAGATTTCTTCCTCTGGGGCTACCTGAAGGATAAGTGTATGCAGGGAGACTCAGAACCATCAATGCACTGTAGGAAGCCATCAGGGAGGAGTAAAGAGACATTCCTCGGCCTGTTCGTAGGGATGCTTTTAACAACTTTGTACGACGTCTTAAGAAATGCACAGAGATGAATGGTGGCAATCTCGAGCACAAACTCTAAAATATATAAAAAACACCAATGACTATCGTTTTTTATTATGATGTTCTAAGCAAAATAGACTAATTATAGTTGCAGTTCCTTTTTATTCCCACCAAAAATCAAGATGTGACTCATATCAAAACTTTGGGCTGTTTTTTTTTGGGGTCACCCTGTGCATGCAAGTCTTCATTATTTTGATTGATGGCTTCAAACTCTGATTCCAGAATTCAAGAGAAAATGCAGTCGCTCTCTTTTTCAACTGTTTCTCCCAAAGAAGCGAAAAACTCGTCACTTGTTTACGTCCGAAATCCCACTTTGTACTTCCAGTATAATAGGCCTGTGATGTAGTTCTTCCAGTGCATGATACGAGAGTCAGGCTTTGCTTTGCACGTACGAAGTTCCGTAAGGCTTCTGTTCTACATAGTTTATTTGACAGCAGATTTGAAAAATAAAACTTGTAATACATCGATTATAACTATGAAATTACCTAAGACTAAACTTCCTGCCTCAAAATTGTATAAACAAGTTCAGACAATGTATGTATCACTTTACAGTGATACAATTACATCTTATCCTATCAATTCCTAACGTTTCGTGTTGGAGTTCATGTGTCAAGTTAGTACTGTGAAAGAATTTTCTTGTTAATAGCGTTAATTGTCTTATAAATTAATGTTATGCTAACGCAAAGGTTGTAGAGTAATCAACTTTTTAAAGTCACATGTAAGCGGTAAAAACCGCGAACCAGCTATGGCGTCATTGCCAGATTTAAGCTGTTGCCCATAAAGTTCTGCCAAACGCACGGCGACTTCCTCAACTGTGTTTCTTAAAAGCTTGTAACTACAATGACACCCATAAAAGTCTCGCATAACTAGACGACCGTTAAGTGCTCCTTTAAAACGTTCCTTTAAAAGAGTGTTCTCGCTCCTTTGAAAGGGCTCGGGCCTCTCTCGTTCGTAAATATGACATCTGATTAATGTTTGGCAGGGAAGCTTGAGAGTAACCTGTTTTTTGCACCTCCAGCGAAACTATTCAAATAGGTTGTTTTGGTTCCTGCCTCTTTTTGGACTTTAAAAATTCTCAGACGAATCTTGAAGCAATAACAAGCTGAAATGACAGGCACATAATAACCAAAAATAAAATTCAGTCAAAATTTCTTGTATAAGAAATTGGGAGACAATCAAGTACAAAAAGCAGAATTTCTTTCACGTAGCTCACAACCCCTTATGAGCACTAACAAACATGTGAAAATATCATAGCAACAAAAAATTATATCGACCATTAGCATAGTCAAAACTATATTGCATAACTTAATAAAATATCACATAATCTCACTATCAATCACTGTGATTAAACAGCCCTTTTAAGAGAAGTGATTTTGAAAGATATAGGTGATCAAAAATGGACCTTGGACTGTTTTATGCACTTGATTATATTCCTTAAATATGTCCTGGAAATATTTCTCTAAAATACTGTGCTAAGAAAAAAATAATGAAAAATACCAGATACCTCTCGAAACAGCCTATCGTATCACCACTTGCTCTGTCTAAGGTTAAACATAGTATCGCTCAAACTCATGGGTGCTATCATTTCTAGAGAAACACAGAGGGCACTCTTTTGTTATAAAAAACAGCAGGTAAGGGTAAACTGTAGGTAAAAATTAAATACTCAATAACTACCGCGTACTGCCCACAGGACTGTTTTGTATTTTTTCTTGCGCTCAGTTCCTCATTTAAACTCAAACGTAAAGTCTCTCATTTTAGTTATTGCCCAGGATCTGTTCATTTGAGCCCTTGTGCTGATCTGGTCTCTGAGCCTATTGTGCGAAAGGAACTTTTGATTAAACACTAGCTTATTACCCAGCGAGGAACTATGGGTAACTCTCCGTGTCCAAACTGCAGCAGGACCAACACTTGAGAGATTTTTTACGTGACGATTCCGAGCGCTGGATAATTAAACGACTCTGTTTAACTTCCGTCGACAAGCCGCTCCAGTGTCAAGACGCAGACTCGACCTGAAAATTCCCACTTGGGTTTTTTCTTTGGCAGCGAGCAAGTTTTTTTGTTCTCGAAAGTGCAGAAACTGTCATTGTATGAAGGGCTTAAAGTAAAAAGACGAAGAAGGTAGGATTTCATTCCCACTGTGAACCCGAAATTTAAAGTATTAATTCTTTTTACAGACTCTTTTGTAGATTGCCTTGCTCTAGATTGAGGTCGGTTACACCCAGCTGTAAAAGGAGTTGCTGCATACACGTAAAAATACAGAAGAACATTAGAATTTATCAGTTATTAAATTACACTCGGGAGTAGATAATGTTGTTGTTATTCTGATGAAAATTGAAACTGCATCTTCGTGAGCATGTTAGGTTCGTAACGTTTTCCATTTTTATCAGAAATATTTTACACTTCCACACCTTATTGTGTTAGTATCCTACCTTTCGAATAAGGTGTTAATAAGATAATTCACATAAGTAAGTTTTAAGAGAAGGACTATTTTAATGGATGCAGGTTGAGCAATAACACTGAGAAATAAAAAAATTCTTGCAAGGTAAGCTATGGTTGTCCTAGACTTAATTTGTTGGCTAAATCTTAATTCTCAGTTCCCTGCAAAATACTAATAATTAAAGTGGAAGTACATGTTGTACAAGGCAACTACTCGTGATGGATACGAAACTGGTTTACTGGTGGGCTCAATGAGTGATGATTCATGATTAATCCAGTAATATGAAACATGCAACATCAAGAGTCCTCCAAGGAAGCGTTTTAGGCCCGCTTCTCTTCATGATATACATTAGCTACTTTGACACAGAACTCATCAGTGAAATCAAGTTCACCGATGAGACGAAACTTTGTCATAAAGCGTTCACCGAAAGAGACAGAGTAACTATCCAACTGAATATCAATTGTCCACTACAATGGAGTGAGATCTGACAAATGAGCCTCAACGTTTTAAAATGTTCAGTAATGAACATTGTTCTGGTAATTGACATTTATAACGTACTATGAATGACGCACCTAATGAAGCAGTCGAACAACAACGAGATTTTAGTACCGATATTTCTATAGGTATCAGGCATGACAAGCATGCCTATAGAAGCATCAAACTACGAGCAAAATTTCGGTTCTGTCCTTTTCTTGTTATAGCAAGAAGCTTTCGATAAATGTTAAAGAGCATACTTTTACTTCTTCAAAAAATACTAACTCTGCAGAACTTGGAATAAACATGACAACACTTATGGCCTACTCTACGATGAGACATTAGCAAAAACAGAGAATTGAACGTAAA
Organism: Trinorchestia longiramus; assembly: GCA_006783055.1. NCBI lineage: Eukaryota > Metazoa > Arthropoda > Malacostraca > Amphipoda > Talitridae > Trinorchestia > Trinorchestia longiramus. The sequence goes on from VCRD01000265.1 coordinate 273,106, forward strand.
GTAACAAAAGTTATTTCAGTGCTCCATAACCTAAGGTACGAACGTCGTTTTCAGCAGTAGAACTCATCTCCTTGAGTGAAGAATAGTGTTAAGACCACTAATCAAAACTTACAAATGTGTTAATGACATTACCGATGCTAGCTCTAAATTTCTTTACAGAAGCAACGACAAACAATAACAGTCACAAGCAAATAATACAAAACTTCACGCCAAATTAGATCATCATTTTTTTAGTTCAAATTTCAAAATTTGGAACCGACCGCCTAATCATACTGGACTATGAACACATTCATGAATCGACCAGGCTAGTACTGTAGAAGGAACTACTCTCCCTTTAAAATACTGTTTCGAAGTTTGATCGAAACTCGAGAAAATAGAATGAGAGAAATCAATGAATATGCATATTGAAACATTAAACCAAGGCACATCAAACTCTGTTTTTGTTTCTTTTTTGACCATACATAAGTAATACATCATTTGAAAGCATTGAAACAGTATGAAATAACATGAAATAGTAAATATTATAATGTAACCATGATTTGAATGAATATTACGGCAACTGTGAAAAGACCGTTTTCTTATTCATGTAAAAACGAACTTATTTGTGACTGTTTGTTGAGATTGTGTTGTATTACGCACCACAAAGTACACAATTATTGTATACCACTAGTGATATAATTTTGGGGTGCTGGGCGTCATGTAATTGTTTTGCAATGGGAGACGCATAATTATAATATGTCAAGAAGGACATAATTATTGCATAGCATGACTCAGATAATTATTTTGATCCATGAATCGAAGAATAATTATTATTGTGCGCAACAAGCTATGACATTAGTGTTCATAACAAACTACAAAATATATGTTTATTCGAGTTATACCATAATTATGGTGTCAAAGTTGCAATATGATGATCAATCACGACTCAGATCATTATTATTATATCATTACGAGTTTTTTTTAACAAAATCAAAATGAAAAGCTTATAGAAACTCTCAACCATAAAATTCCAAGGTAAAACAGTGAAAAAATTTGAAATTAATTCCAGCCGTACATCAAATTTTTATGATTAACATCAACATTTCATGAGTCAAAAGGTCGAAACTGTCGTATTCTCTTCTTTATAGTTGAACGTTTTAATTTCAACGATTGTACTTCTTAAACAAATTATGTGTGTCTAAGAAGTAACATTGCTTTTCAGTTTTAACAAGTATTTAAAAAAAAAGTTATTACACATCTACACAGCTTTTAAAAGTTGGTGAAGCTAAAGTTAGTTGACCGGAATAAAATTAAGAAATCAGTTTACTACTGCATTACTCTAAAAACAAATTTTGATTGATATTATTATTTCAGGATTAAGAAAGTTTAAGATAACGTACTCTCTTCTTTATAATTGCAAGCATTTTGATATTGAAATTGTTGTTTGTACACAATCCGAAAGAATCAAATAATGATTACTACTATTTTTCATGAATATTTCATCAAACAATACTCTGAAGATTTTGATAGCTTATGACGGAAAAATCCTAACCCAGAAACAGGTGAAACATATAAACCTCATATCTCATGAACTAGTTTACTAAACTTATTCTGCAGACAGAGCATGTTGTACTCGTTTTCTGGCATTTCTCAATTTCGCTCGTATTTGACTTGCCATGCATTTATTGCCTAGTAACATTCGCAGCTGCATTTATTTTTGACAATAGTGTAATCAACAAAGTCATACGTCAATATTAGTACATGTTTTGCAATGATAAGCGTATGGAAAAACCTTGAACTTATGATCTACAGCAACTTCACTTCGCCTGTATTAGTACTTCAACCATGGCAACTCACAGCATATATAACTTTCCTTACTCATTAACTGTCCATCTTCGATTTGGAACTTTCTATTTCAGTAAATACAATGAAATTTGCAATATCCAACAGTGTTGATTTAGGTTGTATAAATCATAACTTATGAGCAACAAAACTGTGTTTTGCCTTGTGATGGATTATTGGGTCGTTTTTTAAAGTTTGTTATTTTGTCATTGTGTCATGATGAGGACCATAGCTTAATGTTAGTAAATAATTAATGAAACACTGGCGTAATATGAAAATGTTTCGGGCTCAAAATTTGCATTTGCTCCTGTATTTCCACTCCCTGAATTCAAAAATTACAATAAAAATGGCTGATTAGCTCTCGCTTTGGAAATAGTGACGTCAGCTTGGAGAATCTACATTTTAGCGATAAGGAGAATTTTGTTTTTGGAAGTTGTCACACCTCTCGTCTGACATAATGAAACGTTGCCCAGATGTTTGCGTGATATAAACATAAACCTCTTGCAGTGACTGTGAATTTCAAATTCTATATATTTTTTGTTTTCCCAGAATTTCTCATTTTGAGTGCTTCTAATATGTAAAATTTGTTATATCAAAATGACATGAAAATGTGTAAATTTAGCGAATAACTTGTGATACATCTGAGATGAAATAACATTTTGCTCCCAGAAATGCAATCTGACGCCTCTTGTGAAGACTGTCTATCAATATTATAATATTTTGGTATGAAGATAAGGGAACAGGAATATTATGAAAGAAACTTTTACACATATAACAGCCCTTCTCGACTCAATCAAATATGCTGAACACAAATGGAAAATCTGTGTTGATCTCAAAGTCATCGCTGTACCCAAATATTTGTAACTAGGATTTTCTAAGTGCTATTGTTTTTATCTTTGTGGAACACTAAGGACAGGAAAACACATTGCATTCTAGAAGACTGATCAATAGAAATCTTATTCCAGAGAGTACAATGTTTCTGCCGAGCCTCTCGTGGCCCAGCAAATTTTGTTCATTCTCCCCTTCATATGAAGCAGGCACTATTGAAATATTTGGTCTAAAATGCAACCAAAGAAAGACAAGCTTTCTAGTACTTAAGGGGCAAATTTCCTAGATTGAGTGATACAACGGCTAAAGAACGTATTTTTGTTTGACTACGGATCCAACTATTTGTGAAGGATCCTGCGTTGGACCGAGTTTTGGAGGGGAAAGAAAAGGAAGCCTGGGAAGCCTTAGAAAGACTTAGACATGTATTTTTAGACAACAAAAGAGATGGTAACTACACTTTGTTGGTGACGGTACTTCTGAAAAAATGGCACCAGCTCGGATACAACACGTCCTTCAAAATACATTTTCTCCACTCCCACCTAGAATTTTTCCAACCTAGTTGTGGGGCTGTCAGTGATGAACGCCGAGAAAAATTTCATCAGAATATTTCTGTAATCAAACAATAAATATCACTGCCGTTGAAATGAGGTTTTACTTGTGGATTACTGCTGGGCTGTACGTAGAAATGCTGATAAAAACGATCTCATGAAGCCTCCACACGATTTTATTCACATCGAACCATCTTAGTTTTTGTAAATCAAATTTCAGACGATGTTTTTCAGAATTCTAAACGTAAGATTCGGGACGTATTCTTTGTTTAATTTGTTTTTTCCTGACGATATAAATTCCTGTTTCATACGTTTTAGCACTTAGCATTAAAACACAGAAAGGCGTGATCGACGAACAAATTCTTGAACTTGCGGCAAGTTTTACAAAATTTCTTAAAAGTGTCTGTCATTTTTTGCACATTAGTATCCCTACAATGCTAGTCTATAATTTTGATAATTGTAGTCATATTAGATCAAATGTTGCTCTTTGCAAGTATTCACGTACAACGGATTTTCGTTATATATAGAGTAAAATATTTAAACATTGGGACGAAAACCTTGTATACCGAAAACAAATGATCAAAAATTAGTAGAGAATGAGTGTGAAGACAAAAAACTAAAAAATCTGGCTGCTACTGTACTAACTTAGTTTATGCTGATGAACATGGGAGACATGATCCATCATTGTATCGCAGGGTTAAGTTTATGTTAAGTAGCTGAGAGTATCTTTGTTTTAACTGGTTGAATTAAACTAACTTTCTCGAGGTACTGTCTCTGAGCTACAATCTATTACGACTCGCAACACACAGTTTCATAAGTAAAATGAAACACTCACGGACACAAATAATATTCATATAGAGATAGCTTACCAATTATATATCGGAAAAAATTATGTGAACTCGGTCATAAAATATATCGTACAGGTCGACCACATATAAAGAACAACAATGAATTATAACGAAAAATTGTGATGAAATGTATTTGTGTCCCCGTTGAAGGTCCTTTTTAATCAGAAAACGATATTTTAACGATTATACAAACTAGCAGAATTAGTTGCGTCATTTGTTCATCAAAGATGAAAACTTGTAAGCTATCGTATCGTAGCATGAAATTCTTAGAACGTTATTTTTTGATACATATAATACTTAAGAAATGTAATAATTCATACTCATGGTATGCGTGAAATTGTATACATTATCTAACACATTAACATCGCTGTAAATTACACGAACATGAATAATATAAATATAGCTGGATGTTCCAACGTTATCTTTATTCATTCACAGGGCCTAAACGATATCCAAGTACAAGCATATCGAGGAATCGAAATGCTATAGAAAGTTATTGGTGCTCGCGAAATCTTCAAGGTTGTTGATAAATGGTGTCTTGAACAAAAAATGTTCAACATATCTCAAACGAAGAAAATTCGTATGAAAATTCATTAACACTTTATAATTTAAATGGCCATACTTATGAAGCTTACGCTCACTGAGCTCGTTGCAGCCACTTTTCAGAGCAGCAACGCTCCAAATACGAACATGATAGACAAAATGGTAGTGCTAGCGCAGCTTTTCCAGGTGGTGCCACAAACAGACACATTGTCTTCAAAAATTAATGATACACTTGTTAATGTTTTGTTTGTTCAATGCAAAGGATTGAACTTCCTTTTGTTGCTCTACACGATTTTAACAAGTGGAATATAGTTCCGGAGGAAGTGACCTTGAAACCGGTTTCTCTCGTTGATCATGTTAGCATCTAACCATTAAATGAACATATCAGTTATACGTTTCGCACCCTACGTTATTCAAAATAACACATTCTTTTATTTCCAATTTTTTTAATATGAGATATATTTCACAGTTTTCCTTTGAGCTAGCTTCAGTTTTCTCACTTCGTGATTATTTGTTGACAAAAAGTACAGTATAATGTAATAATTTTGTCCGGTTGGTGCGCTGGAATTAGTTTGCACTATTTTCATGATTAATTACAATACTTGAAATATTTCAGTATCAATGCAAATATTTAGTTTTACGGGCGTAATCACAGTAAGTAGTCACTAAAAATCATCAGATGTTTCATTTTTTTTGACATACAATATACAAATTTTACGGTGAATCATTTACCATTCAGTAAAACATTTCTACATAAATAAATTAATTAAAATGATCTCGTGAAATAATCAGATGTAACGCAAATTTTGCGTTTATACACTATCAACTAATTTATTTCGAACACACTCATACTTTATTTCCTCAAAAGAACTACCAATGTCGACTCAACTATTTCTCAAGTTATTTTACTAATGCTACTGTTATTATCCAACATTACATACGTGGTGTATATCCTTGCCGTGAAACATGAAAAGCCCCATGAGGCTTTTTCGACTGAACTGCGTCTTCTCATCGAAGCTCCTCGTGACGGCAAACGATACACTAGGGAAGCATTAAATTATTTGTAGAGCAACTCTACCACTGATTAGAAAATGATTCAATTTACATACTTCTGCTGGACAGTAAGTAACGATGTCTTGTGCTTCATACTTCGGTAAGTTTCTAATCGCACTTCTGAAGGCCCCCCTGCAAAATTTAGGATATTTTCCCTTAGCCTACTTGTGATTTTTGTCAAAATATTAATTATTAAATGCCGGTATATTTCGCCTCTGACGTAAATGGTTGGGGAAGAATTTTTCCCACAATGCTCTTCGGATCTGCTTGATGCTGCGCGACTACCAGAACGTGAAAATGATAAGCACAACTGTTACTCAGTCAATAAATTTTTTTTATAATCACGAATGGGGCGGCGAAACTGCTATTTTTGAAGATGCTACTTTTGAGATGGAATAACATTAAATGAAACTATTCATGTTACTCTATTTGAATAATTGTCTGACCTGTACAGTGACATAGATGCCTTGGTTTCATAACAATATAGCGATGAAACATTTTTCATGAGGTATTGTTTTAATGTCACAGTCTGTCGATCATACTAGAGCAGGAGGGTGTAGCAGATTGAGTTATGTGGTTGGTGAGGCTTTATCGTTTCTCTTTCTACATCGTGCCCCTTGAAACAAACGGAGTTTCACGGGTCTTTCAAATGAATATGTTCGAAACGTTACGTAGCTATTGTAATTTTCAATTTCCGTCGCGTTGTAAATCACTCTTACTCTGTTGAACTATTTTGACATGGATATCATGGTTGAACTCTTATAATCAGTTTAATGTTGCGGATAAGAACATTCATTTATGACTGGCTGAGTTTTACCTAGTGGTTAACACACTAGACTTTGCTCAAAACTCATTTTCTTCTAAAAATGTTTGCGATGTGATTTCTATTTTATACCCGGATTAGCGATGTTAGAGTAAAAAAATTAGTCTTTTATGCAAAATTGAATGAATATTTGGTCATCCAGTTCAGGGCGCAGTAATGGAAGAGAATGATACAAATATTTCACAAGTTGTTTAGAAAGTTGTCAGAATTTACCTTGGGTACGTAGCGCTTTGAAACGCCAATCATTGCATGACTTTATAGATCCGTGAGTCCCAAACTGGAGGAAATTTCCCCCTGGGGGAAAATTTGAAACTACAAGGGCGGAAAAAATTACCCTGATTGCTAGCAATAAAAAATCTCTGATGTATTTTCTACTGTCTAAGGCTATGCTGCAAGTTGTTACTAACCGTTCTCTGACCGCCATACTATGTAAATATATATAAATCAGTATATTTGAGCATTTAAAAATAAATTATTAAATAGCCACAGCGGGTTTTGACTACTTTTTCCTTCGTACGCATGAAGGGAGAAATTTGAGTGGCTGAACTGAGAGCAGAGGGAAATGACAGAAAAACGATTGGGAATCACTACTGTAGAGCTTCGCTACAGTATATAAGGTTCGGAACGACTCCTGCATATATGGTGTCTATATTCACCAGAACCATGGACATCATAAAACATCATAATATGAGGGTATAAGATACCCAACAGATGGCAAAAAAAGAACAGCTACATTCCTGCCACTTATGGGCAGGCTCCCAGCACAACATAAACACAACACGGAACCAATCCGACTTCTTTCCCACAACTGCTTCATCCGGACCCGACCACCACCACAAAACCACGAGAACCTCCTCTCCTCAGGGATGTAAAAGTACGTAGCAACACTGGTTACGTTTATATTCTCTAAGTCAACTCAAGTTCTCTACACACACCGTAAGGATCTCTACGTTTTGCCTCTCTAAGGGCCAGATCTTCAGAACACCAATACTCAACGAAAAGACGTAGGCACGAGCGATGAAGATCATTGAGTCAACAATATACGAGTATGTATAATTAAAGTGCATGTAAGGTTTTTACAGGGTATGACACAATTCATGTTACATGTTTTTAAATCAATTTTGATGATTATGATATAGCAAATATTACTCAATGAAATTTTATAAAATTAATTACCAAGGTGAAATCTGGTCTACTCCCTGCTAGAGTATCAAAGTTCTGAAGTCAAAATTCAATTAATGCTGCCAGCAAATACCCTTAGGAGTAGCCCGTGCAGTCATTAAAGACTTTCCTAATTGACTTCGCAAAGTAGGAGTGCAAAAGAGAAGCATTTTGAATATTTTATTTTGTGGTCGTAGATTAGCAAAATACTTACTATTAGTTAAACTCAGGCTTTGAAATAAATGTTTTTATCCACAAACAAATTGGTTTTGTTTTGTAACAATATTTATGCCCCACTCTGTAAATCTCGTCTGTGTCAACTCGCATCTTCTTGTTTGCAATCCTACCCGGTAGAACACCACAGTCACGCAACTGTACATCCCATTATTTAATCAGTTTTTCTGAAGTTCATATGTATAAAGATGGAAATCTCGTAGTTTAAGGACCGTGGTACTTCGTTTTTTTCAGTTTTTCTCCCATCCATTTGTGGTATTGACAGCACTGCACTAGGGATGATGGGTAAAGTAAATCACTAAGTCAGTTAAATTTTCTTATGGCGTTTTATACCGTTGTGCATGCTATTTTATTGATCGAACATTTTTACACAGCCATTCGTCAAAATGCTTTTGCAAATTTTGACTCGTTCTACTGTAAAATAACAGAGAAAAATGAGCTTTTTATTTTTCAATTTGTTTACAGTTTGGCAAGGCATTAAATGTTATCTGCAATTTGCGGAGAAGAGCTCGCTCTTGTTAAGTATTAACAGCACGTGTCGGACTTTATTTGGGCATCCATTTTGCATTTCGCAGAGAGTGGAACAAGTGTACTGAGTGGTTCTCATTACAATAAGTTCTAATAAGTTTGACTTCACTCACTAAGCTTAAAACATTGAACTACCGAATGATTATAAATTACCATGGAGCAGTAAATTTTCATACATATGTACCGTGTGTTTGAATTTTCTATAAGATATTTGTCAAATAATGTGAATCGAACTCTGTGAATCTGATTTTCAATAATTTTATAAAAGATTTTACTTTAAATTATAAGCTTTGTTTCACGGCTTCTATCAAAATTAATTGAAACACTGTGCTAATGTGAGTTTGTACTATGCACCACATTTTTGTTAACGTTCGTTTCCAAATTCTCTTTTCGATATCATTCTTTACATCCTGATACCATTCTTTTATATTTATTTATTTATATCATAACCAGGATCATTCTTTGATCCCCTTGCTTTATTTCTACCGAACTCATTAAGGGCTGCGTTTGAAACTCATTGGTTTCTAATGACCTTTCTAGCAGAATTTGGCTTTGGTCGTTGATATTTAACCCAGTAGCATGTAGTAACCACAAAAAGCGATGGTTTTCGAACATCGTCAAATATTTCATGCACGTTGTGTTTTTAAACAAGATGAAGATGTATTGATAATAAAATGCTCACGGTACCTTCGACGTGAACGTCATTGTTAAACATACTCGAAACATTCAACTTTGGCAAATTACTGGAAAACTTGTCAGTTTTAATCGGTAAGTATTGGTGCAAATACTAAATAAACCAAATGCCATAAATTTAACACATCAAGCATATAGAAGTTAAAATATTGAGCTAAACGTTATATCATATTTCGGCATTTTTTGTTATTAATTGGCAATCATTGTATAATAATTGGACCTCAATTATTGTACACAAATCAATAACAAAAAATACTCGAGTCTTATTATTACTTATTATTTGGACTTCTAAATGCGGGGTGTGTAGAATTTACTGCCTCTGTTATATTTTGATTCTTACCGATACTCATAAATTTCGGCTGAAAAATTAATCCAGTAATTGGCCAGTGATGTATACAGTTTCGAATACTATTATGGTTAATGAAATATTCCTTTATGTAAGTTTCCACATTATTCTTTGTTTTTGCTCAGCTCGATCAGCACTGCTGCTGATAGACACATGTGCATCCATTTTTAGGGCTATTTAAGAATGCTATCACTGCATGCAGAAGAGCTTCACAATCAATTCTAAAATTTTGATTTGGTTCTTGATGGTTTTATGTGTCAAGTAAATAATAATTTTAATACCTCTCAAAATTTTTCGAGGTCCTTTAAAGGAAATTAATTTAGCTGAAATTTTCTCATTTTTGTAGTCTCCAAGTGCCCGATAACACGCTTTGAAAAACCTAAACCACCAACAGATTTTGAGTATCGTCTTTTGAAGCTATCGAATATTGCTCTGAAAATTTACGTTTTTCTCCGCTATATAAGTTTTGTTAGATAATGTCCTCAGAAAAACGCAATTTATTGCTCTTTGTGAAGTTATTTTTATCCTCTGCGGCATTATCGTTTAACACGTTCAAAGTTATCTTGAAAAACACGAAGAATCTTTTCAAGTTCTCATAAGTTTAGTAAGAATCTGAGCGATAATTTGATATCCTTGAATAAACTTTTTTAAAAGGCATTGTTGTTCAAACGATATGGGATGTTGTATGAACCTAAAGTTGTCAATAGTATCACTCATTTATTTATCAGACAAGCGCTTCAGCAGAACATTTCCAGCCAACGTAAAAATTTAACCATCATAAGTCTTTCAAAATAAATACATTTTGTCAAATAACGAAAGAAATTGACTGAGAAAGTATTCAGAAATCGATTTTTAATCCCTCAAGTGACGTATTATGATGATGGTTACAAGGGAAATTATTTTAATGGTCATCTAAACCTTGCTGATAATGATTGCATGGGTCACTTATTATTGCAATCAATAAAGATAGAGAATGTAAAAAATATATTTGTGGCAACTTCAATTTAACACATGAAATCGGCTGGAAAACATAATTTGAAAAGCGTTAACGCTTATTTATAAGGTAAAAAATTGCCAGGGTTTGTGGTTATATCATAACTTTGTCGTATTTATTGCGAGTATAACTGACATGCACATATGATGATGAATTGATACTTTGACTGGGGTACTTTGAAATTAACTCTAGAACTAATTTGATTATATATTCTCGTGTAGGTACAGTAGTAACACGACAAAACTTCTGGCATATCAACATTCTACCTATCAAATCGTTGGTGTTGAATTAATGGATAGGTGTGTGATGAAAAGTGATGTTATTTTATGCATCACGAGGGGCAGTGTATATGTCGAAAACAGTTTTGTGAAGAATGTCATAATACTGTAGTTTCAAGGTGTTGAGGCGATTGTTGACTCGAGGTAAACAGACGAGGTGTTAATTGTTGGCTCTAGATAATCCTCATGAATAAAGTACCATCTGTAACCGGTATATTGCTACCAAACAGTGTCAAAATGCATAACAAAAACGGACCGATTCGTTTGATCAAATGTGGGGAATCATGTTAACGGGAAAGCCCGACACCAGTAAGTACTCCCGTTGGTCATCGCAATCATAAGAACTTAACTTAATTTGACAAATATTGGGAGAGTTGGAGCCGAAAGTTAGAAGCAGATTTCCAATTTCATTATCTCTGAAAACATTAGCGGATTTTTTGCTGAAAAATGGGGCATTATTCCATTATAAATAATTCAGATGCTTTACGATATTTCCTGCCCTTTAGTGACAATATTTAATGAACAAATTGTTCCCATACAGTACTAATAGACGATTGAATTAATTTATGATCTTAATATCATTTCGAATTTTTCACACGACAAATAAGTAAAAATAACAATCTAATGCTCTCAGAGAGAAGGAAGTAAAACAGCCTATATGTGCTTCTCAAGGATCAGCCATGTAAATTTTCAATGTGAATCTGGATTGACTTTAGCAACTTTTATGCAGAGCACTATTTATTTGTGTGTAAATGTCGTTAATGAAATTATATATATATATATATATATATATATATATATATATATATATATATATATATATATATATATATATATATATATATATATATATATATATATATATATATATATATATATATATATATATATATATATAATTTTTGTAGATAAAAATAAAACACAGTATGAGATAGAATGATCTGAACACCGGTTCACAGAAACACTGTGTGATTTCTTCAAATTATGTAATTTAAACGTATTTTGTTACAATGATGAGCCTGCTGTGAAATGACTGACGAGTCACATGTTTCATTTTTTCCGGTAAATAGACATCTTTCATCTGAAAGACACTGGAGTCTAGAGAAATTTAACATGAATGCCGGACCACAGCAACTCAGCGAGCGTGTATTGGAAGTAGCAAAACCAGTGATGTGACTGTGCAACTTGCTTGCAGCCTGAAATATCGTACAATTTTTTCAACGTCCAAGTTCATTCGGAAAGAGTCCAGCGATTTCAGTGAAAAAGAGTGTGTCTGTGTTCAAAGAAAAGGGCATTCTAGTCGACTATCAGTCTCAGAGGAAGCTGTTGATCGGATTAGAGGTGCATTCACTAGCAACGTAAATAAGTCAGCATGAAGAATCAATCGCAGGTTACAGTTCTACAAAAACAAAGTTAGTAAAATCCTGTACGAACCTTGGAAGAACAGAAAATTTGACACTAAAACAATTTGCGTTATCCTTCCAGACATACGGCAAAGAGTTTGGTCACAACTGAGCTATCGCAATGCTGAGTAACCAGTGGGCGCACATTCAGGGTCTCTAATGCTAACATATACCCCATAAAACTGAATTAAATTTTCCGTGTGAAACTTTTAATTATGAAAAATTGTTAACCTCAAGATACCAACTACACCTACCTGAGCCAAAGAGTGATTTTGTTGTCATTTTGTTCAAAGTGTTTATAAAGCTTTTAATGATTACGAGATGAATTTACTTCATCAGGAATAGTGATGAACTATATTTCTTTTGTACAATGGTCTCTATCGTGCCAGAATTTGGTGAATACTCATCAACATATGCGTAAAAATTACATGTTAGTTAATTTTCAAGTTTCAAAATGGAAACTATTACAAACATTTTCTCTACATCAGTGGATATTTACAGACGAAGGGTTTCAGTAAGAAAAAATGCTAATGGTCAAAACTCAAGATATTGAAGGATTTAAATCCTTTTCTATGAAATGATCCGATAATTATACATGGTGACGAAACAAATATATTATCAGCACCAAATGGTTCACGCTCGAGTGCTACTGATTTTGTGGCTCACTGATAACGAAACAGTAAATTTCATGAAGTACCTCTAGCTCATAAAGAAAAGATAAATCAGCAGTTGTCAGATTATGTACTTATGAACGAGAGTATTACTGTCAACACGAGGACACTCCTACTCGCTACTCCAACGAGTGTCCCATTTTATTGAACAAACTCTTCGACAAAGTGATAAGCTGAAGATCGATGGAACCTTGGACAACTCCAAAGCCCCGACCTCAACTTCCTCGACTGCTGGTATTAGAGATAGATGGATTTTATCATCCATGAACTCAATCCATCGACAATGGATATTATGAAATATTTTATAAGTGAAACTGAAGAAGAAATTAAATTGAAATACGTTCGACGTCCCACTGCTAATTTCAGACGAACGATTCAGCTCTATGATCGCAAGAATGATCCCATTTTGAAATTTAAATATAGGTTTTGACGTTTAATATAAAACGGTTGTAAATGATTTACGTTCTTTCAACGTGTATGTTTAATATTCTCTGAATAATGGACGACAGCATTGATTCTATGGAACGATTAAACAAGCAAAAACTTTGTATGTACAGGTATTAAGATGCTAGATTGACTGAAATTTAAGGGATAAATATTTTTAGGAATACCCTCGTGTATGCGGTGAAAGTTCGCTAGAACAAAAACTAAACAAACCTGTGTTTTTTTCTTTACGGCTTTCAAAATACTGTTTATTGTAAATACGACCAGTAATATTATTTTTACAAACGTACATACAAGTACCTTATATACTACGTGAAAGAATATTAAATCAGGCAATGGACGTTTCGAGATCATTTCAACCAGTGTGAGTGAATAATTAAGCATGGTTATAACAAGCATTCACTGGAACAAGCTTGCACAGAATGAACTGTGAAAAATCTTCATTGGTTGACAATTTTTTTATGTTACAGGCATCCTTTGCGTCACCGGAAGAGACATCTTTAAAAACCAATGCTGTTACATATCTTATGTACCAACTTTACTGAGAATCTACGTTTTTGTTTTTTGTTTGTTTGTTTGTTTGAGCTTCCTCATGATTAACAGATGAGCCAATTTAGAAACATCAGCAGCTTTCTAGTGAGTTATTCGTGAGGATATGATTATACATTCATAAAATGCATATGCAGGGGTTAGAGAAAAATGAATAAAAACCTTGTGATATGCGTGCTTGAAAATAAATGTTTATTCTTGGCGAAATGTGTAGGTAAAACTGTTGTTCTTGCCTACTGACTCCACCCACACACCGCAGGTCAGTCGTTTCCGAGGCACTGTTCTTTAAACTTCTAATTGCATCATGCCAGGGCTAACAGACCTCGAACATGGGTAAAATGTTGGATCCCCTATGGTTAGTGCTTCCGTAAGCAAGGCAGCCGAAATGTGTACTGTTTAAGAAGCAATGTATCATAGATTTATTCCGTATATTGAAAATTAGGAAAAACATCATTCGTTACACGATAGCGCAGACAAAATTGTGTGGTGAGTGATCATGGCGGACGATCATTGAAGAGGATTGCGACAAAAATAAAAAACATAACTGCAAAAGTTATTGCCGATATTAATGTTGTGCTCAAAAACTTTGTAAGTACCAAAACAATAAAAAGGAACATGTATAAGCAGGGTATTTCTGGCCGAACTGTAATTCAAAAATCATTCATCAGTGATGATAATTGTTGTATCAGGAGAAAGTGGTATTAAATTTATTAAGTTTCAATGGGATATTACATTCAAGTACGTTCAATGTTTGTAAACGCTTTCATTTACAGAAGAAAATTATGGGTAAATCACTGAAAAAACTACGGTTATTTCCGAGCGTGTCTTTTCAGGGTTTATCTCACTGTTGTAGCATAATTCTATGAAAGTTATGACACTAGGAATTTTACCACAAGTTTTATTAGAAATCTCAGAAGTCAGAGGTGTATAACAATATGAATCGTCTCTATATTTTATTTTGTGTCTAAACTGACAACGAAATGCCGTTTTTATAAGTGCAAACCGAAATTCCCGTGCTTGCCCGTATTATTACGATATACATTCAACTTATAACACCTCCGATATTTTTTCTCAAGACTGAAAACATAAAGAGACGCACACTTTTGTTTTAAAATGCACGTGCACTCGTAAATGCCTAACACAGCAACACTATACGGCCTCAGCAACATTAGCCAGAGTGAGGACTATTTTGAGACCTAAAACGGCGACGTTTTCAAAAGAAGATCATTGCATAATCATTCGTTTTCTCCATTTGAGTGTTGTGACACCGATTGAAGTTTATCGCCAGTTGAGTGAAGCATTTTGTGATTGTGTTATAGATATGTCTAAAGTGCATTTGTGGATGCAACTGGAAAAAGTTATTATCCATGATCACCGTATGAGTGTGGAATATACCGCCTCTAAAGTTGGCATTTCCGTGGGATATGTGCACACAATCGGGCATAATGATTTGAAAAATGTCTTCCATGTGGCTGCTACAATTTAAATGCTGAAGGACGACCACACGTCTGCCAGCCTGGCATGTTGTCAGACAATGTTGATGCATGTTGACGGAATGAATGAGATTTTTTATCGATTATGACAGTGGAGTGCGTTTATCAATCCAGAAACGAAGTACCAGTTAACTTAATGGAAGCTCACACACACAGACGCATACGTCATTTTGAGTATCAAAAACAGTCCTCACTCTCTCCACTGCTGCTAAAGTCTTGTGTGATGTACAGTGCTACCATCGCTGTAATGCACTGATAATGAGTACACACGTATTTTAGAGTAAGCAACATGCTTCTATCTGTTTCCATTCCTGCGAAAAAACATCACAGATATTATAAATTGAATGTATCTCGTATACCAATCCATCATATGGCTGCTTAGTTAGTATAGTCAGAATACAAATATTCCACTTCTAACGACGGCTTATGAATATGTGAAGTTTCATAATTTTGTCTCTACTCGCCTCTATGTTGTGCACCAGCGAGTTAATTCTGCTAGTCTTTTCAAGTCAATTACTCGACACATAATACAGAAAACAATGCTGTTGAATATGATGCAGTCAAAGAAAGAAGTTGCAGAAGGCGGGTTTCCCGTTTCCTAAGCGGAAACTGAAGTTTGGAATACGGCCAAAAAAGGCTAGAATACAAATGATTCTGATCAAGTCACAATGTTACAATGAATCCAGTCCTGCATATAAATAATTAAACACAAAGTTGAGAGTAGAGCAACGTTTGTACTTTACTGATATTTTTATGGTTCGTATCCTGTAAGTGCAATTTTAAATTCAACGTCAAAATATGTGCCATCATTCAAGAAGCTTCAAAATGAAATGTCAGGAAATGTTTTTGGCTCGCACATTCTTCAGAGGAAGTTTTCGAAGAGCCTCAGATGATCTGGCTTGTTTTGATCGATGATGTCTCACATGCTGGGCCTGAAAAATGACCTCAGCAGAGGACACGCTGGTCACAGTTCTGTCTTCCGATGATCAGTTCGTCCAATGCGTGCTGGAATACAGGGCCAAAATACTTTTTGCTGTCAATTCAAATTACTTTGAACAACAATCTAAAGGTGTAGATGGATGAGGTCCTATCGTTACAGTTATAACCTTGTACGTACCCTATGCACCTTTATTAGTCGAACAAGACTCCACAGGTTACGTAGAAACGTCCCAGGCATTTTATGTTTTCTCGCATTACTCCTACGTGATTTATAACATTCTACTATCGACCACTTTTTTGTTTCTCTAATGAATGAAGTGAAATAATTTTTCCCGGTGCAAATGCTAAAAATAAAGCATTAGGAAGAGTATGAGTAAAAAATAACTATATAAACCACAAGTTAAGCCTTAACCTTAGACATTGTGTTATGAATGATATTATGCACGAATTAGAACAATTTATATAAATGAACAGAATACTTCATTAAAGGGCAATGCATTCCTTCAACGAAACTAGGGAATGACAAAACAAACAAAACTACGCGTGTACTAGAACTGAA
Organism: Trinorchestia longiramus; assembly: GCA_006783055.1. Lineage (NCBI taxonomy): Eukaryota > Metazoa > Arthropoda > Malacostraca > Amphipoda > Talitridae > Trinorchestia > Trinorchestia longiramus. The sequence continues at coordinate 289,862 of VCRD01000265.1, forward strand.
AACCACAGCCGCTCCTAAATCTGCTGGTAGAGGATGAGCAAAACGTAAAAAATCTTTCGTGAAGTGTCAAAACAGTCTGTATTAGTGGAAACAATGTCGAAAATTGTGTATAACCGGCACAACACGGTTATAACAAATAACAAAGGCAGAACTAGGAGCTTCTACTGACACAGCTTGTAGAGAAATATTGAGGTTGATGAAACTCTTTCTATTTTGTTTAATTCGACACGTTATAGGAGTGTAATATTGGTGATGAAAGGAACGTGGATCCTGGCTCATTACAATTTTTAGCACGATTGATCTTAATCTCGTGGTGGAGGCAGAATGGACCAAACAGACACCTCTGTAAGAATGCTAGTTTCTTCAACAGAAATTCCTTCGCTCTAATAAATTCTGGAGTGAACTTGAGAAGCACACTTGTTTTTAGGATATGCCGAAACAAATGAGTTACTCTGAACTGCCAAACACTTCACGAACGAGCTATGATCATTTCAAATAGATTTTGCTCCTCCTCAGATCTAAATAAAAACAAAGGGCAGAGAAGTAGTTCACGTTTTCAATTATTCTTCAGGTAGCGGTGGTTTCTTGGTTAGTCAGACTAGATTATTTTAGACTATTTTTTTATGTCAATTTCGGCATGTATGTTTTCAGTGATAAATAAAAAATCTTTTGAGAACACAAAATCTTTTAAAATGTTGTACTAGGATCTTGAGAATCACACAAACTTAAGATATCGAATACGTTCATAGCATCAAGTAAAATAACTAGAATATTGATAACTTGCTTATATCCACATATGTTGTATCTCGAAAACAGAACCTTGGGAACTATCTTCGTTTTAAGAATATTAGCATAATAAAGTTTTTGTACAATACTCGCACTGATCATCTTACAAGTACGACTATCCACAGACAACGATGAGTTCAAAGTAAAGGAGTACTGACACATGACTGCACAGAGGAGGCTAAATTAATCAATTGATAGAAGCGATGCGAACCAGCAAGGAATTTTTTTTTCATAAGAGCTGTCAAACAAAATAACTCCTAAACTGTACAGATCTTGTATTTTAAATGTTCAAACTAATAGAAATATATAGCCCATTTACGTGCTAGCATCCACACACAAAGGGTAGCAAATCGTTACACCAGCACTGCTAGTAATTATTGAAGGTTAGAAAAGCAATCATGGATGATTTACTCAGCACTTTGTCACGAAACGCAAAAGAACCAAAGTAAATTGTGTAACTGCAGCACCATTAAAAATAGTAATAGTCTAAATATTCGAGACTTGATAAGTAATTTCCGAGACCTTAAAAATTTTTTCGATAATAGAAGTGTGTTTTAATTAATAAAAACGTCTCCATTCACTCATTTAATGCTGCCTTATACTTATATGTTATACAGTATGCATTCCATATTAAATGCTAACGCTACTCAATTCTTTATTATGTTCAAAATTATGGAAACCCTCACAACTATTTTTGAAAACATTACTATTCAAACACCCCTTTTAAACAAGGGAATCTTCCTGAAAAACGAACTACGAGTAGAACTGGTACCATCGACTGAGTTCCAGCATAGCTACCTCCCAGACGCGAGCGTTTAACTTTCAACGCATAATTAAATCATAATAAACAAATAAATATACTGTGAAGTATACGTGAATAGATCGAGCGATGTACAAGTAATAAAATATTTACTGTCTGAGAAGAATGTACGTATTTTTGAAAGACTTACTATGTTGGAACCACAAACAGAGTAAGCATGTTAAGAATGACGAGTGCTGTCCCTGCATTTGCTGCCTAGATTTCATAGGGGAATTCTGTCCCATCTCAATTCCCTTTCAAGGTGCTGGATTTATGATCTAACGTCAAAAATATTAAAGTCAAATATTCAAAAAGGTCAGTAATGATCATAATTTTCAGCTCTTGGCCAAAAATTTTTTTTCAATAGGACAGACAATGATTCTTAAAATCGGAACTACATAAATAGTGTTACAAAACAAAAACAATTTTTTGTTGAAATTTTTTTTTTCAAGTTCTGACGCTAACAGATAGTAAGTAACTTACTAATCTGTGACTGGAAACACTTTTTCATTCAAAGTTTTTTTTTGGCCTCATTTATGTGAAGTATTTTAGGAAAATCTTTAATGGCTGCACGAATTATTTCTAAGGACATTTTCTCAAAGCATTTATTCAATTTTGACTTTTGAACTTTGTTACTCGTGCAATGAGGAGAGTAGGCTTTGTATTGATGATAAATTTTATGAAATTTCATTTGGTAATATATACAAAAGAATGAGGAATTTTTTTCGAAAACATGTTACGGGAATTATGCCCCACCTGTATAGGTCAAGAAAAAAACTTTCTAGGTCGTTGTGAGATTTTACTCTAAATCAAAATGTTCAATTCAGGATGTTTAATAACTAACGTTAAAACATATAGAGCCTATATTCATTAAACAAAAAGATGTATGCACACAGAAAAAAAGATTGCACTTAAGAACATAGGATTTGGTATTCACCACGTTTCATTCAATATATCCTACGTCTGTGTCGATAAGCTGACCATGAAATACTTTTTTCTCCCATTGCTTTTGAGTTTTAGCTTCAGTGCTTCCAAATTTTGACGATGTGTCGCTAAACCATAACTCTCCAGTAAAGACCAGATGCTTTAATCGATATGATTCTGGTCTAACGATGCAAGAGACCATTCTTCATTCGAAATGAAATGGGGAACATTGAACAATAATCCACATTGTGTTTTCTTAGGTTCATGTTGGGGTGCCGAAAACTACCGAAAGGACCACTAGAACTTTTTGAAACGATTTTTACACTTCGGTAACAATAATTGCAAAAAATGTCGTTGGATAATTTTCTTACCGAATTGTATCCCATACTTTGACAAACACCAAAAAGTTGTTTCGAATTCAGTGATCTTGGCCCAAGTCAACACCGACAACGGTCGTATCTTAGTGACTACCATACGACACAAAAACTGTGGGTGATGTAAAAATTGAACATTATTATTGGATTCTGTATGCAAAAACTTAAAGAATACAACTATTGTGTTTTTTAGGACAAATTCTTTGTTGACGAGTGTTACCAGACAATAAAAACAATGAGTTCAATAAAGTTGATATATGGTCTCCTAATTTTTTAGATTCATCCATGCACCACAATCCAAGGACTGATCATTCTATAAGAGGATTCTATGAAATAAAATTAAAAATTCTATGTAAACACTTATTCACGTACATATTTCAAAATTTGGTATAAGGTAACACAAAAGTCAACCAGTGTATTAATTACGCTTAGACGTAACTAACTTTTCAACACACATTGGCTTACCTCAATTGCAGAGCACAAATCTGATTACTTGGAAAAATAAATCACTCAAACGTCTTAAATGAATTAACATTATTCAAGTTTACGGTATAACAAAAGTATTTCCTAACCTTGATACTGATTCCAGGTTAGTTTCTCCACATCTCGTACATTTCAGCCGAGACCTTATGATCCCACGAACTCTAGTATTCAGCAAGACTGTGCTCTGTCGCTTGTATTAGGCCGCCTTGTAGGTTTCAGCTGATATTTCATCAATGTAGCCAGTATTACTGCCCTGAAATTCCTCAACGATCTCTCAAATACTACAAAAATGATATGAGGTAAGGCAAATAGTACAGTTCATTTCAAACAAGTTTCAGAGATGTACTGTAGTTCATTAAGTCGAACAATCGGCTTACCGCAACACGTGTGGGAAAAATTCACATACAATTTAACTTTTGCATGACTCAAGGTAATTGAAAAACACTGCCATAATAAAAATTATGTGCCAACAATATGAACGAAATGTCTTTTTAAAACATTAGGATTTTTACACCTACTGTGTTTACTTAACACACGATTTTCCGAGTGTAACCAACCTTAAAATTACATTTGTGGAAGCAGACTTTCTCAGAATCACAAGCAGAGATTAAGAGTTCATCAATGCCCACCAATTGTGGTCTTTAGTTCGTGTACGAGCATCTAATAGCTTCTCATCTAACCACTATCCAGAAAACATGCTTTGAAGTAAGTTGCAATTGTATACTAAAGTGTAGGCCACAAGATAGATTACCACAGCGTAGGTAGTTACTGAAATTCATGTACTTAAGACAGCCAAAACGAAGTTTATTTACGTAATCCTAATTTGTAGGTCAATCTACTTTGTGTCTCTGAGTATGATGTTGGGATTTAATCTGAAGCAAAGATCGGATTGAAATGAAAGATACTTATTCTTCTTATATAAAGGGGACATAGAATTTATTAATTTTGGGGAATGAAATTTATTTTTATTGAAATTTCGTGTGCAAACCCATAGTGGAAACGAAAAAAAATGAGGTATCTTAAATGTTTCTACGAGGACCTAAAGTGCAAAACAGACATATACGAGTTGAGTTGAGTATAAGAATGAGAATACATGATTTGCTAACAATGAAAAGAAGAATCATGTTAATGAATGGTATTTTTCAAAATGTAGAGCTGCTCACACACCTTTTTACTTGGCACTAATATGTATTCTGCATATGAATTTTATTTATTCATTTTCTTTAGCAAGCCCTCAAAATTCTTCTGTCATCTTTTTATAAGGAGATGTTCATGAACTTAAATGAGATTTGTCTCCTGGTGTCGCATACTTCAAAGCTACGCGACGTGAGCCATCACTGAAGAAAACTTACCGCTCTGATTCTTTTGTTGACATGTTTTCTCGAAAACTCTGTAATACCTTGAAGAGCCTCCATAGGCTCGTTGCTGGGTCCAGTTTCTTTTTGCCATATTCGTTCTTCTTTCCGCTAGTTCTGACGCTCAAAACGATAGTCCGCTTTCGATATATAGTCCGGTGAGATATCCACTTACAAAAAATCATAAAGTAGGTCACATTTTTCTTTTGCGTAAATGTTATCTCCATCAGATGTAGGCCTTGGTCAAGAAATATAATCTAGAGAGGTAGAAAGAAGCAGAGCTGCTCTATCTGAATATTCAACAGCAGGAAGTTAAGATGAGACATCTTCCGAAAGACTCGTCCGCATGGCATTCTGTTATGAAGGTAGTGCAGTCAGAGAAACCTTTGTTAGTATACATGCTCAATTGGACGCCACGATTCGTCAGTAGGTGAAGTATTAATTTACATTTTGAATTCTAATTATTAAGCATTTTACAATGCTAATATTTGGTAGTACAGGTCATGAATAGTATTTTTGTACATCATCGCTCACACTATTTTTCTACATAATTTAAAATGCCTTAAAATCTTACTATGCAGTAGAATTTTTTTTAGCAACTACTCTCGTTCACTATGAAGTTCAAAGTTAAGAAATACGTAAATTTCTTTAAATTATTGAAAATTGATGAATTGGGTACCAATGAATGGTTTAGAGCAGAACAAACATGAAAAGAAGTCGTGTTTTATTTGTCTACTTTTTCAAATATCGTTTTCATTCTTTTTCTCGCTCACCGTTCAGTGTTATGATCTACAAAAGTCGTGATTCATATGATCCATGTGTAATTTTTCTGCCATAATCGTCACCCCCGTCATTGTCGTCATTCATAGTTTTTAGTTTAGATGAATAATTACACAATGCGTGGTTTCCCTTAGTTTGCAGCGTAATTTTCAATGTGTCAAAACCTCTGATTATTATCACTCGTTCCCACCTACATCGAAAATCATGTTGTCAAATTGGCGACTCAAAGTTAGGACTAAATATCTATCATAGAAATGTATTCGTAGTAGTCACAATGAAAACAAAGTCAGCAAACTTATTCAAAATCATAGACGATTGATCTAGTTTTCATTAGAAGCCCATTTTCATTTACTGAATACTGATCCTAACACAAATTGTTAATTATTATAAATTTTGTTACTGGACAGCGTAGGCAAAGGGAATAACAGTCCCTGTTGACACGTCAAAATTACAAGGATAACAGGATTTTCAGAATATTTATGAGGTAAGCTAGTAACCAATATTGATATATTGGTGGAGATGGTTTTTGTTTCATTGTTATGGGTCTTTTTTAGCTGTAGCTGTATTAACCCTGCAATGTCAATCTTTAAAATATAAAGAATAGTCTTTTGTTGGTGTTTCTTGTACCAACGGACCTAAATACATCTCGGAGATGATTATGCCTTATTAACTCATGCTCCTCTACAAATATCTAAGTCGTAAGACTATAAGTATGGCTCACCTATGTAACAAAAAGGAATTCAAGAGCAAGAGAAAAGAATTTATTTTTCGTTTTCCTAATGATATACAGGGGCTGGATAGTAATATGGAAACATCTCTTGAAGTGTAGGCACTGGAAAATAGTTTTTTTCTTATAAACCTTGTAAATGACCTCGGTGTTCTCGCCTACTGACGCCACCTACACGCCGCCGTAAATACGCTGGGTAAGTCATTCATTGTCGGAACAGTTCTGTGAAATTGGACAGAGCTAACAAACTTCCAACGTGAGCACGTTGTTGGAGCGTGTATGGTGGGTGTTTTCGTAAACAAGATTGCAAAAGTGGTTAATGTATCATGAGGTCCTATATCAAAAATTCATTCTACGTTTTTGAAATGTAGAAAGACGTCATCCGATGAATTACAAGGTGGACGAAAGTGTGTGGTGAATGAACGTGATCTACGATTATTAAGGAGGATTATGGTCGAAAAAGAAGGAAACCACAGCTGAAATACATACTGCTGATATGAATGACGCGCTTGGAAATTCTGTGAGTACCAAAACAATAAGAAGGGAGTGCCAAAAGCCTGGTAATTCTGGCCGAGCTGTAATTTAAAAACTATTCATCAATAATGATACTGCCCATTACATGAGAAAGTGGTGTTAAAGTCATAAAGCCTAGACTGTAGAGCAGTGGAGGACAGTAATATGGTCGAATAAGTCTTTTTCCACCCTGTCTCCCACACCTGACAGAGTTTAAGTTTGGCGAACGCTATCCTAACCAATAATATAACTGTTTTGGAGCCAAGAGTAAAACATGGTGGAGGTTCTGTGATGCTTTATGCAGTCGTATCGTAGTTTTCCGTGGATCCCATGATAAGTCTGTAAGGAGACACTACTGCCAAGAATTATGTGAACATTTTGGGTGATCAAGTCCGTACCATGGTACAAATTTTGTACCCCAATGGTGATTGTGTCTACAAGATAACAAAACTCCTGTTCACACAGCTCACATTTCCAGGACTGGTTTTACTGAGCACAATAGTGATTTGTCACATCTTTCGTGGCCACCAGTCACCAGGCCTCAATATTATTAAACCTTTGTGATCTATTTTGGAGAGATAAGTGCGTGGTCGCTAACCACCTACAATGAGACCACATACACACTGCCATAAATACGCTGGATAGGTCAGTCGCTGTCGGAACACTTCTATGAAATTGTAATTGCATCAGGTCAGAGCTAACAGACTTCCGACGTAAGCAGGTTGAAATGCAACGTTTTCTGAACTTACCAGCTTTTTACCTCAATAGTGATGGAAGATTTCCAAGGCAAATATACAGGCACTGTATTTATTCATTCCGAAAACATCGCAAGCTGTTTTGAATGTTTACAGTTTCCCTACATCATATAAGGCAAGGAAACATTTTTTTAGGTGTTTACATATTTTGTCCAGCACCTGTACGTTATATATAGATATAGTCTGGACTCGTTCCATATGAATAGCCGTGTATTAGGATGAGGTCTCAGAATAGACTTTGTCTTTATTAGGAGGAAAGTTTTTTGTCTCTAAAAAGCATTTAAACTCCTAGATGATTTCAAAAAAGTACATTTTTAGTAATTCCCCTCCAGAAAATGGTTATCATCAAATAATCATAATGAAATTATTTCAAAGAAAAGAGCCTCGAGTTGCCCCACTTTGGATTTTTCTACAGCTCCTATTACTTATTTATACTTTTGCATAAATGACGAAACCATTCTATATTTTACACTTCGTTATTAGAGTATGAAAAGGAACAGTGGAATAGGAAAATTTAGACTTGTTAATTTACCAATGGTAAGGTACAGGTAACAGATGTTTTTGAAGTGCATGCTTCGAATTTGACGACTCATTGATTTGTTTCAAAACGGCATTTTGTAAGGAAGTTTCTGTGATTTCTATTCACAACCCTCTATGTACGTAGTTAGTACAAAAATTAACTGACTCTAAGATTTTATCTTTTAAATATTCAGTCATTCATCAATTCATGAAACCGCTTTTAACTGCAAGACTAACTCTGCTTTCGTTCACTCGATCAATATAGACTATAAAATGCGACCACCAGGGATTAATATTTTGTGTCCGTAGATCCATAATTTATTGAAGAAATTTATTACGTCAATCGGATATGCCTGCTGTCACTAATTGTTCTATTCACCAAACATAAAACTGGGACAACTGAATTACGTGTTTTTCGAAAAATATATTTTATAAATGGCCTTATAATCACAAGGTCTATTTTCAAAATATATGTGTAATTACTGGCATCTTCAATAGTAAAGCCTTTCATTTATCAATGGTAAGCAGTACGCAGTTACTAATACATGTGAAACGTATTTTGAAATGAACAGTTAGCAGAGCAGTTATTTACTTTGCCTGGCAGATAATTCTATGTGCATACATAACTTCTGTGAATCATTCAATACTCTCACCTGCAGACAAAATCATTTATTGTATCGAAGAATTATTATTGAGCTAAACCTGGAAGTAATTTTTTCACTAGAGAGCAATATATCGCCACAGTTTAATCGAAGCGTTGAATACGAATGAGTCAGCATTCTGGCAAATCTAATAGAATGAATATAATTTTTTATTAAATTAGATATACTGCATATTCCTTATTGATTGTAGTAATAGTTGTTTTCTCCCATATAAGCACCATTGTTGTACAGGGTGGTCGTAAAATTATACCTACCAGATCCAATGCTAATTAATTTTCAATTTATATGATTCCTAATATCAGAGTTATAAAGCACATGTAAATTATATTGTTTTCCCGTATTGCTTACACCACTTTTTGGGTATCCCTAAATTTTGCAGTCGTTCTTATTCGTATACAATGCTTACGTTTTCACCGCTATCGTTAAGTTTCCATCAGTAATTCTGTTCCTGGCACAGAGAACGCAATACTAATAAAGCTCTCACAGTCCAGATTGCACAGTTGGTGGCATATCAAACGAGCCCGCAGGCCTGTCATGAAGTTAATTTTTGCGGCTTTTGGAGACGGGCGGTCTCTAATTAGCCTCTCGAGTCCTCAATGCTGAGCCTGAGAGAATATTTTTGATCGGCTATCTGCCTCATTAGGCGCAACGTCGCACGTTCAAGCAGACATAAGCTAACAAGACAGCTTCCAGCTACTCAAAAGCGCACATTTCAATTGATGTCGTTCATTAAATTGTTTAAAGAGCAGCAATCTCACTGACAATAAATATCTTAGGTGTACATACAAGCAATAAAGTGTGACCCAAAATTACTGACCTACCTGTTTTAGGCATTATACTTAGGGAGTAAAAATGTGATTAACAAGTATATTGTGAGGATTCCTTTAACCTTAAAGAAATTGTTAACCTTCAAAGAATTTATCAACTTAACTATAGAATCATGTGTAGGGGAACAAGAAATTCGGATAATCAAGTAAATAGCAAAGACCCTCCATAATTTTAAGAGATATCAGAAAAATTGCATACAATAATTTATGATGACATAGGCAAACTGGAGCTTCCCGGTTAAAAACAACTAAATTAATACTTTACAACACTTTTGAAATTATTACCCTACCCAAAATATGTATCATTCGTAGGGGAAAAAGAAATTTGGATATACAGGTAAATAAAGGGTGTCTCAAAAAAATGTACTCACACTTCGAATGACGAGATCCTTTATTTATGAGCATACAGTAAAATAGAATAGCTTCGAATACAGAAGACAAATGTGATTAAAGAATCATGATCGCAAATGTTCGAATTGATGACCATTATTGTCCAGACAACGCTGATAACGCACACCAAGGGTGCGTTACATTTACATTTTTTTGAGACACCCTGTCGTAAAGATTCCCATAATTTCAAAAGATGTCATCAGTGAAATTGCATACCATGATACTGAGATGAAATACGTTCACTGGAGATTTCGAGTAAAAAAATTGCGACGTAATTATTGTTATAGAGAGCATGGGAAATTATTAGAAAAGTATATGAACCAATGGTTTCCAAACTGTCATACAGGTATTTGAATGGGTCTCATGGGCCTTGGAGGTGGTTTGGGGGGTTTATTCAGTTGTTAACAATTTAAACTATAAAAGTTAATTACAGCCATAGCGACCCATTGCCATGTCCCGTTTTTCCTCCTGCGCTTACGAAACCATGTCTCATCACTTGGTGCGTTTGGGATTTGTGTGTAACGATTTTTTATGGATTTAATATAATTTGTTTTTTTCGGTTTCTCAAACTTGATATTGTGCTGTACTGATAACCTATTTGATAATTGCTGAAATCTGAGTTTTCGTTTATCTTCTATACTTTTTGTTGCATGTGCTAGAATCCAAGTTTGACTGTTTTCATCGAAACTCCGGACCTTTTCACAAGATTTAATAACAAAGCTAGAGTATAAGTCAACATATAATAAATAGGGTGTCATTGAAATCCATCGCGGAGAAGAAGCTTCTCCGCAGTACGTAGCTTACATAGAGCCGCTTTACAACGAACATTTGAAAAACTGTCTGTTCAAGCTTCATTTCGACACAAAACGGACGGACAAGAAGGGCCTGGATCATAAGTGCTTCCAGTGATTTGGTGAGGTATAAATAAGCATCGCTTGTGCAAGTCTGATCAGATCCATACCTAGAGCAGTAGGGATTTCAAAGCATCGTATGAAGTACCTTTCATCTGGGCTAACGACATGAAGGTACATGCCAGAGTCTCTCGTCATGCCACCGGGAGAGACCTTGGTTAAGACCGTGATTGGAGGATGAATAGAAAGCTGGAAAGTGTCTCCTCCTAGGAACACTGTACAGCGCCGTACTGAAAATATGCTCGTATCGATTTGAACTGCAAGCCAAATGAATAGGGGAGTGAGAGCCTCAAAGTTCGGGTTTGTCATTCAACTCAACGAGTGAACAGCCGACACTAACTGTTCTCAAATGGTTGTCTACGCTCACTTCACTTAACACGTTGCCTCTGATTGCCTGATTGGTGTAAAACTTCACTTTGTACGCATTGTCACTAGAAGGATCTGAAAAAATTACAGAACCTAACCTAAGTGGTACACATATGTACGACTTCGGAGTCAACGTGTTAAAATAATACAGTGAAGGTTACCAGTAAAGGCTATCCAGTACAAAGAAACGAATTTATAATCTCAGCTTTCTGTACAATTTCTTCAAGAAGAATGAACTGGATTGGAAAAGTCAGTCAGGTGCACCACTGATGGGGCCTTCGCCAATGTTTAGTCAATAATTATGGTTTCATGCCCGTTTACAAGTGATGTCTATAAATGACACAGAGGGAATTTTGCTCTCTGTTTCATACACAGATTTGCCCTTCAAACTATGATGTTCTCTCCAAAGTTGTTGTCATGCCTAAGCAAAATTTTAGAAATTGCAAATTTTGTCCAAATGTCACCTCCGAATACTCGGCTGTCCAAACTGTTCTATGAAAATTTCAGATCAGGGCACACATGTATTCTTTACCACATACAGGTTCATTGGTTCTCATGAGAAAATACATCAAGGCGTCTCTTTCAGCTGAAAATAGCACAGCCACTACATACTTTGTCATCTAAATTATTTAGGGAGTCTTGACAATCACTAATATATATTCAATATTTAGTTGGAGGTCATGATGATAAAAGAGGAAAGTAGATTCTCAACCCACTCGCGCCTGAATTATATTTCATCTATTGACGACGTGTATGAACAAACGACAAATTTAGCTCTTCACAGCGCTGAAATAACTTACCGATTAAACGGCAAAAATGTGTAAATAATTTAGGTACATACTTTGATTGAATTGCATTGCTTTTTGTTGAACATAGAGTAAAATGAAATTATTGTTTAAAATTTGACATTTTATACCTAACGACCTATATATAGTGAGTGTGGTTTATGCAGCCCCACAGATACTCTTTCCACCATCTTGAGTAGCAGGTGTCGTCAGTAAGAATGTGATATTTAAGAGGAAACTGATGCCGGTGACCTACAGCTTAGTATACGGGGTGTATGGAACAGCTCAAGTTATTACACCTCTAATGTTTTTACCTATAACTGTTTTTCACATTCATTTGTGAATGCGTGTCAAAAATTGCAGCACTGTGCGGCGCACACAACTCTATCAGCCGCGGCGAGAGTGAGGACCGTTTTCGATACTTAGCGACGTTTTCATTAAAAGAACAGCGTGTAATCATGGGTTTTCTCCATTTGAGTGGTGTCACACCGATTGCAATTCATCGACGATTGAGTGAGACATGTGGTGATGGCACTATTGATGTGTCTAATGTACGTTCGTGGGTGGGACAATCCAAAGACGGCAGAATGTCGTGTGACAACTAGACACCATCGGGTGTGATGACAAATTGGAGCAAGTAAAGAAAGTTGTTTTGGAGGATTGCCGAAGGAGTGTGGAACACATTGCCTCCAGACTTGACATTTCTGTGGGATCTGTGCACAGAATTGTACATGAAGACCTGACAACGCAAAGAGTGCCTTCCTGGTAGGTACCACATTCATATATGTACTAACGGACGACCACAGGACAAGGTGCGTGGCGTGTTACCAGGCAATCTTGACGCGTGATGACGGTATGAATGGAAATTTTTGTTCATCGATTTTACAGGATGAGATAAAGATGTAATTTTTGAATTCTGAAACGAAGCGCTAGTTAGCTCAATGGAGGCGCAGACACAAATGTCATACGCCATTCAAGTATCAAAAATATTCTTCACTCCTGCTGTTGCTACTAGAGTTTTGTGTGTCGTACAGTGTTTCTATCTCTGCCACGCATTCACAATGAATCCACTCATACATTAAAACAATACACAAGTGATGTCTATAAATCGTCCAAAGAATAAAGTTCGGAGGTATTCTAACTTGAACGTACCAGTAGTAAAAAACAACTAGTCATGTTGCTTCTACTCGAAAAACAACTGTCCTATGAGAGGTACGGAAAACCAAAAGAAGAAGAGCCTTTTGAACTGTTTTCTTCCTGGATCTAACTTTCCCCGCTTTAAAACGTTCGAATTCAACTCATCTTGCTACTTAGACGTGTTACACGTGGTTTTCTATAATATATGCTTGTGACATGTCTCTCTTAGCTAAGCAGCGTTGCATTTCCGCACCGGTTTCTCTAGACTGAGTCTACGATTACACGCCTGCAGGTACGTCAAACCACCAAGAATTAAGAGAAGAGAAGTAAAACAATGATAATGTAAATCACGACAGTGGGTATTATAGAGAATACTATAAAAATACTCAAAACAATGATACTCGTATCAAAGTAGAAACTCCAATTCTCAACATATATTACCTCAGTATCAAACAAGATATTAAAATATATTTGTAAACCAAATTTGTATGATACATAAACAAATTATTTTCAAACTTACACTCCTCTATACTGATGGAAAAACGTTGGATTTGAGAGAAAGACATAATTTATGCGAATAATCAAGTCGCATTCTTCACTTTTTCGTGAATTCTCCATTGGAGAACGGAGTCTCGCTCCATGAAAATAATCATAATTCGATAGTTCAATACAGCTGATTGCGGGTGGCTGCTGCTGATGATGGCTTAGCAGATCAGACCATGCCTTCATTTCGAGCCTTCATTAATGCTATTAGCAAGCCGGCCTCTGAATAAATTATTCATACTCGCACGCAGAAATAAATTTCTGATTCGTATATCAATCAGCTATGCAGCCAATCTCGGTCGGTGTAGAAACCTTTGGCACGCAACATTGCTCATTTCGATGTGGCTGTAGTTAATTGCTACGTAGATAAAAACTTATATGAAATGTTCCGAAATGGTATGATACTTTTCCCAGGCGCTCGAGTTAAAATGTTCATAGCATAAATTTAGTGTTGGTTTTCATTGGAGCAACGGAGATGGAGTTCATCAGGCATTCAATAAACCTCACGGTAATATAAAATGCGTTTGATACATTTGTTCCTTAAGAACAAACTTTACAAGTTTTTGTATTTGTGACCTGTCGAAAAATAAGGTGTCAAACGCCACCGAAAAAAATGAGAAAATCACTTCAAATGTTTTCAAACAATAACTAAATTTATATCATGGATCTTAATTTCAACTGAGTTTCATATAAAAGCCCTGTTCTTTCAAAAATGGGTGACCGTCAATTTTAAAAAATGTATGGTCCATTTGCCAGTTTGTACGTGAAATTTGTAACTCCTCACTAAACTTTGGTAAGTTTTGGTAGTACCTGTGTTTTAAAGATACACACACAGTGTAAGCTGAAGTCAATAATTATGCTTTTAAGGTTTGCCTCGTTTTGCAACAACAAGAACATTACTATCAATAATACGAACAATAATAGTTATTGACAGAAGATGAAAATAGGCAAAGGAAAAAGGGAAAAGTGTCTGAGTGTTCTAAAATTAAATCAAAATACGAGTATTGGTACAACAGGACAGTACTTTCTAGAAAAACGATTGAAGACTGAAATGTGAGGCGGTGTCATTGTTTACAAGAGATATCGGTACTAATGAAGGGGAGCAAAGGATTTTTACAAGTGGTATTCCGTCGATAACATCATGAAGAAATTTCTTTGAGCAGGACTTGTAACCATAAGGCAAATTGGAAGTGGAGATCAGAGTTGTAAATGTCACAGGTAAAAGGAGCACGATTTGACGATTCTGGTTATGCTCCTGACTTGAATAATTTAGCACTGACGCTTGAGCTTCTATGGTTCTGGGGCCTCACATATACGTATGTATATCCATCACTGAATTGTTTAAAATTTCTCTAAAATAAAACAACGATATAAGTTTGATAATCATATTATATGATGATGTAGGCTTTCAGAATTTATTGACAGTACGAAAACAAGTAATGATAATCTGGCAAAAAAAAACGAATCGAAGCATCTCATGTCGAGTCTATGTTTACGTTCAGTGAGGATGCTTGCTCGTGCTACCACAATCATAGCATCATTGATACCTTCATAAATCATTTTAAATACTTTAAGTTTAATCAACCTCTGGCAAATATCAACAAGGGAATGTAGAGGAGCACATAAAATTATATACCACGCAAAAATATTTCAGTTGACATTAAATTGAATAATAGAAATTAAAGTCAAATGAATGAATAAAATGATGTATTCTTTTCCAAACTTGGTGCTAATTCCCCCTTACTAGACTATTTTTCTTTGATACCAGTCAATTATGCACGAACATTACCTCATGTTCATATATTATTTTCGGAGTCCCTCCATCGAAATATGATACACTTTACGCTAATATCTCTTTTTATTTTCATTACTTCAATTCAGACACGAAGAACTAAATGTGGCATTTTAACATTACTTTTGGAGCATGAAAGAAGAAAATTCAATTAAAATATTGTATATGCATAACAAGAGCTACAAGGGATGTTTATGACTCGAGTTTGTGGCAGTGCAAAACTATAAACAGCTTCAACAATCATTCAGAAGCTCCAAGTTAAGCTTTGTGAGCTACTTTTCATTTTGTTGCAAACACCATATAAGCGATCCGAGTTCATCAATACTTGTAGGTGCAGCCTATCCTCCTACAAAAAGTTTTTTCTTGTGAAATGTGAAAATGGCACTGGCACTCTTGCAACTGACGCCCTCTATACAACGCTGTAAATACGCTTCGCAGGTTATTCGTCGTCGGGGTACTGATATGTGAAGTTGTAATTGCATCATGCCAGAACTAACAGACTTCAAATGTGGGCCACTTGTTGGAGCGTATATTGGTGGGTGCTTTCATGAGCAAAGTAGCCGAGGTGTTCAATCTTTCAAGAGGTACTGAATCGAAGATTTATGACGCACATTTGAGAAGCAGAAAAATATCATGTGCTAAATCACAACCTAGACGAAAGTATGTGTTGAGTGATCGTGACAGACGATCATTAAAGAGGATTGTGACAAGAAAGAAGAAGACCACAACTGCAAAAGTTACGACTGAAATGAATACTGTACTCACAAACCCTGTTGTGAGTACCAAAACAATGAGAAGTGAGCTCCATCAGTAGTATATTTCTAGCCGAGCTGTAATCCAAAAACCCTTCATCAGTGATGATAATGCCCGTAACAGGAGAAAAAGCTGTTTAAGCCATAAAGCCTCAACGATAGAGCAGTGGAAGACAGTAATATGGTCGGGTGAATTGTCTTTCCCACTATTTCCCTTTTCTGGCCAAGTTTACGTCTGGCAAATTCGATCCCAAGCCTTAAGTACAGACTGTTTCTTGTCAGGAGTCAAACATGGGAGTAGTTCTGTAGTGCTTTGGGCAGCCATACAGTGGTTTTATGTGGATTCCATGATAACTCTGCAAGGGAAAATTACTGCTAAGAATTGTGTGAACCTTTTGACTCATGTAGTCCATCCAATGGTGCAAACTTTCCAAGACGACAAAGCCCCTGTTCACACAACTCATATCGTCTAAGAGTGATTTTCTGAGCACAAGCAAGATTTGTCACATATTTCTTGGTCACTACAGGCACCAGACCACAATTTTATTGAACCTTTGTGGTCTACATTCGAGACGGCAATACGTGGTCAATATCTGCCGCCATCATAGTTACCTGAACTTGTCACCATTTTTCAGAAAGAATAGTAGGTACTAAATTCATTAGGCAACCATACATGAATTGTATTTACCTATCTGAGAAGACTGCAAGCTACTTTAAAAGTCAACGGCTTTCCTACACCATATTAGGCATGGAAACCTGTTTTAATTTAGGTGTTTCCATATTATTGTAAGCCCATGTATGTTCCTACAAAAGAAGGGTTATAATTTTAAAAAATTATTTATTCGCGTCAACGTTTCGATAGTAAAATATGAGTATGTAGTGTACTTACCTCGAACTTTGGTAAAGAGAAGAATGGTGGAATGCCCAATAATCGTATGAGTAATTGTTTACTTTGGTACTTACAAATGGCTAGGATTATGTAGGGAGAACACCAAGGAATCTTATAATCCGGGCTGCATGCTTTATCAAAATGATGATTTGGCTGCCAGCCTTAATAAGTAACTTTACCCTTCAAGCCTCTCTACTGACAGACTGCTACATCAACATCCTAAGATGTTAATACTGAGGTATTTACAGTTCAATGCAGAACATATTTATACCAAGCCTTGTCGTATTTTGAAATAATCGTACACTCATTAGAGCAAATTAAAATCTTGGCCAGAGATGCATTGGAATTTTATTGAGCGTCTTTTTTGTTTATCATAATCGCCAGGCCTCAACATACGTGAGAAACTATGAAGATTATTTAAAGTAACAACAAAAACTAGCTGTCCATCATAGCAGCGCCTAAAACAATGAATCTATTTTTTAGCATATGAACGGGAAAATATTTCCTGGAAAAGATAACGCTTTAAAAATATATTCATAATAGAAATGAGGCTGTCTCATTTTGTGCTGATACTAAATACTTTGAATTTCACTTTAAACTGACGGAGTTCAAACCGTTAGAGACATCATATGGATTATTCTGGAAAAGCGTGGAACAATTCTGTAAAGCTGTGACCAACGATGTTCAAAGCTTTAATAAACTGATGGATCATGGCGAGCTCTTTACGCAGCGGTGGGAATAGTATTCTCTCTGTCCACCAAAGGGTTGTTTATGATGTTCCTAGCTCAGCAAGGCACCAATTCCTCCCGCACAAGCCAGTCCATCTTTTATGCAATGGGTGAGGGATTTGAACAAGTGGTTTCCGCATCGCAAGTGGGGATGTACGTTAGTCGGCCACTGTGGCGGCTATGATAATTTTTGCCTAAAAATTGATGCCTAGGAATAAGGCTGCTCCCCGCCCTTCTTCTATCCTTCTATACTCCTGGTTTCTGTGTGTGACGGAGGTGTGTGCCAGTGACTGAAGTGTATGTACGTGATAAAAGTGTCTGCCCTTGATTAATGCCTTAACTTTAAACCCGATTGGATTTCGATTGCAGCCCAATAATGGATTATTCGAATCTTTTGTGTTGTGATATTCTATTCTATTTCTTTCTAAACAATGCCCAACGAGATTTTGAATATCTATGGAAATGATTCATATTAATATCGGACTTTTTATAAGGTTATTCTTCAAGTGTGGAAGAGAGCAAAATAATCATATCACAATGACAAATTCTATGCGTCAAACATCTGCTTACTGCTTGCATCTCTGTCGTGAGTAGAAGAAATTAAAGAAACACCGGTCTCATACTGGTAGCGAGAGGGTTAAAGGATTTCTGAGCCAATCGCTCAACGTCACCCATAGTGTTTCAAACATATTATCATTCATGATTTTCAAATATCATGGGCGACGTAAACTCCTTTTAACTTCGATCCTAACACCTGTGGTAACTTACTTGTCGGTACCTCTTGACGACATGACAGTCGTAATGGCACACACCTGACACAAGTTTGCACTCAAATGCGTGTTTAAATACATATAAAAAACCACTACATCGAAATACTGGTAGGAAAAAATTATGAATTACATACCGGGCAGAACTTTGCGATTCGTGTCGAAACTGTATATGCAAGACCTTTTTTGAGTACTTTTCCAGACATTGAAATAACTTTCCGTGAATTAAATGCACCGTTAATAAGACTGACAATGATAAGGACCGGATACTACGCTGTGATGGACGACGTTACCTCTATCGACAAATTGACCTCCAAAAAAGCTACTACCGCATTCGAAAAAATTAACCTAACTCCAATTATCCCCCCAGACTTACGAGCAAAGCGGACAGTATTTATACGTCAAATAGACGCTGACATTGGACTTAAACCAACAAAAGAAATTAAAAATGAAATTAGAAGACAGAATGACAGGCTGACAGTGACTAAAGTAATAAAAATAAAAAAACTATACTCGCTTATTAAAACTGGTGACAATGGACACAACTGCTGAGAGACGGACTTTACATGTTTTACACCAAAATTACCCCTAACAATGCGATCAGGAAAAATACACACACATATTAATCTGTAACAAATATAACAAATTTGAAGAACATGCTACACACCAATGCACATCACGAACCCAACATTGTTCAGAATGCTCATCGAAGGAACACACATACCAACAATGCACAAACTTACTAAAACAATGCCTGAACTGCCAGGGTCCACACAGAACACCTGCTGCCAATTGCCCATACAGGAAAAATATAATACGACAAAAAGAAGAAACCGAACAAGCACAGAAACAAGAACAGACTCACAGTACCTATGCCGAAATAGTAAAACACGCCATACAACAAACAAACCCACCACAGCACACACTAACCAAACACACATCAAACTCACAGCCCTCATAATAGAAGCACACATAGCAGCATTAGACAAAACAAATTTGGCGATATACTCACACAACCTCTAAAACTAAACTTCAATATCGACACTACATTCCCGGACAGAGACTCAGCAGCTATCTTCAACTTTTATTACGACAAGACCGACTCACAAAAACCCCAAGTGACACAAACAGCTCCACAAGAAGAACACACAATAGACCAAACGATAGACACAGCAATGGACGAGACATACGCAGCTATGTTCACTGAAATAAGACAAAAAGACGGATAAGTGACGGAATGGAAGACTCTAAACTGCTAATGGACAATAAATATACGACATACGTTAAACATTATAGGAACTACGAGGACAGTTCACCTATTCCTGATAACCCTACAAAAGACTGGTTTGCCAACGAATTAGACAAAGACCAGGACAATGATAAAGGACTGAAACTCTTCACACAGGACTTGGATCACCACCTGGTGGTGGAAATGTTGAGGAGAAGGAGGGCTTTGTTTTTGCACACCAAGATTAACATAATACCCCATGAACAGTTTATTACACTTCCAAGGTATCACACAACAACTACGACAATCAAAAAACCAAACACACAACATCAGAAAAATGATTCTCAGTAAATTAACCACCATTCAACACAATGTACAATCTTGGATCAACAAATAAATAGCCCTCTCTAATATCTACAACACAGTAGATCCCGACATCATACTCATAAATGCAAATTCCCTCATCAACAGTAAGCCACTCAAAATTTATAACTACAATATTTTCTTTGCCAACATATACAACGAATACCATGCTGGAGCTGTCATAGCCATAAAAAGACATATCCCTTATAAACTACTTGATACTTTCCACTCTGACATGTTGGTCATAACAATAGATACGCAACAAGGCACCACATATGTACACTCCACCCAGAACAGAATACATTCACTTCACAGATTTTTACAATTTATTCAATAGACCCCATCCAACTTACTTTTTTGAAGACATCAATGCTGCTCACAGGACTCTAGGATACACATATAATAACAATAGAGGATTACACTTACACACACTTATAACACGATACCAACTGAGAGATATAGGTCCAAACTTTCCTACACTAGACACACACAGAAGCACATCTGCAGACATTGCACTACAAAATAAACATGCATACCACAACATCCATCTGAAACCAGGACCATACACACCTTCAGACCATATTCCAATAATAACCACAATTTCTGAAAATCCAATACAAATCCCCATCAAACAACGCAGACACTTCCACAAAGTAGACTGGGACAAATACAAAAAAATGCTGTCAACAATCACACAACCCACAGAACATACACCTACTTTGTAAGAAATAGACCAATGCCTAGACATCTGGACAGAACACTTGCAAGAAGCCACTGCAAAATGCATACCATTATTTTCACACAGGATACCAGGCAGCTGGCATTTACAAAGAACAAGTACAGAACATCCAGATTAAAAACAGAGTTTTAGGTTTTTGTGTGCACTGTGATCAACATATCTTCTTCTTCACAGCCACAAAGGATCGGAAAAGCAGCATTTTGGGCAACAGTGTATCTGAAGCACTTGGTTAAGATGCGTTGCACAGTCAGAGCAACTTGGCCCCGCGCACATCGCGGCTGAGGTTGTCGCGTCATTAGGTGGCAGTGTATCCTTCGAGGATGACCAATGCAAAGACGGCAGAGCAATACCTCCATTTGACAGTCGCGATACATTGACAAAGTTCATTTGGCCAGTGCATGTTTGATAGTACTAAATTTATTGTTGATGGTGGTTATTATTATTCACCAGCTTGGTCGACTGGTGAGCGAATCTGCTTGCGAGCGGAAAGACCCGGGTTCGAATCCCGCTGCCGACATGGTTGACGCGGCTAGAAATACGGCATGGGACTTGGGTAAACACCCGAATAATTATCGAAGTAATTATCCGACCCAAGAATGGGCCAGAAGGTTCGTTCCTATTGCCTCATTCTATTCTATTCTATTCTGGTGTTCCACTTCTATTGTCGTAGATGCTTCACAGTTCCCTTAACACGTTGACTCCGAAGTGGTACGTATGTGTACCACTTAGGTTAGGTTCTGTAATTTTTTCAGATCCTTCTAGTGACTATGCGTACAAAGTGAAGTTTTACACCAATCAGGCAATCGGAGGCAACATGTTAATCAACGGATACTAGTCTAGAAAGGATAACATCAGTTTCAATGTTTCTTTATTGGTTTCTATAACGTGCTTCGGAGGAAGATCAGCTCATTCATTGCCTTATGTCTTTGTTGTTAAGACTAGTAGTTGCAACTCTGCGGAATTTTCTAACACGAATTCGCTTACCTCTATTTGGCTTGGTCGTCCGTCAGCGGGGCTCCACGTATCGACTGGATGTCTTCTAACCGTAGGCGATGCGACATCAATAACCTTCGACCATGACACACAACCTCTACTCGCGTGACTATTATCCCTAGACCACTGTTAGTAACTGAATCGGCTTAGCCTACTATTTTACGAGTACAGATCTCCACGACAACGACTACTTCTAACGAACAACCGGCCTACAACCTGCACCTGAGCCGTTTCTTGCTCACACACCTACGGCTCCGATACGCACACGACAGTGCCCAACCCGCAACTGACGCTGACCCCGCATCATCCCTCACTCCAGCTCAGGCGCCGCCGTTGAGGTGCCAATTACTAATTTATACATTATGCCACAGTCTTCACATGGCCGAGTGTCTAGCTAGCTTAACACACTCGTGCTTATGCGCACGGTGCATCAACCTTGTGGCGATTTCACCGACGAGAAGATAGGTTCCATCGTAGACCTGAGTAGCACCAATAACTTTCTTCCAGTGTATTATGATAGTGAAGTTATGATATGGGTACTTTTCAATCAGTTGAAGCGCCTTCAGGACCCCATACAGCTCTGAAGGGAAAATCGAAGTCTTAGGTATCAGTATCATAGCTCGTACCAATTGCACAGAACACAGAGGTATATCCATCTGCTGCTCCCGTTTTGAAACTATCTCTGTAGATCCTGAGTAAACGTGTTTTTCTCGCACATGCTCCATAAAGATCCCTTTCAATATGTTGGCTGGCATTATTTCCCAGACGTTTGCAAGCAGTGATGTTCGTTGGATACATTTAAACTCGATATAATCCAGTTACTAGTAGATCTAAACGCATCATTAACAACATTACAACAATTTTTCGTTATATTGACTTCTCGAATGAAATCTGACGACCATGCTTTCTAGGTTTTCCTTAGGATAAAATGAGAATTTTCTGTCCTTTAGCTGTGACTGCTTGATCCATCACTTGTGAAGGCTGGAGACAAACTGTCTGCAATCATTTGTCAGGCTGTCAGTACCAGGACTGCTTGTCACGTCGGACGCATTCGAACGTTCAGTACCAGTGTATTTGCGACTTCCCATGTCAATTTTTTTTACCTTATCAAATCTCTGTTTGGAAAAATGTATAAACGTAATCCATATTATTCAAAATCATTGTACAGATTTCTATTCATGTATGAAAATTATTCATATATAGCCCACATTCTTCTGTATGGCAATATTGGATTTATATATAAACAAACGTCGACGGTTTGTGAGACAAAAACCTTCTATACGAATAAATGAAAGTTTCATTGTTAAAACCTGTTGAACATGAATGCCGATCTGTGATGATTTGGGGATGCTTTGTAGGTAAGATTAGAGGAGATAAATATAATTGGAAATTTTAAGTAGGGAATACAATGATAAATCAAAGACTAAGCAATATAATAATAACAACAAGTTTTTCCTCGGCCCGCTTGGGCCTTTTTAGCTTCATTTTCCGAAAGGTTACTATGAAACTGTTCCCACGCTTCCCGTTTCGTAATTCATCCAATCTGTTTCCTTCTCTCTTTAATTTTCTATATTGTAGTTAACTGCCAAGAAGACTTCTTGCTAAGACGCTGCTCCTTGTTTGGGACTCCACCCACGTCTGAATTTTATTCGTTACAATTGAAATGAGGCCTCAGTATTCACCTGTTGTTTTCTTTACCTCGCGAACTCTTTGGTATGTTCTTTAATAACCTGCGCCATAGTCCAAAAATACAGCTTGTTTTCTCTGAAACGTTTGTGTGCATTTTGTGATGCAACAGATGGGCCATAAATTCATTCCTCTAAGGTGTACAAGTAAACAGACTAAGTTGCCTATGTTTGTGAGCAAGCTTTTGATCCCTCACTGAAGCTATAAGCTTCTCCGTTAGTGCTACAAGTTTTCATTATTACAGTATAAGGTCTGAAAATTCCTAATTTTTTACATGAGCGTACTATTTTCGTAAAATCCTACGCATTTTGAGTGTCTGTCGTATTACATGTAGGAACATTAGCTTAGTCGAGATGTGCAAAAAACTGTTTCTACATGGTGACGGTCTGGAAACCTTAAGTAGTACGCCTTAATACGAAAAAACCATCAACCACTGCACCACCACGAAATCACACCATTAGGTGAGATAAAACACCCGATAGCTAGACCTGTATGCAGCTAGGCTATCAGGTCTCCATGCACACGCTTAGCCTAATGTCTGTGAACATTTAGACTCAATATTAAGAAGACGTGAAATTTATAAGCATTAGGAAAATGTGTCAGCAAGGTTTCATTACAAAAATTCAAATGTATAAGTATTTTACGATGGCTCATTTTTGCAACTGAGTAATGAGACCAACAAGACTTGTGATGTATTGAAAATGAATACAGATGAAAAGTATTTGTGTACTCACTGAAGGCCCCTTTTAACATGAATAGGATTTTTAAAATTAAGCAAAATGGCGAAGATGAACTAGTGACTCTAATTTTGACTTCAGTACAAAGTAGACAATAAAGTTATCTTGACGTGATACAAAATACATTCATGGTTTGCAGGGTCATTCTCGCAATGTGTAATCTACAAGAAATGAGGTCATTTAAATCCACGATACGCGTAAAACTAAATCCAATATCTAACATAATAGCGTCAGGAAATTTTAAAATGCATTCTTGACTAAGATAAAAATAAAGTTCAAGCGTTTCAATTAATAAATCACCCACCATGAATGATTTACGATGTACGAGTATATTGAAGCATCCGTATAACAGAAAAGGGCATCAAGAGTAAAAAGTTTCAGCAATGAAATGCAAAATTCAAAATAAACAACAAAAAAATTAAAAAACACATCTTTACCAATTACTTAATGCATTTCTCATTAGCAGTAGCCCCTTTAAAGGCAGAACACTAAATTCAAGCAAGGATTAGTGGAGGGCAATATACCGTGGGGAGGAAGATTATACAACACGTTGATTAAATTGCCAGATTGCACATTTATGGACCACGTACAATTACAAAAATTGAACTACATATATATAAACAATAGTATATAAAGGTTAATAATATATCTAGAACCCACAAATACTTAATAGAAAAAAATATATAGGAACATGTATAATAAAAATGTGAACAAAAGTTTACGATACCTAACTTTTTTCTCGATATTATACATGAAAATCCTTCTGGGATTATTCCAGAATGTTCTAATACATTCTACTATTTGGCATTCGAACTTTCATCAGCATTCATCTCCAATAACGTGTCATTGGTTACAGCTGCTCTCGTTCTGAAAGGTCGTAAGCATGGGTAAGAATAAGGACATCAGCCAAGATCTTTGCAAACGTATTGTGGAGCTCAATAATGAATGTTTGGGATATGGGAAGATAAGTGCACAACTGTGTGTTCCTACATATAGTCTCGGTTGGAACCATAATACGTAAGTTGAAATGCCGGAATACGACTCTCAGCAAGCCTCGAACTGGACGTTCACGGAAGATTAACAACCGTGCTGCTCGAAAATAGGTCCGAACAATAGTGCAGAGGCCTCAAACTACTCGTGAAGAATTGAAGGATTATCTCAAGGCATCTGGGATCGAAACCAGCAAACACACAATCAGCTGGGTACTACGCCGTGAAGGTCTTCGCTCCCGCACCCCTCGACAGGACACCTCTTCTCCACAAACGTCACGTCAAGGCCAGGCTGAAGTATGCCAACGACCATTTGAACAACCCACCAGCGTCTTGAAACTCAGAACTGTTGTCAGATGAAACCAAAGTCGAACTATTTGGGAGAAACAGCACAAACCATGTTTGGAGGCAACAAAACGAAGAGTATAAACCAAAGTAAACCACACCCACTGTTAAGTTTGGAGGTGGCTCAATCATGGTGTGGGAATGTTTCAGCTCATCAGGGGTAGGTAAACTACACATCATTGAAGGAACCATGAATGGCAGGAAATATAGTGAAATATTGGAAGAGCAACTCCTACCTTCGAGCTGATTTAGCTCTCCTATTTAGTTAGTTAAAATTGGAACGTGTATGGAAATTCCAACATGACAACGATCCAAAGCATACTGCAAACGAAACCAAGGAATGGTTGAGGATGAAGAAGATAAACATTTTAGAATGGCCAAGTCAATCCCCAGACATGAATCCGATCGAAAACTTGTGGGGGGAATGGAAATTAAAGATTCAAAAGAGAGGTCCCAATAATATCACTGAACTCAAAGAAATTTGCATTGAAGAATGGAACAAGATTACGCCCGAAACTTGTAAAAGGCTGGTAGTGAACTACTATAAACGTCTCGAAGCTATAATTATTAATCAGGGCTGTACAACGAAGCATTAATGTATGTGTATCTTGAAATGTGTTGTAAACTTTTGTGCACGCATTTATTAAACATGTGCCTATATATATTTTTCTACTAAATATTTGTGGCTTTTAGATATATTATTAACCGTTTTATACTATTTTTTATATCTAATCTAATTTTTGTAATTGTACGTGGTCTATAAATGTGCAATCTAGCGATTTAATCAACGTGTTGTATTATTTGGCTCCTCACGGTACCTTGTGGCCCTAAGAAACAAGTGAGTGAGGCTGACCTTTTCTTAGAAGACCTACGATGCATCTAAGAAGGCGCAGTTATAATATCAATTGAAGAACACATAAAATAAAAATCAGGATTCATATAAACTCTTGAGACGTTTTGGGACCTTAGTATCCAAAATTTCACAGATATATCAATGCATATTTGAACATATGTTAGATGATTAGATGCTCACATTTGGGTAGTCAAAAATTATAGTGCTTATGTCTCTGTTAGTGGGATGCATTATTTTCGATGTATGTTACCCACCGTCTTTTTTTCGGAATAGGGTCACAAAATATGTATTAATATTCTGAAATATTTATTATTCTAGATGTACAACTTTTACAAGCAGATTTATGGTGCTAGCCAGTCTCAAATTTACGACTGTCACAAGTAGATCATGTCCGAAGAAGGGGAACTTTTTCTCAAGAGAAGTGGATTAAAGATCTTGTTTTATCGATGAACAAGGTGTCAGAAAGTTGGGCTACAGGTGAGAATCATACTGTAGGAAATTATAGTTTAAAATGTTCTTCACAAAGTTCCTTCCTTAATTCCTATTCTTTAACCTGAGATCGAAGATGAACAGACGAAATATTGACTCATTGAATGGGCAAACCAGGTAATCAATAGATGTTGAAGACTATCTGGAACTCATTAGTATATTATTAGGAGAACCATGCATGCTAATTGATTCCACTGCTTTCCCTGTAGCAAAATGTTTATTGTTATGTGTTTGTGCTGCTATGTCTCTGGTTTCAAGCGTTTGAACCCTCACGCACTCCTTTAATTTTCTCCACTGGTAGTACAGAGACTAGATAGGCAGACTGACTAGCTTAATTTGAACTGCTAACTTAAAATCATTGCAATTTATCTTTAGAAGCCCATACCTAAAGTCCCATGATGTACAAAAACAGTCGGTAGAAGCAGGGCCATTAGTCTTGAGATTTTGGCATTTAAAATTTGAAAAAACAGTATATTATGTGCTTAACTGGATGAAATACTTTTTTTATTTGCCATTGTAAATGCTCATGAGTCGACTCTCTGTTTCATTTCCTAATCATCCCAATCTGACGCTGACACTGTGATCCCATGCTCAAGATTAGTAAAGTTTGCGAAGAAAACTTTTGCACCCCACACTAAATTTTCATGTTTTGCTCAAAAAATAGGAATCCCGACTGATCTAAACTGCAAGTCCATAATTCTGATGACCATGTATTATCTCATTGAGTCCTTGTCAGAATGCTTTTTCATTAATTCTTCCCGCAAAATCTGAATACAACGGGACTCAGTCCTTTAGCCTAGCACGAAACATCTGGAATTGCAGGGAAAATAACACTTTTAAATTCTACACGTCTCTTTGAATATAAAACTCAGGGTCATCTGTGAAGGGATAGTAATCCCTCAGCATTAAATTTCAGAGACGCCACAGTAGGTATAAAAATTCCCTCAGCCTTATTCAGGGTTTACTAACATCGGAGGACTACTGCTCATAAGCAATAATTCAAGCCATAACAAGAAGAATAACCTGTTTTTTTTAGAAGCAACCAAAGGGATGCTGTTTTTGAAGTTGCGTTAATATAGTTATTTGCATTACTATATGTATAATACTTTTAGTTAGGATGAAGAAAAACATGACGTTATATTATAAAATCTTGAGGTATTTCTTATTAGTAGTCTATATGTGTTCTACAGTCTCTATTTCATGCATGTACGATAGCACAGCATAACTAATCCCTCTTATAGTGCAATGAATTTATCGAGCATTGGTGTTTCCCTTGTTTGCCCTAAACTGCCCTAGCATTTGTAACACTAGGGTCAGATTAGAGGGCAAGGCATAGCCGCTTATCTTAATGACTTGATCGTCCTGATCAATGGGTAGTCCAAATTCGCGTTGCTAGTAGAGGCGTAAACCAAAGTTGCTGGTAATAAGTAAGGTAGCAAGCTAATCTGGTGTTGGGTTTACAATGGGGTAACCGGAACAATACGGAGAAATATTGATAATAACTATTGCAAAGTACTCCGTATGGTGGGAAAGGCTTTGAGAATTATTTTTGTCCTTACGTTTGGTGTGGTATTGATACACATGCAAATCTGTGTCTGTATTCTAAATACATATTTTCATCGTCGCCAAAAGTTTCTCCCTTCGATAAACTCGGTAAGTTTACATTGCAGCAAAGTATATTTTCCGAATATATAGTGGTTTAAAAATTGTCGACACTTGTCTGGGGAGGTAAATATTTTAATGAATCAATATAATTTGCTTCAAATATCGTTTAGGCGCTACGAAAGCCGATAATAGCAGTGATATAGTGATTAATACTGATATTTACCATCAAACCTACAGTCACACGTTAAAGTTTTCGATACATTACAACATTCTCAACTTATTCTTTATTTTTTCTAGCTGAAATTGAACAGAGATATTCTCTAAAATCCAGCTTACAATTATGCAAAATATTGTTGTTCAATGACCTGTTCTTTATTATTTGATAAAAAATACTGAAATTACTTTATGTATATGTATTGAACCAACCATCTAATGTATAGTAACAAACCTTTTTCGCGTTTTACAGCATCAAGATTCGTAGGACCGTTTTTTGCTATTGTCTCTTATGATTCTTATGATATACAATGCTACTATTGCTCGCAGAAATCTTCATGTTGTAGTAAAATGTCCGGATTCCTGTCGTGAATTTTTATTTGTGAAGCCTTTCACAAACTTTTTAATGAACTTAGATCGTCTAGCTGACTAGGCAATTTTAGAACTTCAGAATTGTTCTCTTCAAACCACTTTTATGTTAGTTTTACTGCATGATTAGAGTTCGTTTGTTGAAACGTCCAGTCATGACGAAACCTAAAAAGAAGATTAAAATATATGACTTGACATCCCTACCAAGATGTTTTATAACTGTGCTCTTTCATACTGCCTCTTACACTTTCTTATAGTCTTAGCCTACATGTCGAAATGCATCCTCAGATCATAAAACTTCCTGATTTAAATTATGCAATTTCGATGGTGTTCTTGAAAGTGCCAACAACCATTTTACTATCCAAACATGGCATTCAGCATTATTTCCTGAAGTTCAATTTTTGTTTCGTCGGACTACATCACAGTACTTCAGAATGTAGATGGTTTCTCCAGTTACTCATCAAAATTTAAATGTATCACCTACAGATTTTCTTTATAAGAGAGCTTTACATTGAAAACCGTGAATTCAAGATGTTGTAATAGTGTTTTCGGTAACAGATATTCATACTTGTAAATCATGGATTTCTGAACGAGTCACGTATGCTGGTTTTTAACTTTTAGACTAATCTGACTTGCTGCTCCGTCAAATATTTTACAAAGGTGATCAATCCTTTGCCAATTTGTAGTACACTCTAGTACATTCCATTTTGAAATCAGGCGTCCTATTGTGCTAGCACTGTTACTTATCCCTTTCGTTCCTGTTGGGACATATACATATATGTCCTAACAGAGAGCAAACGTCGGAACGAAAGGGTTAAGGATGTAAAAATTTTACGGTACTCATTTCATCCAAAGGTCAACAATAGAACTACGAAGATCATCTGATAGTTCGTTAACTTTAACTATGCTGTGCAGTGTTCACTTCGATTATTAAATGCAAATTATCGCACTTGATAATACGCTTCAACAACCTCATAGATTGCACACAGTGAATGAATGTGGTTGGCTAAATATAGTTCATGATACCGTGCTAGTAGGTTAGTATGAAATGCTGTAATCATACGATCACTGCATCACCAAATTAATGTCTTGAAATCATATACATGATAAAATTTTATTTTGCATTCAATAAATGATGAAGAACACGGCGTTAAGTAAAATGACTTTGTAAAATGCAAGTTTTGGTTCCTGTTGATATATCAGCTTATTTTCTTTAGCAAATCCTGTGTAAGTTAAAAGCTGACAGACTTTGCAGTAGGTCAAATACTTTTGCGTGTATGTTTAACAAGTCGAAGTTTCTGCCTTAAGAAAGAAAAGAGAATTTGATTGACCCTTAAAACTAATGCTCCCCAGAGATACTCACTTTTTCTCGACAAGAATACCGGAGAAGATAGAGCTTTGAATGCTTACTCAAATGCTGAAAAAAGTTTCTGGAAGACACAGATGCTGTCAATGGTGGAGAGATTGTGGAGAAACTATTTTTTGAGTTCTTAGTCCCTTGATGGTAAAATCAGCGTATAGTTGTGCTACTAACGCTGTAACTTGAGTGGTTGTCTAGAAAACCAGCAAAATTTTAGTGAAGAACCTGGTGCATACTTTTATCAATTTCCGAAAGTTATGAAATGACATTGCTAAGCCCATAGAACTTCAATATGATAACCGCTACTCTGGAGTTTGATGTGTGATGTTACCTGTTGTGCGTCAGATAATATAAAGTAGGAACAAATTTATGCTGCTATTATTAAAACATAAAAAATAAATATATGAGTATGTTTTATCTACTGAAAGCCTTATGTGTTGAGCCAAAATCAATTGTCTATTGAAATTTAGTACTTAAAAGATCACTATAGCGCGTTCAAAAATCAAATTCCGTTACTATGTATTTTCTTTCTATATCTATGTTGCAAGCGGATATGAACTTTCACATGATTAGCAATGATACTATACTTATAATTCTTATAAAGTTATAATATAAAGTTATTATCTAATAAAGTTATCTTATAAAGTTATAATCTAATAACTGTGCATAGCTATGTTGTATAGTATCAACTGTTATTACTCGATCAAAAATTGACACGAAATGCTCTGCTACGGTTGACAGGTTTATGTTACAATTTGCAGGTTTTATATCATATGTATTTTTAACTGAGATTGTTAAATAAAATGTTCTCCTATTGCATTGTCATTTTTGTTCCCATCTCCAGAACTACAGGATCATGTCTTAACATGAGAGATACAGTGTTAGTACTGAAGAAAATAAAACATAATGATTGTGTATTAACCGGATATCGAACTTTAACATAAGCAGAACACATTATAACTTTAGCATTGTGACAATATAAAATTATGGAAACAGTTATTTAAAAAATATAAAATTATACAGATTGTATCGAACAATAAAATGATTTCAACTCAGAAGTTGCGGAATTGAACTTACGTTGATGTTTGGTTGGTTTTTAAAGGGAATTTCGTGTGCAGCTTATAATGATAGTTCAGACTAAATTGAAGTGCAGAAATATCATACAGGGTTACGTTGTTTTATTGTCGCAAGTGCAGGCATTGTTGAATATAACAATAAGTTTTCCATAATCATTCACTGCTCCTTGAAATCTGCCCTGGGACGTTGTTAACTCTTACGTCGACTAAACCAATTCCTCCCAATCGAACGTCGATAAACTGAAGGTTCCCAACCGATGTGTCGTGGCTCCATTAAGGGTTTCATAGTTTTAGCAGGGGGGTTGCGTAACCTTGCTAGAAGGGGCTTAGGATAATACTAATTTTTACTCAATTCATTTTTTTGTGTTAGTGCATATTTTTTGTTTCAGTGAAAACAATACTCCAGCGATTTAATGTCATTAGTACTGATTCTACGTCCCTAACTTCCAGGGGCAGTGCATGATTGAGGTTAATGCACTTGATCGTAATGCCTGTGCGTGAGTGAAGTGCGTGTACGTGATTGAATCGATTTACAGGATTAAGCTGTACGTGCATGATTGATGACCTTACTTTAGACTGCATGGGACTTAAG
Organism: Trinorchestia longiramus; assembly: GCA_006783055.1. Taxonomy (NCBI): domain Eukaryota; kingdom Metazoa; phylum Arthropoda; class Malacostraca; order Amphipoda; family Talitridae; genus Trinorchestia; species Trinorchestia longiramus. The sequence continues at coordinate 322,063 of VCRD01000265.1, forward strand.
ACCCCTCCACACTATCAATCTTTTCAATCACGAACACTGAATTCGCCGAACACGAGCACGGACATGTTTGAAGAGCGTCCCGCCATATAGTTTCGCTTGATAAAAAAACAGGAGTTTTTGAGTCGGCTGTTCAAACGATGGGATAAGGTAGGTCATTGAAATTGATCCCTTGTAATATTTGAACAATAATTATAGATATATTTTTGAACAATATTTAGGGGCAATAGCATTTTGCACATATAATTTTAATTGGTGAGCAAGACATATTTTTTTCTGTAAATTTCATGTCTCGAACACACAGATATTCCTGAAACTTTGACAAGATATACGATTATTTTAAGGAATTGTTACTTTAAATTTTATTTAAAGATTTCGTTTAAAGATTTTTAAATAAAATTTTATTTTAATTTTTAGAAATCTAGAGATAGAATTTGGGTTTAATTGAGCAGTATCTCAGCACAGAAAGGATGATCAAATCTGTCAGTCTTCATAACATGTTCTTTTTTGCCCTTGATTTTGCACACACATTCTCATTGAAATGTGAAAAAAATGAGATATTGTTTAAATATTCATATATGAATCAAGAAATGTTAATATGTATATAAAATCTCTTATTTGACTTTCAAGGTTTCATAGACTTTTATTATTCATTTAATTTGTATTGTTCATATAATTTATTTTCCTCATATAATTTTTATTGTTAATATAATGGTTATTTTACAGATAATTTTTATGAAGTATTTAGCACTGTAAAATTGGAAATATTCGTAATGGATGATTTAATAAAAAGTAAAGGTTGGTAGCATCAATAATACTATTAACCCTTGCAATTGATAAAGAGAAAAGTGAGAAGGCTCAAGCTATGAAGGCAAGGACCAAATGGACAAAAAAGTGGCTTCAACGCAACGGAAAAGCACGTTTTTTTTAAAGACTCGATTAATACTAGAATATCCGTTCTAAGCCACTCGTCCTCCATGAAAAATGTTATGTTCGTGTCCGTGTCCGTGTACACTGTTGAATATGGTGCTTGATGATTGATCAAACACAAGATTCGTCAAACACGAACAATAAAATCGACGAAAAGATTGATAGTGTAGACGGGGCTTTAGGTATCAACCCAAGAATGAGCCAAACGGCTTGTTTCTATTGCATTATTCTATTCTATTCTATTCACTAGATGATATTGGGCTAGTCTGCATGCATGCATGCCTGAGAGTGTATGTGCCTGTGTGAATATGTGTGTATATCTGCAAGTGCATTCATATGTCTGTGCTGGTGAGCATGTGTATGTATGTGTGTGTGTATGCACATGCACGTGTGATTGTCTGTATAGTTGTGCTTAAGCATGTTTATTTAGTAACTAGTGGTGCTGCAGTGTAAACCGTGTAGGGAGGGGAGGCGTACGTGCTTTCACTGACACCGTACAGTAGATTATAGTAGCGTCGTATTGGTAGGCTGGCATGACTCACAGTATGACGACTTTTTTAGGCGTTCACGTTGCCGTCCTACCGGGCGCTGTTTGGTCAATCCATTGGGAGGCGCGGCGCCAGACGTACGTATGCAACGCCTATGCCGAAATCCTCAACGGTCAAAGTATCTGTTTTGATGGAATATTTCACATGTGAGTGTTTCGTCACATATATCAATCAAATACGAGGGCTGTTTTGTCAAACTCTGATGTGCTTCGAAAAAAGACAAAATATATAACTTATTAATGTTTTTTTTGAAGTACTGCAGGGTTTTACTTATTTCTCTTCATGATTGCCTGAGCGGTTGAGACATTTGTAATATTGTGAAACTTTCTTCTCGTTGCCTTCTCCTCTTCAAAGAAGTTCGCTACCAGTAAGCCGAGATGCGTCTTGACGATCACAACAGTCACGGACCCAACGAGCACACAGCTTCCGGTATCTGAGATCTCGTACGGTTTGTACAAAACAGAGCCTGAAATGTTTCGGAATTTTTCAGAAACTTCACTGATTGGAAACCTTCGTTTGATATTGGCCACCTGATCAACACGCTGAACGAGGTCTACAGTAGCGACAAGCTTGGGTCATTGTCCACCTTTTTCATGGGCGTCTGTTCACTCATTTTCAAATTTTCTACCCTATTATCGTACATTACCCTCACCCATTAAGTTGTTAACGTACACTTTCCTCATTCTGGGATAAAATTCAGCGGTACTACGTTATTCTGTTTGTAGAAAACGAGTTACATTTGGTGACTCACAGTTGGAGGGAGCTCCGACTATTGTTGGTGAACGACTGGAATTCCATGTTTCACCAAGAAAATCTGAATTGAGTGCGATGTTCTGCCGACCGAAGCTTGGTCACAAATTTTATAGCCACTCCGCTCGTGCATTAATCGTCGCTCAAAATCGCACGTGCTGAATCTTTACTGATACCAACGTCTTCGGCAATCTCACTCGCGGTCAGACGACGACCTCCCACAACCAGATTTCCCAGCCTCCCAACAACAGCTGTATTCCGAACAGTTTGTCGCTTCCCAGAATGCTAGTCACTCTCCACCGATGTGCAGCCACTTTGAATCCGTTGAACCACTCCTTAATTTGTGTTAACCCCCATCGTAACATCTTCAAACATCTGCCAAGTGTTGAAAATTGTTCGGGTTTGAGAAACACCAAGCTTTTGGTTAAATTTGATGACCTTCGCCTAACTTGTTCGGTCATCCTGAGGGAGATCAAAATCTGGTAAACACCGGCAACAGCACCTCACTCGGCGATCAGCGGGCAACAACTCAAAGGTTTACCTCCAGAATAATATACATGTGCAAACAGTTACCTTCATTTTGGCTGTATCTTTCAAGCGTTTACCTGAAAGATAGGAGTTGCTATACATGAAGCGTATACAAATAACTATGAAAAAGTAGGACTGTAGTGTGTCAAAATATCATTCAAAAATCAAACACACGAGAGATAAAAAAAATATGAACTCTTTCTCGTAGAGGTTTGAGAATCAAATTTGTGGTTACAGCTAATGTTTCTCCACCTTTTTGATTTCCAGCAGCTATGAAATTTTAGTTATTGAAATAACATCAGTATGGTCAATGGTATAATATCCTGCCTGGAACGTCTTTGAATTGGCTGTAATTTTTGTAAACATATAGTAGCCGTTAAAAGTTTTGATGCAATATGTTTTTTTCAATTCTAACTTCTGTTAGCAACATTTTTCAACGACATAAATCATTCATTTGTAGCCTTAATCATCATATTACATGCTGTAAAACTGTTAATTACTGGAAATGTTAATTTGAAAAATTACTATGTGTATATTTAAAAGGTTGGAATCAAAACTCAAAAGTTTTGAGACTTTCATGAATTTCAAATTTCTATTAGGTAAAATCAATTTTTTTCATGTAACTTATTTATATTTTTTACATTAACACGTTTCCAGCGATTGCCTACCCGGTGCTAATCTTTACTTTGTACACATAGTCCTTAGAAAGCTTTGAAAAAATTACAAAACCTAACCTGAGAGACCCACCGGTGGTCACTTTGTAGGAAATTTTTAATATTATTTCATTGATTAAACATTACCAAGACAGGTAAGAACATGATGCGGCGAGACAACCCTCATCCAGCAAAGAATACGAAGATTCAACTGAAATTTACTGAAGAGTACGAATTGTGGACAACCAAAATCTCCTCGTTCATATCTATAAGATTTTGGACCAAAATGTTTGTAAAATCATTTTAGAAGGTCACATGCTGTCCCATGATCGTAGAAACCAAACTTGTACTGTGCATGGATGGACAATTCAGCAGAATGACGATCATAAGCATGCCTCAAAAATGGGGACAAACTGGTTTACAACTTAGAAAAGTAAAACGTTGGATTGATGCATCCCATCACCTGACATCAACTCAATTGAACACAATTGGGAAAACTTTGGAAGAAAAATCAGAATTCGGAAGCATTCGTTGTAAGCAGAACTTCTGGATCTTCAATCTGATTGAGCAAAACTTCCTAGTTTCACTTTAGAAACTCGTGTTAATTTCATGCCTCGAAGATGTACTGCAGTCATTAAAGTGAAGAGATATGCAACTAAATAATAAATGTAATTGAATTTAATAACACTAAGACTATTTGACTCAATAACACTTCCAAGAAATGAAGAGTGGCAATAGCTTTTCCTAAAAAATACTCGAAATTCCAGCATTATATTAAAATCATTCACATATCTAAATTTTTTATGATGCTTATTATAGAGCTCTGAAAGTGGTACAAATTATTAATTTAGTTTTTTTGGGAAATTTATAGTCAATAAAAGGAAGAACAGAACTACACATCCTATCAAAACTTCTGCAAGTTATTTTATATATACCGGATTCTTCTTGAGACTGGGAACTTCTAGTTTAGTATTCCGTTTTAATGTTATTCGTCTAGCGAAATGTGGTATCGTGACTGTAACTGTACTGTATTAGTACACAAATTGCTATAGTTTCACGACAGGCTACCCATGTTAAAATTTGGCAAAATACTTTACATGGTGTGGCTGATAAATTATCCTTTTGTGTGTGTCTCCGATAAATTGCTTTTGTCCAACAAAAAAATTTGTCTTATTGACAAAAACTATATGTCCGTTTTTGCTGACGCTCTGATCATTTCTTACTCGATGAAGCTGTCTATGACTTGATAACAGCCTCGAGATGCCTTCGAAACCTACGGCAGGTCTTCTTGACGACCTCCCTCGAAAGATTGGCGAAAACCACCTTAATAAGCTCAATCACTTCGTCCTTGGTTGGATATAACGTTCGGTTGGTGTTCTGTGTGTCCCGCACAAAAAACTATTTGGATTGAGGTCAGAGGAGTTGAGAGGCCAAACGTCAGGTGAGATAAAGTCACTCAGTATCCCTCGTGCCGTCAGACACCTCCTTGAATGATCCTGTCTGGTAGCTGTTGCTTTAAAGTTGTTATTTGAAGCAATGGATTCGTGTCCAGCCTTCCTGATAGCTGCTGTTCACTTGAAGCCACTTTGCAAGATCGAAATTATGGTGTTTGGCATGAATTGACATCAATACTGCTTGTCTTTTCCATAGATCTGGCAACTTTAACTCGACTACTGATGTCATGATTTCACGTGCCGACAGTGCAGATGCTACCAATGGCCTGGTTCTATTTTTACCAGTAGGAGAGTGATAACCTGGCCACAAGGCGTTCTAAAGCAAACAGGTTTTTTATCTGTCGCTCTGTAATGAAAGGGTCGGTTAGTAGATAGAACAAAACACATGCGCTTAAAAAACTTAGGCTTTAGGATTGATTCCACTGCTAGATCTTTTTTGTTCCAGCCAAACGTTCATTATTTTTTGCGTTTTTTACACACTCTGGGAACACGGATTTTGTTCTCTTTGGAAGCATCCAATGAACACCCAAACATAGCTCGTAGAAAGATTGCAACAGTTGTGGCTAACATGATTCAAGATTGATGCTTAAGCAAAAATATTGCAAATTAAACTTATTACAACAAATTGACGTACATTATTTAAATTGTACGTAAACTATATAATAAAGCCCAATACATAGACATAAGTGATATATTTAGGCCTTTCCACAACGATTAGGTTTCAAATGCAGGACCTTGCTGCTTTTCTCATTTGAATGCCATGACGATCACTTAAACTCGAAAAGCTCATTCCACAAGTTTTATTAGAATCTAGAAATGTTTCGTTAAACTTTTTGAACATTCATTTAAATTTGTAGATTGAATAGAAAAGTTAGTTTCGGGAATCTCTCGGTGGAAGTAAAAAGAAAAGCTTTGCTCTGGTATTAAAAGCTTAGAGGCAGCATGAATGTTAACTGACCTACGTAATGTTTCGTCTACTATAGAATCCATGATACTTCACGGTTTTGAACACATTAATGAAACGAAGACAAAAGGAAAACAAGGACAATTTTCCACCGAATATATTTCATTTATACTTACTTGTTCAATGTGAAATACACGAGATTTAAATGTATTTTCTCAAGAGGAAAGAAACACATTTCTGAATATTTTGATGTTAGCTGAAACACCTATCCCAGCGTCAATTAGGCCCAAGTTTAATTTTACTATCCAACCATTTCCTCATATTCCTGTCCAATTAATTTTTTTCCATCTTATTCTCCTTCTTGAGAAAGCTTATGCTTAAAAGCAGTCAATCATGATAGAAATGCGTGCATTCCTATAAAACAGCCTATCCTTCTATTTCAGGAAAATAGGTTATTTACTGAAGAACTAACGAGAGAAAAAATTACAGATAAGTAACATTCGTTTAAGACATTCATTGCGGTTGCCTAGCCGGTGCAAATCTTTGCTTTGTACATACAGTCACTAGAAAGCTTTAAAAAAATTATAGAACCCAACTTGAGTGACCCACTGTTGGGTCATACTGCAATGAATGTTTAACACGGTTTTTATGGATTTTATACCTTATTCCATTAAGAGGATTCTACCGTCATTCATAAAAGAAACAGTGTTAGACTTCAATCAAAGTAGTTTTTACCTGTTTTCCGCTTTTCTCCTGACGAGTGTTCTTTTGAAGTAATTTTCTTATTCTGTTTCTCCAACCCTCAATTTTTGAGAGCTATTAAGAAACAAAGATCACCTAAATGTAATCGACCAATTTGCAAATGTTCAAATGACATTCATTGGAAGTGTCTAAGAAACTCTTCCTACAGTAATATTAAAAAATACTTCCTGGTAATTCCAATTTAGAGTAGAGGAAATATGTGTGTCAATTTTACTTTTTCTGTCAAGCTCTTCGACTAATTTGCTTTAATTGTGTTCATTGCAGTGTCTTTGAAGTCTAAGACATGATAATCTGATCACCAGTTTTACGACACCAATGAGAACATTTCAAAAATTCGCTCCGTACTGTGAAATAGGAGCTATGAAGTCAACAGGTAAGAACGGTAACTCGTGTTCTCATTTGTTGAAATTAGAGGTTGTATTTTGCATATTAGAAAGCTTGTAAAGTTAAAATTAAACATCTTAGTACTGCTTCCCTTTGTGTATAGATCAGAATGTTTAGCTATTTCAGTTTATCATACAGTTCATACTCCCTCCTAGATATATGATAGAACGAAAAGCTAGGAATCTTTTTCATTACATTTACTCTAATTTGGAAACACGCACTGTATTAAATGAAAAGAACATTGTAAAAACCAAGCTTAAAGGATTTACTAGCTCAGAATAAAATGGCTCGAGAACTAACTATGCCCAGGCATTATCAAAATGGAAGATAATGTTTAACTGAACCTAATAGAAAACCCTGAGTTAGGTATTAACTAGAGCAGAAAAAATCATATTACCTGAACTAAGGTATGCGCGTTAATCAGTTAATAGTTATTCATTGTTTTCTCAAATTTTAGGGGAAAATAGAAATATTGGGTTCACGATGGACTTGGTCTCCTAAAATAAGAATGGTAAACAAATTTTTGTATCCTGGAGCTGGGTAGAGTTTTGAATGTATTTCTGATAATTCTAAATCCGCGGTCAAAAACTATCCGTCAGGCACTCGTTTTCAGCAATTGCATTTTGCTTTCGCAAAGAAAAAAATAACGTCATTGAGTTGTAAAAGTTACGAACTATATGTACTTTGATTCCAAAATCGGACTCCATGAGAAATATTTAACTTCACATATATTTTGTACTCCATGCGCTACTTTGTTCGCTTGGTTGTTAAGAAAGAAGTCTCGCCCCTTGACCCTCGCTGTTCTCATGGTATAGACACAGCCAAGGGACCCACGTACAACTGTTATTACTGTATTTAAAAAGTCATGATACTTCAAGGGTGTTGAAAAGTTCCATACAATGTCCTAACATGCAGTGAGCCATTCGGCCTGTCTCTTACAGCCTATTCTAGAACTCCCGAAACATGCAGTCTGAACACAGTGGAATAGAATAGAATAGAATGAGGCTATAGGAACGAACCTTCTGGCCCATTCTTGGGTCGGATAATTACTTCGATAACTATTCGGTTGTTTACCCAAGTCCCATGCCGTATTTCTAGCCGCGTCAACCATGTCGGCAGCGAGATTCGAACCCAGGTCTTTCCGCTCGCAAGCAGATTCGCTCACCAGTCGACCAAGCTGGTGAATAGTCGACCAAGCTGGTGAATTAACACATTTCCTACGAAGTGACCCACCGGTGGGTCACTCAGGCTAGGTTCTGTAATTTTTTCAAAGCTTTCTAGGGACTATGTTTACAAAGTAAAGATTTGTACCGGCTAGGCAATCGCAGGAAACTTGTTACGATGGAAAATATGTCCGATGATGAGAACGATCCAGACTTCACAGAAAGCTCATCAGAACCACAAGAACCAGGTTGACCTTAACGATTTAGTTCGTGACCTGGATTACCAAAATGCTAACCAGAGCTACTATCATCAAGGTATAAAAGCTGGAACTTGTTTGGAGAAAAAACAATCGGTTCATTGTAACGGTGACAACAAGAGTTAAAAGACATTTTTCTGAAGGAAGACTACCTAGTTTACGGCATTGATGTCAAAGTTCTGTACGTTGCACTGGTATATCAATATAATCCCGTCGAGAGGAGGTTATTCATTGATTCCTGTAAAACCAGCTTCAAGACAGTGCATTTTGCACAATTGTATTAAAAACCCCTCTGTTACACAGCTTACAGTGTCTGTTCAAATTTTTCCACATTGCATGACGAGCTTGCATTATTAAAAAAACATAATTTTGTATTAAGGGTTGTATGTTTGGACTCACTAAATTTTTCATTAGGAATTTCCTCGATTAAAAATTTGTTGGCAATCTTTCTTTGATCACAGTCCTTCAAAAACAGTTGTATGAAGTCACTTTTTTTCAAACGTCTTCAATACTTCCTTCATCTGTCCATGCCTGTTTTCAATTTTTCACCTGTTTGATATTCTTCCTGCACCTAAAACACGCTTTCAACAGAGACTGTGTTCGAACTCCAGTATGGCACTAAGGTGTTTTATTAAGAAACCTTAGTTATTATACCAAAATTACATGAATAAAGGGCAAAAATGTATAGGAATGCTAAGTAAATGCAAGACTTTTCGAAAATTGTCTACCACCAAAGTCTGTTACCATAAGCTGCAATGCAGAAATTTTACAATATGTTGTTCTTCCAGTAAAGTTCTAACATATCATAAAAAGCAAAACATTAATTATGCCTGCATACGCAAAACTTATGCTTCAGAATGATCGTTTACTTCTTCAAAAGGGTTCAACATCCATCTCGTAA